>JAPQRN010000007.1:21922116-21952011 GCA_037367275.1 Coranthus polyacanthus
ATATATAATAGTAAAACACTGACAGGGATCATTTGACTGCACAATGACCACTTTAGTTTTCATACTTCAAGTACATTTTGCTTATAGTCATTAATGTACATTAAAACTGCAGTGCTTAATAGTTTTTTGGACAAAAATACCTTAATTACCTTTCATCATATTGTAATTCACGAGGTCTGACAAGAAACAAGATTCTTCTCTTGTCCCTCTCTGGAATGGGTTTTCAGGCTGGAGAAAATCTATCCTGTGATGGTAGGTTTTGGCCATTCATAGGTGTTTTCAGACAGGTAGGGGGTTGAATATTTGATTGAGAAGTGTAATTACTCTACTGCTCTACTCTGTGGCTCAACACAGAAGCTTGGAAAAGTGGCAGCGGTGGCAGCGGTGTGAAACAATGTCAGGACTATATTTATATTTAGTCTTCAGCTTCGGACCGAGAAAAGAAAGCTGCAGAAGGTCAGTATTTTCACATTGGGGTTTTGAATGCAAAATGTTTACTTGAAGAGGAGTACTTTCACAGTGTGATATTTGTGTTTTATGAGTGAAGGACATTAATACTTCTTCCACCGCTGTCAAAACATGCCAGCAGGAACTGGCAGTAGACAGGAAGTCAGGAGCTGTCTTAGTGAGACAGCTTTGGCCTGTCTCCCAGCAAAGACCACCGTGGTTCCAGCGAGTGATGAACCAGTCAGCCAATCTCTCCTCATATCCGACAAATAACTCAACTGTTTCCACGCCAGCACCAAAGAATGGGGACAAGAAAGAATTCTCCTCTTTTTCTTGTTCTCAAATCTGTGAGAAATAGTCTTGCTAAAGGATGACTTCAAAAGATAAACAAATGACACAACTGTAACACCATTTGCAGTTTTGGACAGTGATGTAACCTCTTTTGTGGGATCTCTTGCTAATTAGAGTTTACATCGCAGTGTAATGACAATGTGACTCTGTTTGTGCCAGTGACGGGCCACTCCAGAGCTGGGAGATGAGAGGGGAAGGAGGACAAGTGAGGCTTGTGTAGGAGGAGATTCACTGCCGTTGTTTCACTTCTTGTTGGCTCACAGATTTGCAGATTTCTTGATGCTCCTTTAATCCATGTTTCTAGCTTTCAGAGAGCTTTAGGGAGTCTTGTGCTTTAAGCCCCTGCATCCTCACCATGTAATTCTGTAACATTGTGTGAAAATATAGACACAGAAACCGTGCACCCCCAAGAAGCTGTTATTTTGATCACATGCATTCCCTGGATGATTCAGGTTGGCTCGCTGAGAGGGGAAAAAAAACGAACCTCACTGCCTCCACCTTTTGGCTCTGGCATTTCAAACACAACACTGTCCAAGGCATTTGCATTAGCTAATAGCGTGTTGTGGAACAAATCCTATATCTGATGCCTTGAATAAACAAAATAGGCCACTGACTGTTAGTGTGCCGAGATTCAATCCAGTTTAGCAGTTGTAGTGCGTGAGCCGGTGTTAAGAGAGCACAGTGAAAAGGCCTTAACAGATTATGCTCCTAAGAAATTCAGCTCACTGAGCATCATGTTGGAGGTGTTACTGGATGGTTTTTTGTGTTGTTTTTTTTTTTAACAAGCATCCATTCAGCTTCAAAACGAGGTGCATCAGAGGTGCACCATGAAAAACAAGCCCTAAAATTAAACTTTGACAAAATTATGAGTCAAACTATACCAACAACAAACTTTTACCTGCTCTGATACACACTACAATATTACAGGCATGTCCCACAATGTAAGAGCAGCAACTGCAATATTAATATAAATTACATGTATATTTATGGATGTCAATGAACTTGGTTGCATGTAGAGCTGCAATGATCATTAGAATTATCGATTAATTGTAAAGTGTTAAATTAATCACCAACTATGTTGATAACTGATCAATGGTTTTGAGTAATTTTTTAACAAAAACAAGTCAATTTTGTCAATTTTTATTTTATTTAATGCTTATTTTGTTCAGCTTTTTGTTCATTTTAAAATTTTTTCAGTGCCAATTTTATTTTGAGTTCATCAAAATAACAAAATAAACGTCTTTGGAAGTAGATGTACTTCTTGTGTTTTTGATTTGATTGATTGATTGCAGCCCTAGTTGCAAATAACTTCTAAAGTGAGTCAGTCAAAGTGCATACCATGAATCAGCCGCATCTCTTAGAAATGTATTTTTGAAACCACTAAAGACTATGTTTGAAAAGTACATACTATTATAAAGTTTTTCATAACCAAGCATTAGTAAGTGCTCACTGGGGTTTTCTAGGTATCTTCTAACAGCCTGTGTAGTGGTAATGTTTGACACCTTTTCATATGTGTCACTAAAGTGCTATACATAATTGCTAAAGTGCTGCATAATTGAAAGTGCTCCTTGAGAAGTTTCATTATGTTTCTACGTTTTTTTTCAGGCGGTCACCAATGGCCTCTACAGTTGTAGTGAACGCTATACTGTATGTGATCTGACAATTGTCATTTTGGACAGGTTGTGATATGTGCTTTTTTGGTTTTGGAGTAGTAAAGCTTTTTTGTAAGGTTGTAATAAATGTTTCTAGTGTTTTAGATGGACTGCTTGGTAAGGATCATGTTCAGGTGGTCACCAACAGCCTCCAGAGATGGAGTAGCTACAATGTGCTCTGAAAATGATTATTTTTAAACAGGTTTTCATATGTTTGTTAGTAAGTTTGTTAAGGCATCAACACGTGCTCCCTGGCTAAACAGACATTTAGTTGGATCAGTTTGTTGTTGGTTTTGTCTTTTCAGAAGATTTGATCCTTAGAAAAGTTCAAAAAAGAAAAAAAAAGAAAAAAGAGATGATCATAAGCATCATGACTGTTTTCATATACTTTTAAAACAAAGTACTTATTGACATTAAAATATTTACTACTTCTACTTTGTATAATGCTTGCGGCTCATCAGTCCACGGTGAATGGAGCACCAGAGGCAGTTCTTGTGTCTGTTGTTCTTAAAGCACTTAATGGGTGAGTTCACCGATGGGACAATTTCCCCCTCTCTTTTATAACTTCCAGTTGAATTCAGTATTCCTTTAAATCTCAGCTACCTTCTATCATTTGTCAAAGAACTTTCTCCTGCTGTGACTTCAGCAGCTTGCGGCGATGTGATGCTCCCTGAAGTCATAATTACTGGCGACACTCTTTTGTGTTTCAGTTGCATTACAGCAACAAATCAAACCTCTCTTGACTTACTCGAAGCCTCTGGCTTAAATTAATATATTCACAGGAAAACAGTCAGCAGTCCCATGACAACACACAAAAAGCCAAGGAATTGGATTTTTTTTATTACATATCCATGAAAATAACATATCAAGACAAAAAAGCATTAATAATGTATAAATTAATTGCACATTACTCTATGCTTTACATAATCATCAACACGTTCTTTGTCACCAGAGCACATTAATACGAAAAATGGAATTAGAAAATAAAAACTGCCCTTTGCAACCTAAGGCCACTTACTCCCTTTACAAGGGAGTCCAATGGAATTGACAATTCTGAGCTCAGAGACGTTCAAGTTTGAGAAAAACAAAGTAAAAACAGACCAGTGCAAAGCTGAGCCTCAAGTTAAAGGGGAATGCCACTGATTTTCACATTCAGAGGTTCTAAATCTATGATGTTCGGTGGCTCGGTGTCCTTGAAATAAACCGGACGAGCGTTAACTCATTGTCTAATCTGTGAGCTGGAAAAGAAGAGCCGTCGTACGGATTTCTCGCTGAGGATCAGACAACATTTTCTGGTGCAGTACAAAGAGCAGCACCACAATGGAAACCTCATTTGAATGTAAAAGTGTAAATAAACTCCAGGAGTCCTGAATTTCTCCCTTTGTCAGGGGAGCAGATAAAGCTGCTGAGCTGATGACGAGGCATTATCTGAACGCTTAATCATACTGTATGTTTATATACAGTAAGTGTTTTGACTTGTATGCTTGTGCTGCATGGGATAATAATGTTTTTGTGAATCTGCGTCTGCACAGTGGATGATAACGGAGATTAGAGTGTTGGTTCTTAGACTTCCCGCTCATACTCAGCATCGCTCATTATCACTAATTCTCTATGGACTGTCTTAGGGCCTAATATTAACATATGTAAATTTTAAACTACAGTGTTGTACCCCTTTAAAGTGCTGCTCAAGAAAGGAAGGAAGGAAGTGGTGAGGAGTGGATAGATGGTGAGTACAACTCTTTATTGAAGGGGGGGGGGGTTGTTCACTATGTTATCACGTGATTACAAAAATAGTACATGTGTTTTGTGCCTCACACTGTTACGGACACAATGACTCGCAGGTTTCCATCACACAGCATCGTTTTATTCCCATGGTTGACCATGCAGCACAGAGACACGCTGGCTTTGTTTACATGCACACAGTCACCTTCCCTTAACCTGGTTTTTGTGGTTAAACCAGTGAATGTGAAATCAGGGTCAGATGATATTCAACAGTGAGAAAGCTGAGAAGATGCCAGGCTTACAGCAGACAGACAGACACACCACCAGAGAACACGGTCTGCTTTAAAACAGGGAGAAAATAGATAGAAACCTGCTAAAACGATCAAATCCCATTCCCCTATTATCAGTACGTTTCAACAGTTGGCAGCTGCACTTTTTCATTTCCATTTCTGCAGCCAGATCATTTAATCTTTGAACCAGTGTTATCTGCTTTGTGAGGAGCCTCAATCACAAGGGACCTAAATTAATCAACGGTTAAATGGCCCACTATGAAGAACACTACAATACATCATCTCAAATTAATTCTGATAGCCTAATAACGGCTGCAGGAAAATGAGAGCGTGGAGGTGAAAGTGGGTCAACACTACGCGATGGTCTCAGTGTGTTTATTCGACTCGTCTCTGGATACAGTTCAGACCAAGTCGCAGCACAAAGAAGGAGCTGCAGTCCAAACACAAGAGCAGGATCAGGCTGAATTGTTTTGCTTGTTTGTGCAGAAAAAACAAACAAAAAAACAAAAACACACAAACCCTGATACTGCAGAGTCTCGAGGTGCCTTCGCTCGGTTTACTGTTAATCAAACTGTTAATGCAGGAGATCTGTCCTGGCTTACAGTAGTAGTGGGAACCAGATTATATAGTCACATCACATATTCAGAAAAAAACAAACACAAATGCTCTGCTAGTCTATCTACACTCCAGTACGTTAGCTGGCTTTGTCACTTCAAATATTTCCTAAACTATGAATTCTGTCGCACTAAAGTCGCTCTGTTAGATCGTGTAGCAGGAAGCCGTGAGACGCTGGCTGTTAAGGAAAGAAGTACAACTAAAGGATTTCAGGGATCATCAAAATGATCACATTTTGAATTCTACAGATAGCAGCTTTAATTTGAGACCTTAAAGAAAGCTTCCAGTCGATAACTTGGGTCTGATTTTTTATACTTTATCCTTTTAAATAGTTGAACATTTTTGTGTTGGTTTGTTTCTTTGACTAATCGTCCTTGTAGAGAAATACATGGGCAAATACAGGACCCAAGACGTGATCAAATGGAGTCATTCTTTAACAAACACAACCCCTGTATTTTTGCCTGGCACAGATGTTCCAAAAAAAAAACAAAAAAAAGACCAATATAAACAATTCTGCGTTCAGGTTGGACAAATCCAATAAATGCATAGACATGTTGCAGTCACTGGGGAGAAATACTGTACAACTGATTCCCGATAGTGAGGTACGAGGGTTTAACTTCGCCTCATGGTCTGAATGCTCTGTTATTTTCCATTGTGTTCAAACAATGACTCCACATCAGTTAAAATTCTTAATTGCTGCGGAGCTATCAAGTGACTCTCATCACGACTCTCAGACATGTGGGGAATGTGGAGATTTTCAGCGTATGATGGCTGTGTAATTGAAGTGGAAACAGGAGGCTATGGTGTGACGGCTGCGACGCGTGTCCTCTCCGTGCTCCGACTGAAGACGTCTGTCTTGCTGATGCACAGTTCACTCCTCGTCATTTAAATGCTTGAGCTGAAATGCAGGCACCGATGTATAAACACAGGCGTTACGGGATCGTCTGGCTTTTTTTTCTCTTTTTTTTTTTTTGACTTGGAAGAAATTAAAAACCAACAATTTCCCACAACTTAATCACTTAAGGGCAGAACTAGGCCTGAGAGGAGCTCCAGAGTGTACAAAGGTGTAGCTCGCTCATGCAGAACAAATACATTCATAGGCTTGCTGTCCTCAGATGAAGGAAGTAATTAAAAAAAAGGCCCCGGCTGATTAATCCTCTGGTCTTAGGAACAGAAACAAAAAGCGAAACTAACCTTTCCACCCTCTTCCTCCTTTCCTTTTCTAGTTCAAATAAGATAACGAGAGTGCTTCTCTGGAGCTGTCGTGCAGTTTTCTCCTGGTCTTGGGGAAACAAGTGAATCAATAAGGCATCCTCTGGCTCGGCCTAACCGCTCCAGCCTCACCAGACCTTGTTAAGACCTACAAGTCAGCCAGACTCTGGGCAAACAGTGGTGTATTCTCTAATGGGAGACACATGAGGGAAGGAAGTCGGTGAAACAAGAGACTGAAGGGAAGTGAGTGAGAGGAGGAGAATTAGAGTGGAGAAACGGTGGAGTCTGGCTCCCCCCACTGGCTGTAAATACAAACTATCGAATGCATCACTGGGCATAGCTGAGCGTTTAAGAGCCTGTTCTGTTTTAAGACCCTTCAAACTAAAGTCTGGAGGGTGGCAGGATGTGAAAGAAACAGTAGCAGCAGTAGCAGGGTTGGGGCTTCAAAACAGGGATGTAGTCCAAGCCCCGAGACAAACAGGAGCATTTGAAAACCAGAGGCCAGCACCGGCAAAGCTCACTGTAAACAACAACAACAACAACATCAGGCCTGGTTCTTTCTAAATGTTTCACAGGTTTAAATCATTCACAGACGGTCTCTACTCCCCCCCTTTTTTTGAAATTCTGTGTTCCAACATGATTTGGTTTTAGCCACTTTGTTGTGCGTCGTCCCCTCTGTTCGGCAACAAAAGGCAAGTCACCCTTGAAATGTTTTCTGTGTTTCCGTTGCTGTTCCAACAGTCCAAGGCCAAAGCAGACCGAAGAAGCCCTTTTTAGTCAGTCCATTCAGAGGCACAACTACAACTAGAGGTTCAGTCTCGGGGCCACTAAGGCAAACTCTCGCAAAATGTTCCGAGCCACGTCCACTTTGTTTTGGGCGATCATCAGCGCCCGCTTCACGTCTTCAAAGGAGTACCCCTCCCCCATCAGCTTTGCGATCTTGGCGTCCACGTTCTCTGACTCCAGGCTGTGGGGTTTGCCCGGCTGAATGTCTGGAGGGATCTTCCTGGGGAGCGGCTTGGGCGGCCTGGCAGGGGCCTGCAAACACTCCATGGATACTTGGAAAGAAAGGGGAAGAGAAATCATGTCAGCGGGAAAATGCCACAGGCACACAGGCAGAAACATGAGAGTGTTATTAGTGGTCAAAGACTTTGAGGAGAGGTTTGAAGAGCTGCTTGTCACTGAACCAAAGCTCTGATTTTCTCCAATATTTAAGCGTTTAGACCTTTATCATTAAGTTGTTATAAAGCTGAAAAGCAGATTATAACTGCATGTCTGCCTTTGATGTACCACTCTACAGTGGCTGAAATACTCATTTTAGTTAAGAAAAAAAGAAAAGAAACGGGCCTGCTTTAAAAGAAACATGACAGATTTCTATGCAACCCACACAATTATGTCGATGATTTTTGTCAAATATTATTTGATGTCATACATTGTTTCCTTCCACCTTTTTCAGCCTCTATAAATCAAGACTTTCCTCATAAAGCCAGAAAAACTAACACTAAATCAAAAACTAAACTAAAACTAGTAAAATCCTCAAAATAAAAATGAAACTATCTATGCACTCATAAAACTAAGTAAAATTACACTGAAAAACCAAACTGAAAGACTACGAGGGCACAAGGGCAAACATAAATTTTACATTTATTTTTCTTTGAGTCAGCCCTTTCTTCCTTTGTAGAATGAAGGTATCCAAGTCTAATTTCAATTTCAAAGGCTCATACTTCATCCAGACCGTAAGTTGATTTGAAAAAAAGTCACAGAATCCACTGGATCTAATCAAAAGTAACATACAATTGACTGTATATTGGAACAACAAGTTGTACTGTACATGGCTCGCGGGGACCTCAAGACATATTATCATTTATCATTACTCCTATTAATAGGAATATGAATAATAAGAATAAGAAAACAGGGGAAAAGTAGCTGCTGCTGTGCATCTGTCAGCACCGCGGAGGTGAGAGGAGAGATGTTGAGTAACAGTAGAACACTTTATTGATGATAGAAAATATGTTCAATAAAAAATGTTTCATTTTCTGTTTTTTCTAAAGACAAGTCAAGTCCTTTATAAATGTTGCTCCTGCTGTTTCTGAACAGGAAAAAGAAAAGTGCCATTTTTCAATTTTCATTGTTTAATTTCTGTTTCAGAAAATGAGGTTAGAAACAACAGCTACATTTATAAAGCATTTGATTTAGCTTTTATTTGTCATTATTCATATTAATAATGCTTGAATCATACATCATAGCTTCATTTGACACGTGACTCATTATGATACAGACAAAAATAGCATATTTTCAATATTTTTCAGACCCCCTAACTTTCACAAGTTATGTTTTCAGGAGAGATCGAGTCTTATTATGTCCGTGGCTTCACTGTAGTTATCACCCTGCTTACAAAGATCTAAAACAACTCCAGTTTTTCTACTGTTAATGAGTGTTTCCTGGTGTATTCACTGACAGAGGAGCAGCTGTACCTTGGCTGGTTGGTAAAAGGTCGTACTCCAGACAGCCTCTGCCTTTAAGGTTTTCTGTCTGTCGTCTGACTGGAGGCAGAGGAGCAGCGCTGTTCAGCATGTCAAATACTGTGTCTAGATCACAGATGACACAGAGAAAGTGAGGGAATCAACCCTTTGGTTAGCTGTCAGTCAGCAAAGTAACATTTCCTGTACTTACTCCAGAGAGACAAGAGATAACAGAGTGACAGAAAAAGATGTCTTTTACTTTTACTTTTACATCTGTCATCTAATTCTGATGTGAATCTAAAACTCACCGGGGGTTAACAACAGGTGCTCGTGTCCAGAGGAGGGCCTGTGCGGTCGCGCGATGACCGAGGAGGAAGACGTGGAGGAGTTACAGGATGAGGAGGATGAAGTGGAGGAGAGGTCGACAAAACTGTGGCGTGCCGGTGGAGGAGGCGGTGGAGGAGGCTGGGACGGAGGACGGCTGTTGAAAGGGTCTTCTAATGCTGAAACCCAAACAGAAGCCACAGACAAGACTGAGCTCATTGCTGCTTTACAGTTTATACTTATTCCATGAGGAGGTGGCTGACGCTGCTTTAAAATCTGAACCATGTGCAGTCCCGGCAAGGGGATTACATGCTGCAGAGCTGCTGGCTCACTGCCCTTTAGAGAAAACCAAAAGAGGATATTTTAGACAGAAGACTTTACAGGAGGAGGAGGAGGAGGAGGAGGAGAAAGACTAGGACAGGAGGTGCAAGAAGGACGGAATTAAAAAATTGTAGTGGATAAAGACGATCCAACACAAGAGATCAGTATAAGGTGGTGTTTTAAAAAAATCACCAAATTCCAATGCAAAAATAAAAACACATGAATAGGGCTGCGTGACATGACCAAAATCTCATATCCAATACACGTGGTTTTATATCTATGTATCAATACATATCACGATATAGCACATTTTCTGCAAATAAATAGTAAAAAGTCTATTTATTACATTTTGAATTACATACTTACTTGCATTTTATTATTTTTTCTCTTTTCTCTTTTCAATTAAAATATAAAATATGTATGTATAAAATATAAAAATGGTAAGAGAAAACGCTTTTCAACTATGGTATATTAGCAAAATAATATGCAAATATGGTAAAAAAAAAAGAAGATATATCTCAATGAATATCAGTAGAAGGTATCACATTGTACAAGTAGACCAGAATGAATACAGGCCTCATATAAATATTAGTATTAAAATGCCAGATAAAGCAGAGAATAGGGCTCTACTTATAAATAAATAATATATAACCAGTAAATACAACACACCTGCATCCGTGCCATGTGGAAGAACACAAAGCATGGACCAATGATGAAAAACATTGACGTTAAGAGTATGGCTTGAGACACAATGAAATAAACAAAAGGGCAATATGAAACAACAGACATTCTTCGTGACACGATATGTGTTGTCATATCACTCAGCCCTACTACAGAGGAAGAACACATGCTTCAAGAGATGCTTTAAAACACAAGCTTAACCATAATTATAATCAGGCAAATATATCTAAAGCCCAGTTTGACAATTTGGGCACAGTGCTGTTTCTGCCCAGCCGTCATAAACAAACTGTCACAATCCATCTGTGGACCATGAAGCACAGTGAATGTTCATTCATACTGAACTAAACACTCCGCTACATTGGTCATAATTGGAATGTGGATTTGACAGCTGGACTGAAATGGTACAGTGCATGAAATGCAGTAAAACAATTCACTTCACAGGAGAAGCAAATCACAAAGAGAAAGAGCCTTCATCAAAGCTCTCCACACCTCATCACTTGAGCTTCAATGCATGAAGTCAAGAGTGCAAGTTCTGACATTGTGAGACATGAGGTTTTCAGCAGGCGACAGCTATATCTGACACTTAGGCAGTCCAAAGGACAACACAAAAAAATGTTGACGCGTCTGCACGGGAAGCGCTGGGGCAGAGGCAACAAGCTCAGACAGGTGGGATATGACAGCAGAGAGGCTGAGACAAACAAGGAGCTGGGTGAGCTGGGGGTGGAGGTGGGGGTGGGCTACCTTGGGGAGGCAGCAGAATGTCATAGTCAGAGGGCGTCTTGTTGGTGTTGAAGGAGCAGAGGGGGGTATGAGCCGCCCCCGAGACCAATGCCCTGACCGACTCTGAATGCCCACCTGAGGAACACAAGGAAAGTTCAGCCAAAAGCAGCCTGGCGTGTGACAGGGACACACATGACATTTATCATCACATTTAACCTGAAAGGATTCTGCTGCCGGGATGAAATGACTGCACTTTGATTGTTGTAACTGTTACCGTTTTTTATATTTATTTTTTATTTATTTATTTTACTCAGCTAATAAAACAAGTGAAATTACCTGACATTAAAGGGTTAGTTCAGATCCTTTAAAGTGGGGTTGTATGAGGTACGTATCCATCCATGATTGCACTAAGCAATGTACTACTGTAGATGAGGGAAGCCACTCAAAAAAAATCCACATCAGTTTAAGAGTATTCGAGGTTAAATTACTGTTTTTCTGGTGACTTTGAAGACAGCATAGATGCATATGTATAGACCATATTTAGAACATTTTCACCACTTTTCTTGCCTTCAGACAGACATTTCTGATGACATCTGCAGACATTATATCGCTCTCTTCAGAGCCACATGGGAGTTGCTGGTCTTCCATTGGTTTGTGTTATTGTGTGACTTTGGTGTTTAAACACGAAATAACAAAATTTAGTTCACTGTTGGCAAGGTAAAGTCCTGAAATTATGCAAAATACAGCGTATTCTTATAAATCTATACTCAAAGCCATCAGACTCCGTTGTCATTTTACTTCACAGAACACAGGAGTTGTCAGTCTACTGTCGGTTTTCTGGGTCCAAAATTTGAAAAAACACAACAGCCAATTAACAAACAAACTAACTGATAGAGGCAGTGGTGGACAGCTTTGGTCCTCTGTTGAGAAGGGGTGTGTGACGGCGAGGTAAAGTGATGAAAATATTGCTCACAGTACAGGTACAGTTTCTCTTAAAAAAGGGTTGTGCCATCTACTCTGGGTAATACACTGAAAAAGTACTTCACACGGCCCCACTTCAAAAAATCCAAACTAGCCCTTTAAGGCCCACTACAAGAAAAATACTAACTTATAACTCCATGGGGTGCATAAATGAGCTCCTACACTTTGCTCATTTGCTCAAACTCCCTCATAAATCAGACGAAAATATCTCTCATCTGATGGTTTTAGGGATTGAGGTAAAGTATTCAGGATTTCTGATGGTGTCTTGTGGTTCCAGGACTCACCAGGCTCAGGGAGCCTTGGTTTCCTCTCGTCCATTGAAGGCTCTGGGGAGCCGTTCTCCAAGTGCCTGAAGAAGAGAAAGAACATTTTTTAAGTTCATGTCCAGTTAATTAATGTAATGAAACTATGATCACCTCTGCATCACCAAGGTAACTTTAATCCATGATGAGAGTTACGATGATACCTGCTGGGTACAGAGATGCAGATGGGAGCTTGGCTCAGGCAGAGGTTGGATGAGGGGATCTGATAGTCGTCCTCCAGCCGCTCCATCGCTCCCCGCTGTCGTTCTACCACAGGACTGCTGAAAGGGTTGGAGGGTCTGTGAAGAGGACAATTATTTGTCAACTCAGCCTATAAATGCACTCATAGTTACTACATTCAAATTATGAGGAGGACGCAGGTGTAAACATTAGTGAAGCTTGTGGCCTACAGGGTTCGAGCTGCAACCATTATTCAATTAAATTGTTTTGAGTAGTTTTGACAAAAACAGGTCACCTTCTACCAGAAGGTTCAGATCAGTTGCTCTTGTTAAGTTCTGTTTCTTTTTTAATCTAGTGCTTATTTTGTTCACAACGACATAAGAGCAATGTGAGTTCTTATTCAACTTTCTAATTTTTTTTTTCAGCAGCAGCAGAAGAGAAAAAGCGCCGTGTGAGGTAGATGTGAGGATGAAAAATGTACTTTGTTTTTTCATATTATCACATATATAATTTTTCATTTTTATCAGTTTCTTTCTTCCTCTGTCAGAGTAAACCACATCTTGATCGTCATTTTTGACAATTTTTTGGCATTTTTTAAATCAAACTAATCAATTAATCAAGAAAATAGTCAACAAGATGAATTAACAATGAAAGTAATCATTAGTTGCAGCCCTGTACAGGGCGTTGCTCTAATTTTACCTACGAGCAAAATGCCAAGTGTAGCTCCTCATCAGCAAAATTTATACACATGAAAATATCATTAATCTTAACCACATCAGTGAAAACAGGTTTTAAAACGTTCATCTAGGCCTTCTTTATTTGTTAGTTATATGTTAATTTCTCTATAATTCCATCAAAAAACAGTGTACCACTACAAACAATTCAGATTGTTAGATTTGTATGTGTGCTGTAATGAGAGAAGATGCAGTATTACATATGTTTTTGTGCTGCAGACGTACAAAGTACACTAACTGAACTGAGTCAGAGGGCAAACAGTGACTGTAGCTGTAGTTTCCCCTGTAGTTAATGATTAAAGAAGGCGACAGTAAAAGAAGATCAGTAACACGAAGCTCCCACACAGCCTCATGAACCGGCATTTAACTCTAAAATGACTACATGAACTTAAATAATAGATACCAAATGAGCAAATAAGAACAAGTTGGGACATAGAAGTAAAACAGAAAACAGTGGCTTTAAAATTACTTTCACTTGTTTTTCCATTGTAGACAATATGAACACAAGATACGTTTTATCTTCAAATATATTTGATTTGTAAATATAGTACATCCATTCCTGCCATTCAGGCCTGAAACACATTCCAAAAAAAGTTGAGACAGGAGAAATTTAGGGCTGGTAATGAGGTAAAATCTAAAAAATAATGATGTAATTTGAGACAGGTGATTCCGCAGGTGGTTGTAATCATGATTTTGATTAAGTAGCATCCAGGAACGGTCTAGTCCTTCAGGAGCAAAACATAACAGTGCAGAACTGATTTAAATGATTGAAGGAATCTGGAGGGATTTCTGTGCGTAATGGGTATAAGCCTAACCTGAACACCCATGAAAAACCATCATTAATCTGTAAGCGATAGAACCACATGGGCTCAGGATTACTTTAGTAAACCTTTCACATGTACTACAATAAACAGTTACATCCACAAATGCCAGTTTAAACTTTACAGTCCAAATAGGAAGCCTTATAATGTGTCCAGAAATGCTGTTGACCATTGACTTCTCTACACTCAGAGGCATCTGTGATGGATCACTGTATGTGTTTCCACTGTCTGATGGTCCATCAGAGATGCCTTTGAGCCTAGAGAAGTCCACAGCACCTTTGGACATGCTGTTATTTCAAAGAAATTCCTCCAGCCTCCTTGAATCTTTTAAATCTGTTCTGCACCACAGAGGGTGAAATATCCAAATCCTTTCCCATCTTCCGTGGAGGAACATTTTTTCTAAACCTTTAAATGATTTTCTCACGCATTTGAGGGCAAATTGACAAGCTTCAGCCCATCTTTCCTCCAGAAAGAATCACAAATAGAATGAAGTTGACCATATAAAACATTAGATATCTTGTCTTCATACTGTCTGCAATGAGGAAATCACTGCTTTCTGCATTGTCCACATGGTCCTAACTTTTGCAGATTTGGGGTTGTACGTGAGTGTCTACATATAACCTTCATAATGTGTGTGTCCACAAGTCAGCAGCTGTCATTTGTGTGAGGTATACACATCATGCACATCACTCTAACAACCTCACAATAATTTACAAGACAAAATTGTTTTCAGTAGAAGCAGAGCTTCCCCTTTCGGCTCAAGCTTCATCAGAAGTGACAGCTCTATCCCCTGCCTCCACTACAGCCTGATACGGAGAAATACCTAATCTAATTCTGGCTGCAGCTAAAAGGCTATTAGCCGTTCAGCCATCATTTTTCAAAGCTGTTTCAAACCAGGACTTTTCCCTAAGGCTACAAGATCTCACTGGTAGAAGGTTCCTGTATCTGAAACCACTGCGGAAGGAAAAGGAAGTGGTTTGTGAGACAAAACTTTTAAACTTAAAGGAAATGTCAGAGAAGAAAACAGGGATTGTGGTAAGATATTTCACCTGATTAGGACAAATTACTACTGTCTGGCTAGTATTCAAATAAATACATTTAGCAAGCAATAAATAATATAAAAATAACCGAACTACAAACACGTTTATTGAATTTAACCAATGCATGTATTACGTAATCAGTAAACATTTCTGTGGCTTTATTAACATTAATACACATTTTATTATGCATGTACTTGCAGTTAACTATGATTTTTTGCATTCTTCTAAAGTGGAAGGAGTGTAAACCAGCCTGTTTCTCTGGAGACTCTGGGTTTAAGGAATATTTGGATTGGTTGAACATGGAACGGGCAGCCTGCCTGTAAAGACTTTGAAAAGGGCCTGGAGGACCAGTGGGAAATTCCTAAATAGACCATGCTGAACAGAATAACAAATATATTCTAAGCAAGTACATCTCCCCCAAAAATATGATGCTTAGCCTCATGTATGTGTAAACATGTATGTATGTTTAAGTTGATGTGTGTGTATATGTTGTACGTATAGATACTAAAATGATGTGACACAAATTTGCAGCTCCTGTCTTGTAGACTCTCCCCCTTTGGGTTTATGTTTTGTATGTTTGTTAAACACTGTCGTCTTTCTTTATCTGATTATTATTATTATTATTGCATTTTGTTTCCTTTTTCTTCTGTATAATCTATGATGCCTTATTGCCTTATGGACATCCGTGTTAAATGTTTGTCTGTATAATAAATAATAATAAAAATGGAAATATCTAGGTAACTGCTAATAAGTTATGTAATAATCTTAATAAAGTTACCAAAAGGTCTAAGAAAAGGTACCAATGATATAAGGGCTAAGCCAATTAAATGCAATAAATGTATTTGTCATGTACTATATCAACATATTAACAATTATAGTAAGAGTAAGAAAGGCTTTTATTTACATTCTTAAGCAATCGATAAACTATTAACAAGTTTCTTATAAGTGTTTATAAATGTCATGATCTAACAATGCATAATACAATAATATAATAATGTTAATAAGCATCTTACAAGGGCCTTATAACCTGTTTACTAACCTTTATTACAAGCACATTAATAACAAGCAAAACCCAAAAATCCACTGATAAAGAGGTGTTTGTGCAGCATTTCAGCATATTTTAATGGCCTACGCAGACATATAGACTCTTACAGCTTTGATATGTTTTTTCAAATAGAAACAAATCAAAAGTAAAGCGTTCACAGGTTAACTTATCACTTCGTGAACACACATAGCATATGTGTTTCCACAGACTGAGCACTTATCTGCCCATATTTGTACAAAATGTTTGTGCAAGGATATTGTTTCAGGATCCAACTTTTTCAAGGATGTTTCAGAGAAAAAACTGCTAATATCTTGATAAATGGTCCCATTATGTGCTTGCCTGTGTGTAATACTTACTTGTGGCTATTGGCAAGCGTGGACTGAGTTGGCGAGTGCCGAGAGGGGAGGATGTCATACTCATCGCTGATTTGCACGCCGTTGGAGAAGGGCTGCACCGTCACACATGTAATAGAGAGAACAGAGAGAAAAGGGGAAACGACTGTGAAAAAAGGTAAAGGAAGTCATTTAGAATACAATAAAATGTATTTTGCACGTCTGTTCCCTGTAAGTCTGGTGAAATTTTGGGTAAATATCAAAGCATAAGGTGGAAAGTTAGTGCTCCTTCTTCCACTTAGTTCTGTTGCTGAAATGTATAGAAATGGATATGAATAGAAAGGCCAAAAAAAGTACACATAGGGCTGAGTGGCAACATACAGTATGTTTTTCATTTTCATTTTTTTTTTCTACATTCTCAGTTTATAAAATGTCTCAATATTTTGTTGTTTTACATCATTTAGATCATGTATATTTTGATGTGGAACAAACATAATCATAGTTTGAATGTTCTACCTTTAGATTTATGAAATGTTCTGAGGTGTTTGCAATGTTCTGACTATAAACACGAGTTTTCATTTTCATCTTGTTGAACTGTTATGTTTTTGCCTTGTTATGTCTTTTACGATGTTTTCGTCTTGATTCGTCTTTTATATCATTTTCATCTTGAAGCGTCTTTTACATTGTTTTCGTCTCGTTGCATCTTTTCAGGACAAAAATTAGGACCAATAATCAGCCTTGAAACTGTTAAGAAATCATGATTTGACATTTATTGCATTAATATGACCATATCACTGAGCCCTACATCTATGTCTGAGCATCTTTTATGTTATATAAAATATAACATAAAACAAAAAATATATAACACTGAGTTGCTCTGTATATTTTCCTCATGCTGGTGCTGCAGAACTAAGGTAGTGAAATGTGGTGGCCCATAATACTAATAATGATAACTTTCTAAAGGTTTAGCTGGTGTCTTCTATTATAAACAAGTACAGAGTGAAGCTCTGTTAAGCTCCAGTGCCAAGAGGAAACGCAGTGCAGCACAATGTGACTGACATTTTCTGTCACTGAGATTAGCATTAATCCTGCGCCAAAAATAATCTGCATTCACAGGGCCAGATTAGCAGGCATGCGGCTAACACCAGTGAGGTCAAAGTTTTGTGTGTGTGGCAGATTTACACATGTGGATAGACACTCAGAATTTGCTTTTTTATGCAAGTGCCTCAGGTGGCAGAAGCGCCTAAGATAATATGTAGAAAAGTGGTAAATTCCACATCAATCGAACCCAGGACTGTGTGTCACCTGAAGGAAGACTTAGACTGAGATATATATTCCATATATAAAGTATACACGTCTTTGAAGTGAAAGTTGTTCTATATCGAAAACAAAAAGTATGCAAATAACCACATCAACTTCCTGTGTATTACCAAAAGTGACAATGCTCTCCACAGGCTGCTGGAGGCACGCTCTGATCAAAGAACGTCTCCGGAGGGAGAGCGAATGATTGTGGCTGTGTGTGTGTGTGTGCACGTGGCTTTTACACGATAAAGCTGAACAAGCGTACAAATTATGCAGAGCATCTGCATTACCGTCGTTTCCACACCAGTAAATGTTGAGGCGGTCTCTGGAGGATTTGCTTGGTCGTGTCTGAATGGTCAGCTCATACACTGAGCTTCAGTTAAATTAGGGATTTCATTATTTAGCATAGATTATCATATTTATATTCTGTACAACAGCTTCAAGTGTGAATTTACTTGTTAGAAGAATGGCAGTGTAGCTTATTATTCTGGTGCCTGCTGCAAAGCCTTATCAACAAAGTGACTGTCAGATGAGGCTTTTATTCTGTCTTTTTGTTTCATCTCCTCGACAATCAGAGTTGTAAACTGTATGCATGAGTAATTAAATCAGCCTTGACTCAAGAACTAAAATCTCCCTCATGAATATCTTCAAACAATAAAAATATGTGAATCTGCTCATAAACAAAGCCCTGCGCATATCTCACTTGATTTTATTACTCTGGACAAAAAAACTGTAATAGCGAGGAATGTAAACTCGTTAAACTTTAAAGACAACATAAAGAAATGCACATGTAATTATTTTAATCAAGTGAGAATTAATGCATTTCCACAGAGCCTTGCACTGCAGTGTCCAGCTACATTTAGCAATTAGTGAATATGTCTCACTTTAGAGCACATCATTTACTCAGAAGTAAATGAAGTAAATTTACCCAGGAAGTCACTGAAGAATTAGAATTACTGCTTTGTGAGTTTACATCCACGTTTGGCAGACTCCTATAAAGTATGTAGTATATACTCGTTTAATATATGATTATGAAGGAATTTAATAAAACATATGGTAAAATGGGTGTATATTCCCATGAATAATTTCCAGAGAGAAGCATGTTGTCTTCACTTAGAGACTACATCTTACAGAGAAGTACGACGTTGAATAAAGGCCACTAAGTGTTTCTGCAGAACATTATGATGCGACAGTGAAGTTGACCTTTAACCATATGCATCTAAAATGTCATCACGCCATCATTTTATTCTATTACACATTTTTGTGAAACTTTGTCATAATTACTGTATGGATTCTTCAGTTACTGCCAAAAATGTTTGCGAGGTCACAGTGACATTGACCTTTGGTCTTTGTTCACCAAAATGTAATCAGTTCATTTCTGAGTCCAATTTTGTTCTGTAAATTTAAAGAAATTCCCTCAAGGCGTTTCTGAGACATCGCATCCATGTGAACAGGATGGTAAAAGTGCATCCGGTGCCACAATGAGCACAAAGTACAGGTACATTACATTCAACAACAGCAACACATTTCAAGCTCAGTGTTTAGCTCATTGTACATTTCTGAACATTGTAAGCCTGACGCACTTGATGATTCCAATCCATTATCGACCAATAAACTGTCCCTGCTTCGTTAAATGGCTTCCACACGGTTGCGGAATAGTGGATGAAAGCAGGTGTTCGCTAGTCGCTTCATAAATTGGCTTTATGTTTTTCTGACTTTCTGTGACTCTAACGCCTTTATAAGCAAATCTACAAATTTGTGCGGGCTCTAGATTCATCTTCAACCAAGCACAAAATCCAATATAGTTTTAAGACCATTCAAAATTTAAGACAATTTGTTCCTGTGAGACGCAGAACTGTTCTTTTTTCAAATTGACTTCTTTCATAGTTTATTCAATCATTACATTTGTTCATGTAAACATTAGTTTCGACGTTCGGCTTTTTAGGGTTTCTGTGTTTTCTTTAAGAAGAAAACACTGTTCCAGTCTTGTTTAAAGTTGGACCCTGAAAAAGACAAGTTTATGGTTTGCTGTTCTCTCAGTGGAGATTCAAAGAGATTCAAATGCTTAACATGATGTTTACCTTTCCAAACAGCCCACAGTAGCACAATGACTTTGTGGGATAATACATTATTTTATTATTGACTGGACGGGTGGGACGGCTTCAGATTTGTGATGGTAAATATCTCCTATTGTGTTCCTAACCCATTACGGAGAAGCATATCTATGAATAATACATTTCCAAAACACAGGCACAAAGAACCCAACATGATGGCAAAAACAATAGCAGCTGAGTGGAAAATGTGCAGTGGGTGAGAATACTTCAATGCCTACATCACTGTCCAAATGTGCAAAACACACTGATGCTGCAACTATCTGTTAATCAGTGTTATTGTAGACTACTGGGCGTCTAAATTGGTTTGAGCGACCAATTATCCAAAATAAACAGGCTTTTATTGAAGAAGCCAGGTGGATGTGACGATAAGCTTATGTGTCCTGCTGAAACACAACACATACTGTATCTCACTTTGGTCACTGACTAAAGCTGAAGCAGATTATAACAAATACATGTCCTGCAATGGAAAGTACATTTATACTGTACTTAATTTACTCTGAGTATTTCCATATTATGCTAATTAATACTTCTACTGCATTTATTTGTCAGCTTTAGTTAATTTTCAGGTCAAGGATTTATACAATGGAGAATATAACAAGCTTTTAAAATACCACACAGTGTTAAAGATTAGACCAGTTTTTCCTTTTAGGCTTCTAACATCTTGCAAAAAGCAGTGTGTGGTCGTGCTTACATTTCAGATGTCTGTAGCTATGTTTCTGTAAAATGTTGAGTGAATTTGAAGCGAAAATTGGCACAAAAGAAAATACGATTTACATGCGTTTTCATAAACTGGTTTGGAGCGAATGTACTAGGCGTTGTAATGTGGTCAGAAGGTGGCGCTGTAGGCTACGTTACACGTGGCTCTAATAAACAGAGTAGAAGAAGTAGAGAATTCTGTTGCTGTTTTCCATCTAAAATGGCTGTAATGTTTTTTTCATGGATGAAACAGGAATACTTCGGTCTCCCCGTCAGTCCACATGACCTGTTGTACCAGACATGTTTTCACATTTTATCGGGATATCTGGGAAGACGCAACAAAAGGCTGATCAGTCATGTGACTTAAACGTTCCCTACATCAGAATTTATGTTTCCATTTCCCATTATGCACATTCACTCTTTTTCGAAAAGGGCAAAAACCACCTCAAGTGAGCGACAAAACTTTTTTGCAAAAGTGTGGGAAATTTTTTCCAATAGTTTCTCATGCAAAACAAGCATTAAATGTGTTGTGTGTTGTTAAATGTGTATGCAAACACACTGTATGAATTATTAACAGCTCCAAAAATAGTGATTTTCCTTTTAAATTTCTCACATGATTTAATTTCAATAAATCAGATTTGAGTATGAAATTGTTTTTTCTTTCCTATTAATCATGCGATGACCCTCAGATTACTCTGATATATAGATATTAGAGATGCACAGATATGTCAGCCGCACATCACCTGTGGCAAATAATATGACATTTCACTGACGCCAGTGGCTGATATTTATCTATTGTGCTCTATTCATGTATTTTTTTTTAGAATGAAAAATTCTTTGTTTCCCTGGCACAAATAAGGGGCAGAAAATAACACTGTGTCTACATCAGCTTTCAGTCTAAGTGTTATTTTAAATGTCAGTATCGCATTGAGCCAGAATTTCACAATCAGAGCCTCCCTAGTCTTAATAATTTGCTTTCTTGGCACATATATTGTATTTTATTTTATGAAACACCTTATAACTTTAATTTTGTCTGTATATCCCTATAGAAATACAATTTATTATTATTAATACTATATCTAACTTTACCTTGGCACTGTCTGAGTTCCCTGTCCCCTCCATTCTATGATGCATCCTCACAGACCCGATAGACGGACAACTTTCTGGTCTTCTGTTTAAGTGGGAGCAACTGGTGAGTCCCAGTTGCGATGGGTGTTCTGGTCCAGCAGTCCTGTGGGCATCTGTCAAGTGGCTGTCTTTGGGGCCCCATGTCTCGGAGGATATGTGGGGGTCTGATAGCGCACTGGTGGAAGATGAGATGGAGGAGGAGAGTGGCGAGGAGTTGGCGAGCCAGGAATGGCGAGACTCTGGGGGGATAGGAGGAGGCCTCTCAGGGGGAGGTGGTGGAGGTGGATCCCTCTGGGGGGGAGGAGGGGCCGGGAGAGGCTTGTCCTGCTTCCTGGACATGCCTGGTGAAGACTGAACATGTAGAGAGAGGTGGCATCACATTATTATTAGCTCAGTGTTAAATCACCACTTTAAATCCCTTATCTTGCCTTGAATAACCACAACAAAGAGTTATATGAACCCACCCCTTTTGACCTGTAAAATCTTTTCCTTTCAAACCACAAATCAGTCAAGACTTTGAAGGAATTTAATAAAAAGTAGTAAGTGCAGATGTATGATTTCAGGGAACAATTACCAGTGAGAACATGCAGTCTTCACTTATTTTTTAATTTCAGCTTTTATTTATTTTGTCACATTTTCAGAGGGTCAGAACTTTACACAGATCAACTTCACATCATGGAAGCTTCTGGAAATCGAAGTCATGACTTTAGAAATTAGAGCCTTTGGCTTGTCATCATGGGAAAATCTAAATAAATCAGCCAAGACTTTAGAGAAAAAAAAAATTCCCTTAGGAGGAATGTTCCCTGGTCAGATGAGACAAAAATAGAACTGTTTGGCCATAATGAGCAACATTATGTATGGAGGAAGAAGACCGAGGTGTGTAACCCAGGGAAACACCATTGCAACAGTGAAGCACAGAGGTGGAGTATCATGTTTTTGTTTTTTTTTAACTGCACAGGGACTGGTGCACTTCATGAGGGCATCAGGAAGAAGCAGAATTATGTGGATATTTCTTAACTTCATCTGAAGACATCAGTCAGGAAGCTAAAGTGAATTGATGAATAAATAAATAAATAAATGAATTAAGGCCAACAAAGTAAACTTTTCGGAGCAGCCATCACAAAGCCCTGACCTTAATCCAATAGCACAGTCATGAACTGAACTAAAAAAGCAGTTTTGTGCAAGACAGCCCACAAACAGGACCCAGCTGCACAAGTTCTGCAGGAGAAATAGTCCAAAATTCACAAAGAGAAGCTTGTGGAAGGATACCACTGGAGTTTGATTCAAATGAATGAATGTGATAACAAAATAAAAGCTGAAATTAAAACTCTACTATTGTCTTGGAATTTCATATAATCAAAATAAAGTAGCTGGATTCACTGAATTAACAGAGTGAATACATATTGAAATGAAATGTTCACAGCTGTGAATCATGTGAGTGTATGAACCTATGACCTCAACTGTAGGAATGATCTCAGGTCTTCTTTGTCTGCTAGAGAAGCCAAATAAAAAAAATGTAAAAGTGAAAAACAAAATCCTCTGCATTAGCTGTGGCTGAGTGAGCTGTGAAAATAATTTTTTTCCTCAACTGTGTCAACCTCTAACACCCTGTAGGAAGAAATGAACAAAACATTACATAACATGACTTCTGGGTGAAGAAAGGAGTCTCCGAAATTCATACGTTTATAACTTGCTGCCACTTGACGGCATCAGAGTGTTGTGTGACCTTGTACAGCTTCAATGTTCAGTTGATTTATGTTGTGAATGTATTTGTTGTGTTTACATCCTCCTTATGTAATTTATTATTCTTGCTGGAAGCTCTCCTGTAAAGCACTTGCTAAACTTTGCTTTTAATTTAAGTTTGTTTTGACTTATTATGCAACATCCCACTGAAACTTAAGTTCAGTGATTACATAGTAGTACACACAGGGGGTGAGTTTTCCTTTCACTTTTACCGACCTTCGGGGAGCCGGTTGGACTGGCAGAGGGGGAGCGGATGGCGCCCTTCTGGATGAGGTCGAGTCGTGGTGGTACAGGAGGAAGGCCGAGGTGCTGGACGCAGTGGCCCGGGTCTCCTATGTGGGCTTTTCTGTGCTGGCTGACAGGTGAGGAGCTGGGAGACACCATGGGTGAGTTCTGGCGCTCGGGACAGTGCTAGTAGAGGGGGGGGCAAATAATGTTTTAAACTTAAGGATATGTAGCATGACCAGCTGTTGTGTTGTTTAAGTTAAGCATCTGGGCTTGTTTACTGCATTATAAACAACTTTAAAGAAAAGGTAAATCTGGGCCTGGATTTATCACACTGCTAAAAGAAAGTTTGACTTTTAGGTCCAATCCCAGTTCCCTCCCCTGACTCTACCACTTCACCCCTTTCGAGCTTCATACACAAGACATGGAAACAAATGTACTGTCACTCACAAATCATCAAATACTAGTGACAATGTGAATATCGATTTTTCTGAAATGCTTGTCATAACAATGCAGTTACATACTCTTTTGTATCTATATTAAGATATTCCAATTTTGCGTGATAATTTCAAAGAAACTGACATTTTTTGTATCTGAATACACTGCATTTGGAGGGCTAGATGACACTACCCCTCGATCCCATGGATGTATTAAGAAAAGTGTTAGTTCTCCTGGTCTCAGACTCTCATTTAATAGACAACACTTTTCTCCATGTAGGTTGAATTTGGTATTGATGTTTGGAAGGGTGGTATGACGTAAAATAATAAATAATTGATAATCCCCCTTGAATGCATTAAAAACAAAGTAAAGAGTCAAAAGAACAGATATTTGTGTTAAAATTTAAAAAGGCACCAGAAAAAGAAATATTTAAGTACAGAGTACAGTGCTTAAATATAGTAATGAAGTATTTGTACCTTGTTACTTCCCTCCTCTGAACTTGCTAATATTCAGTGTGTACTATATACTAATACAACCGCATTTGAGCTAAACATCAGCTAAATTACTACACCACTTTTACATAGCTTTATGAATTTATCAGTTGCAAACAAGATGACTGAGGTTGTTTTGTGTGTAATCACATTCAATGCATCTTCAGTTCATCATGTTATTTCTTTTGTTGTTTGACTAAAAGCAACAGAATTTCTCTCCTCTCATCTGTGTCTTTATTTCAGTCAGCATCCAGTCAGAATGATTTGATCCATATTTAGTAACCCATATTTACCATTCACCAACACATCATCAATCACAGGCTCTATTTTCCAAAGCCCAATGAACCGAGCCACAAAGAGCTCGACCCGCAGCTGGTTCTATAATCATTTTACCTTCCTGATGTTGGCCAGTCCATTCATGACCAGGCAGTCCTCTCTGTCTTCGTCCTCATCCAGCTCGAGCATGGGACAGCTGTGCTGGTCCAGGAAGAAGCACTTGGTGCCCTCATTTCGTGGGTCAAAGGGATCCACAATGATTGGCTCTGTGCCTTTGATCTCACAGCGACAGAACGGACATCCCTGACCATCAGACTCCTGGAACAGATAAAGGGAAGACTCTGCATGAAATACAGAACCACACACATGTGCATCCACAGAGCCAGGTGTGTTAGAGACATTTATAACACACAGACATTTCTAAGTCTAATGATGTGACGAGCATGGTTTCACAGCCGAACATGAGAAGTAACTGACTGTCGAGCAGGAAGGCCTGTTGCTGCTCACAGCTGCGATGCACATGGGTCCGGTTATGTGCTTCACTACTAACCTATATCTTGCTGTCTGTTCTCCCCATTCATGAAAGAACTCTGGCAAAGTCAACTGGACACATGCTTGTGCAGATCCTCTCCAGGGAAAGCTGTTTTGCAACTTTACAACATTCACTGGCCACATGTACATATTCCACATGGCAGCCTCTGTCAAACAGGGGTCATAAATAAGAGAATAAAAGAGGTTTTGGTTTTCAGTGCATCTCTCTCCATTGACTCGTGGGCTACAATCAAAGGCAGACAATATTTACAGAGAACAAAGCTGCGTTTGTGGCAGCCATATGGTCGGGGACTTGGCGGGGGACGCACCAAAGGCATGTTTGAAACTTAATCCTAATTGGTGTGGGTGGAGAAGGGAAGGAGTGGGAGGTTAAAAGGAAGGGAGCTCAGATGGGGGGAGATGGTGTGATGGTCATAGACACTGAAGAAGAAAAACTACTGATCAGCAACAGACTCGAACCGACAAATTGCTCATGAACCTCTGGCATTTTGAAGGAAACAAGTTTTCATAAAATGTCTAAATGTCTAGTCTAAATCTGTCTTCCTTATATATACTCACCACTTCACGTAATAAGGGGCTAAAGGCTAAAGGTAATAACGGGGAAGCAAACTTTAAAGATAGCAACAAGGTAAAACTAAGAAACTTCTTGGAAGTCAAAGTTAGTAATTACCATTCCATAACGTTCCCTTTTATTTCGAGGTAATCCTGTACAAATGGCTGGATATGGTTGAATATTTTTAGCCTTGTTGCTATCTTTAAAAGTTCAATTTGGAAGATTCATGAGTGCTTGTGTGCTTACATGAAGTTTATGTTGAAGTTTGTGTTTGGAGCTGGTCGTTTCTTGACATTAGCAGAGTCCATTGTTAAGTTAACAATAGTCTCCGTGGCCTACATCTACTATAACATCCAAAATATACTGATCTGTGTCGAGGACTCGGGTCATTTTCGTCAGTCATTTTTAAGTGCTATTATTATTAAATGTGAAGCTGGTCCTAATGCCAAAATAAAGTAGATTAAATGCTATTAAAACATTTATTCCATGTACTGTAACAACACCTTAAAATGTATTTTCAGCCTAATTTATCCAACATATTAAGCACTGTTTGCCCTAAAAATCACAGAATAAAAGCTTACCAGGAAGAAATGGACAAGGTCCAAAACTATTCATGCTGTGGCTGTAAAATAATTGTTTGCATCATGTCAGACTATGCTGATTCTCTGCTTTGTTACAGCTTCCCAAGACTCTCGACAGAGTCACACAAACCTCACATATACATTCTTTGAAACCTACAGCCGTGTAAAAAAAACGACGCAGAAAAGCCCCTGTGAATCATTTGAGTGCTTGCAGCGTTGATTCAGGATAACACTAATAGCTAGAACAAGGGAACCCTCTCATGTGCCCCCATACTCTGCAGAGATCAAAAAGGTTCATTACAGAGAACAGGATGTGGAATTACATAGATCATCAGCCAGCTGTGAGTGAGGAGCCCATGTCTGTTCCACGCCAGCTGAGTAATACACAGAGTGAGAGGAAAGTAAGGGAACCACCACCACTGAGTCAATGACCTGAACGGACCGGCGCTGGGTTAGTCACTGTCACGGTGTAGGAGGGTTCCCTCGTTCTCTCTGACTCACACTCACACTTAACTAATGTCAAGGAAAATACTTCAGAACTGAAACACTCTTAGAGTATGTACACACACGTTAACGTACTGTACGTCACTGAGCCCGCTGACACACTCTGCTCTTCATGGAACCATGAAGCTGTGGAGGAGGTGGGGTCACGTCGAGTTGTCATAACAGGAAGTATGACAAACAAACACTGTTAATGTGGGTGCTGCCGAATCCTGCTGTTTAGAGAGCAGCTCTGGAAAGAGTGTGCTCATTTTTAAACCTACAGCTATGTTAGAGCAAAGCCACCCAAGGAAAAGCTTTCCAGTTTGGCAGCCATGAAATCGAACCTCCTGAGAACAGAGCAGCAAACCAAGCGTTGGCGCGTGTTCAGTAAAAGGCAGCTTAAATCAGGGTTTACCAAGATTTTACAGGACATGTGAACATGCATGTTGTGGAACAAGGGCCCCTTTTAATAGAGGTTTTATAGCTACTGTAGCAGGGTTATTAGTTAATAGTTTTATTGAGTCTTTCAGTTTAGTTTTGATTCGTTTATGAGTGTAAAAGTAGTTTTATTCTTATTTTGATTAAGTTAACCAGTTTTTCTCAAAGGAGGAGAAATCTCCGCCGAGCCATCGTGACTCTGCAACCTAACTTTTTAGACAGACAGGAAACAATATAATGTTTGCTAAGGTTACAGAGCAGTTCAAAGTTCATGGTTTTCCCTCCACTTTTATACTTCCCAGGTTCTGACTAAGCATCTTGACATTGATCAAAGTCAGTTTAATGCTTAATGCCAGTTTACATCAATTAGTTTTTATTTTTGTTCGGTTTTAAGTTATTAAGAGCAAAGCCTTGAATTACAGAAGTTGAAAAAGATGGGTAAAAGAATGCATGGCATCAAATATTTAAATAGTTAATTATTGTTTATTGAAGTCCCATATTGTGCAAAGCCATTTTCTTGTACACGTTGAACCTTTAACTTGCTCAGTGATTAGCACCTGGAGATGAATCAAAAGTGAAGATATGTTTGTGTTGCATTGTTCATTGTGGTTTTTATTTTTAGTTCTTTTTTTCCCACTAGCTGTAGTTTCAGTCTTAGTTTTCTATGAGAAACCTGCTCTGTAGGATGTATAGTTTTATTTTTGGGAATAGAAACATTAAGGGCAGATGTCTAAAACTAGTTCGAAAGCCATGTTATACAGAAACAAAAGACAGATTTACGTATGTGTCTTTATCTCTTATAATATTTATCTCATTATGAGTCAAATGATGACTTCCCGTAACAAACTCAAAGGCATATAACAGACACTACTGGTAAAAACATCACAACAGAAAAAAGAACACATAATCGGTTCATTTGAATGTTTTTCTTAGATAAAACCTTTCCTATTGAGGCAGAGGCATCAAACTGACTAACACTATGCAAAGGAAAGGCTCAATAAATGGAAAATATTATAGTGCTGATTGAATGAGAAACAAAGTGCACACAGCTTCTTTGTATAAAAACTGAACTCATTGTCCTCTGAATCATCTTCAAAGTCCTCCCTCGCAAAAGCTCCACTGCCAGACGACTAACGTAGATATGTGTTTTAAAAGTCAAGTTGAGATATGATTTGCTTGTACAAGAATATCAAAATATATTACAAATAATAGAACATTTAGAAAAGAGTTTAAAAATGTACAAGTATAATTCATTGCACCATGTCCAAGCGGGGTCTAGAAACGTAAAAATGCAACACCGTCATTATTATCAAAACAGTAATAAATATGCGTTCTGAGTTCGTCACTTCAGAAATGTGTGTTGTTCAGCACCCAGTCATTTAAATATCAAGTATATAAAGTTAGTTTCAAAATTGTGACAAAACTAAGCCGTATTCTTGAGACGAAAGGTGCTGAAACCACAGCCAGTCGTGCGTCTGAAGTGTCAAATATCACTATGACCAGAAAGCAATGAACTAATGACAAAACTGTAATAGAATCAGGCAATAGTGGGCGATTAAATCCAGAAGGAGGCAGTAATGCAACTTAAAGGGTGATAACTGCCATGAAACCCCAAAGAAGAAGAAGCTGCTCCGTCCAGCAGCCTTATGGGACTTTGTGCATCCGAACATGTTTGAGCCACCAGAACCAGAATCCATTCCAGCCAGGACACCGACCCAAGAATCAACCTCATTCCTCTCAGTTGACAACAGAATAGTCATGTTCCCCAATGTTTATGCAAGCTAGCAATGTATATTACTAATAACATAACATTACATAATTTAGCCAAAGCTAAAGCTATAAATGTGATTGTTTACTAGACATAAAACATATTTTGTCACTTTACCAGATAGTTTTATTTGTCAGTTTGATCAGAGATCAAACTAACATCCATCCTTCACAATATAAAAAGTAGTCTATTTTTAAAACTTAAAAAGTCTAGTAACTCGTCATTGAGGAACCACTGCTACATTATAGTGTTAAAGGAGGGGTCATGTTAAGTTGCTAAGAGCTAAGTTTCCAGTGTTTCACTGAGCTATGATTTCTACACTGTAAAAAAGTAACTTGAAGAAATAGAAAAAAGCCTTGTTTCTGTTAAAGGAGTCTCATTTTTTTCTAAAAAGAAAAATAATGTTGTCAAGCATGTTTTTCATTAGAAAAGTAATTTCATTTTAAGAAAATACATCTAACTTTGTCTTAATAAGCTAATATTGAACTAAATTTAACCAATAACCAGATTAAACAATGGTTTGTACAATATTCCAACAGAGGAACAAGATTGTTTTTCTCATTGTTAGACCAAATGCACAACCACTCAATTAAACTTTTTCAATTTGATCTAGTTTTTTAAAGTTAAATTAGATTTTTCTTCTAGTTTTAATAAGAATATTTGGCTTCATTCCAGTGGGACTGTTTTTGTTCTGTAGCTCAAGTGAAACATTTTAAGAAACTCCACAATTCAGTACTATGTTCAGTGTTCTCACATAACATCAGCTATATTTTGACATGTATGTGTTTAGAATTGAATTGAATCTGAATTTCCTTTACACAGAGTTTAAATAGAGCCTACAATGTGTGTGTGTGTGTGTGTGTGTGTGTGTGTGT
>JAPQRN010000007.1:21955570-21983692 GCA_037367275.1 Coranthus polyacanthus
ACACTATGCAAATCAGATGTGACTGGATGATCATTTCTCATTTATACACAGCTTGTACACAGTGGTTTGAAGTTTAGGACAACTGATCAATATATAAACGGAGAGAGAGAGCATGTGTGAGTGGGTGATAGGTTACGTACAAGCCCTCCCTGTAGCCATCGATGAGGGCCTGGAACAGCGGTTTGTTGTGGGGGATGGTCTGCAGTATGTTGCCGTCATTGGTCACGTAGCCGATGGCCCACTGGCCCAGCCGTGTGCAGCTCAGTCTGAAGATGTAACTATCAGAGGACAGAGTGGGGACAGAGGTACACAGTTCACACAGCACAGCACTACAGTTTTCATCAGAATAAGTCATGAAATGCAAAAACACTCCCCCACTGATGCATTGTGGTTTCACACGTTTGTCCAAATCAATGAGCTGATGGAAGCTCTGAACAAAACTACTAAATAACGGGGATGCTCTGATATATGAGCCGAACATGAGTATTCATCGTATTCATGGTTGTTTCATAAATTTGTATGATTGAATTTATGCTCAAAGATAGTGTTGTGAAGGGCCGAAAGACGTTTAAACAGTTCAGTTATTTGTGTGAGTAAGTGAATATGAATATTCATTTGTTTCCCAGGCACAAAAGGGGGAATAAGTAACAACAACAGAAATCGGTATCAGAACATCATTTAAACATCGAGTCAGCTCAGACTTTCACTATAAGTGCACCCCAATACATAACATTTTATTCCATGACAATGGATATTCAATTCACTGCTCATAAAAAGTTTGTTTATGAGTGATTTTACACATTTACCATAATGTGATACGGCTGAAGTCATTTACATACAACTTGGTTGAATAGATACAGCTCAGTTTTTCAAAATTCAAAACATTTAATCTCAATATATATTCACTCTGTTAGTTAATTACGTTATTTTGACATGAAATTTCAAAATAATAATGGAGAGAATTTTTATTTTTTGATTTTAGAAACTTTAGATTGGTTCATTTTCATTATTGAGAGTCAATTATAGGCGAACCTTTAGGACCTCCCCTCAGACCGAGTGTCCTTTTGCTTGACATCATGAGAAAATCTAAAGAAAAATGATGCTCATTTTCAAACTCTAGTCTTGTTTTTTAAGTTGGTTTGGGAGGAGTTGCTTCTCCTGGGGAATCAGCCTTTCAGGTTCTTTACTGCAGATGGAGATATTTCTGGACCAGCTATCTCCCAACATTTTTACCAGTTTAAACACTGGTCTACTGGGATGCTTTTGAACCGGTCCCACCAAAATCTGTTCATATGTAGGAGCAACTCGGGAAATGTCTGCGTGGATCTGTGATGTTTCTATTTGTTTACTATTGTTTGTACTTGTTTGTCTAAGGTAATGGCTGATTTCTTTAGATTTTCCCATGACAAGAAAAAGCAGACCTTAAAATACAGTCACAATTCTCTCCACTATTATTCTGAAATCTCGCATCACCAAGTAATTGAGTAAACTGAACTAAAAGAGGGACTATATATTAAAATAGATGATACAGAATGTGTGTATATAAGCTTCGGACCTCACTGTGTATCACTGTGATGATTCTATCGGCAAGTCTCAACCCACATGAAAAACAAGTGATGCAACCATGCTGATAAAAAATACTCATCTAATGATATGTAAAAATGCAGTCTCTTATCAGCAATGATGCAAATTTCCAAAACACTACATTATTATTATTATTCTGTTGACTTACATCTACTGATTACTTCATATTCATCCAAGGAGTTGTCACTTCAGTGACAACATACATGCTATTACGGAGAAACGAGATGTATTTCATTTACATGTGTATGTAATTGCTTTTGAGCATTTTGTAATTTGTATTTTGGTGGCCAGAAAAAATTTGATGATTTATAGTTTGTGTATTTGAAATACATTATTTAATACATACATTTTATCCTCAAATAAGACACATTTTTGTCCCCAGGTTTAACTCCATGTTTAACTGTCTTAATAAATGTAGTCTTTTTATACTCGCTGCTTTGCCTCTCTTAAGTTAAAGTTATTTGAGTTAAAACGGTGAGTATGACAGGATTCGACTGTACTGATGGAGCGTATTCTTCGGAAATATTCTTTGTAGTAAATGTAGTCAGTATTTGTCAGCACAGCCATAAATGGACACTTTCAGACTTTACTTCTGTCATTTAAAATACAAATTACAAATATTTCAATTAATTACATATTCTAATACCAGCATTTGTCATCTGTAACAACATACTTGTATTGTGTTTGTACCCGTCACAGCCAACATAATGTGTATGCTAAATAGTTACATTATGTAAGCAGTCTTACAATCTGCCTTTCTTTTCTTTCCACAGTTTTAATTTGTGCCAATCTTAAAAGTAAATACCATCATTTCTTTGTGAGATTTAACACAATTAATCACAAAAGGCAACAGACAGATTCGGTTACATTTCAACAACTGTCTCAAGAGTCTCAACAACGCTCAAAACTGTGATTTGCACATGGTGTTATTGAAAAGCCCCTTCTGTTTGATTGAAAACATAAAAGCAACAATCAGCAGGCCTGATGATGTGTGCACTGACTCACTAATGTTTGGTTCAGTCACACACACTTCAGTCAGACCTCCGTAAGTGCTGCTGTGCATGTGTGCGGGCATTTGTCGTGGCCTTCGTAGACACGGCTTCAAAAGAAAACAGACGGAGACAACTCAGAGAGTTTAGGAGGAAAAAAAAGAAGCAGTGAGCTCATTTTAGACTGTGCTGATCAGGACTACATACAACTCGTTCAGGTGTGTGTGTTGCTGGAACGCATTTATTTTAAATTCCTCTTCAGTTTTTGAGATCATTCTATCTAGCATCTTCATGATAATGAAATTTTAGTTGATAATTCAAGCTGCAGTGCGTGATCGTTTTTTTGCCGTTAAAAATTCCATAACTGCCTTTCAGTGTATTGTGATTCACGTGATCTGACAGGAAACTTCTACCCCCTTCTCTGGACCCATGATGGGAGGTTTTGGTCGCTAATAGGTGTTTTCAGACAGGTAGGCAGGTTAAATATGTGACTGACAGCTTTAATTATGGCGTCAGGTGATCTAGCTTTATATTTAGTCTTTTGCAGAAGAAAGGTATGTATTTTCAAATGCTTTCAGCTCCTGCAGCTTTAATTGTCATACAAATATTTGCAATTAATGAATTGTCTTTTCCCGTTCATTTTATGGCCCTAGTTTAGCACAAGCATAAAACAGTTTATTTATACACATACAGTGTGTATAAATGAAGAAGAGCCATTTATCGGAGTTGAACACTGGAACACATAAATAAAAACTGTAGTTCTGTTTGCCTTTGGGTATAAGTAACTTAAATAGAGTTGTAATCAAATTTAAAACAGTGGAAAATGACGTGGAAATAGTGAGGAAATATGACATTTAAGTTTCATCCAGTCTTTTTTATACAATTGAATGGAGGCAATTTTCACAATGGAAAATGCTAAATAATTACAGATAGCGCAAATAATCGCAATGAGGCTATTATGTAATAATTGTGGCCTATGTGTATCCTTGAAAATAGAGGTAATAGCCTTTTAAATAGGCTCATGATTTAATTGCACAAAGCTGATGTAATCAATGACACCTGAACGACCACCAGAGGGTACAATGAATGAAATGATTACACCTCATTTCCCTTCAACGTGTCAGAAATGAGCCAAACACAAAAGTCTTCCCGCTGGTGAAATATGAACTTTCTACCTTTGTCTTTTTTTTATGAAACTAAACAGTAACAAACAATGACTTCTGCTGCTTCTTTCAAGCTCTATCACAGAGGGATTTCCTCATGCAAATCACAGCTGAATACAAAGGAAATAGCTCAGCACAAAGGCGAACAATCTGAATGTGAAAGAGATGTAAGAAAGGAATGGTATTATAAATGCAGTCCAGCTCGAACACTGGGCTTAGAGCGAGCCCTGACCACAGTATGATCCTACCTCTGCCGGCAACAAAGGCACTGAGCTAAATCCGTCAGGGCTTTGACTGAGAGATGAGGAGGCAGTTTGAGAGTTTCTGCCTGATTCAGTGATGCTAATAAACTGTGCTTTGTCTCTGAGTGGAAGAGCTTTCCTGAAGACAGTGGGTCTGCCTGTAGGTGTACATAATAATGGAAGGCTTCACCAGTAACATGTGCAGTCCATATCCTATTATACTAATGAGTGACAAGATCAATACTAAATCCGTAGCAGAGTTTATTTCTTGCCGGTCTGGTGTTTTATTTTATTTATTTTACTTGGCAGATTTGAAACTTTTCGACAACAGTTTACATTGTTGTCTGAGTCTATGAAAGAATGACAACCACCTCTATTAACGATTAGGCAAAATGAATCATAATGAAGCGTTTTAATACAACCAAATTCACTATAAAGCCCCTGTCATTTATGCACTTCACTGTTTTTGTTGCCAGACAACAGAACGAGTGTGAAATAGTAATTTAATATGAAGGCAGCACGTTAACCAGGAGCCACTCCGAAGCCTGACAAGCTGTTGGACTAATGTGATAAAAATGTTTATTTTACAACAAACAAATAAACATACAAGTGTTAATGGAAGCAGCTGTGCAGGTAAGAAAATTAGAAGCTCAGATTGAAAGTCATTGTTTTTGAATAGTCATACACTTAATCTTTGACTTTTACTGTGCGGTTTGACAGGTTTCTGAGATGTTTCTCATGAGGAAACGAGAATGTTTCTCTGTCTTCACCAAAAACTAATTAAGGGGCAGCGGGATTTGTGATGTCACACAAATGTTGGAGTCAATCTAGCAGATCTAGTAGACAACTTATACAAGTGTGATGTGGAAACCTGAAGCCATCCGTGCACAAAGATTGAAAGTGGACTTTTAGGAAAGCAGGAAACATCTGGTGCCCAGCAGATGAACTTCAGAAATGAATAATATTTGCATATTTAGAGATTCCACATTTTTCAGTGAGGGTGGAGGAGAAGACCATTTCTTAATGAGGACATTTCTGTAGAAAAAGCATAGTAAACTCTAATTATTAGTCAATGCATATTGAATTTTAATTATTTCAAGGGGCCTTAGATGTTTCTGTTATACAGCCCTGTGTGACAATGTAGCTTACATCAGGATTAAAATAAATATTGAAACGCTACAACGGCAGACAGTTTCTGATTTACATATCAAAAATATAGCTCAGCAGATTAATTTCTTACACAATTTTCACCTCTCTGTTGATTCTCCAAATCTATTTTACAGATTTAGATTTAGTGAAACAGTGTTAATAACAACAATAGGACGTATTTATTTAAGACATGGGTATGGCAGGGAATGGGAGAGTTCACTCACTCATGATACAAATAACAACAATAAACAATAACAACAATAAAAATCATTTTTATGCCTGAATTAAAACACGCTTTCACATGAACTAAGTGAGCAATGAATGTTACTACAAGACAATTTGACTGGCAAGTTTTTATTTTAGTTTTGTTTTTTAATAAATGTTACGTTTGAGATAATGGAAACCCTGATCCGTAGTTTGACTTTTGATCTTTCTTTTTGTCTAGCAGTGTGTGTGTGTGTGTGGGCATGTGTGAAACTGAGTCTGTCTTAGTGAGTCCAAATGTTATCATGTAGAGACTCATCCAATATGACAGCCCTCCCCCACAAGCAGCTGTGTGCATGTTTGAGAGTGCTTGTACAGGTCTTGGTTCATAACAATGGTATTTGCATGATTCAGTTCGTTATCGCCGTCCTATACATTTGCATAGGCACACCACCCGCACGCACACACGCACACACACATTTCCTGTCCTGTCATTATCTGCTCTGCTCAACCACACTGCCACGCTAGACCGACTAATCACAGGGCATGCATGGCGCAGCTCAAGGCTACACTCGCCGCTCTCCATAAATCACCACTGTTGTTTAAGGTATTTTTTCAAGCCGTGTTCTTCCCTTCACCAGGAACTTGCCACGTGGAGGGGAAAAACCCTTAAGATTGGCACCATACCAAACGCAGCTTTCAGTTTTCTGAAATTAGTGTGTAGGCTACTGCTTGACACACACTGCTCACACTTGCTTGCAAATGATGTCCATTATTGATGCTAATAAGTTTTGAGTCAGCCTGCCACGTACACTAGCCTGCAATAATCTGCATGCTTGGTACAACTGACACTATACAGACTCTGCATTGCAACTGAACATAATTGGTACATTATATTTGTGTCTATTTATGGGAATTTGAGAGAGTTTTTCTTTTTTCAGTTCCTGTAAATCTACAGCTGTTCCAGGCCAGCTAGGGTTCATTTGCTAAAAAGTTAAACAGATTGTTGGCTCAGCGAGGGGATCATCACACACACTACTGTCATCACAAGCTTTGAAACAAAGATACGACTTGTTTTATGAATATATACGGCAGTAATAAGGAGCTTTGGGTGGCTTGTTCAGCCTGCAGTTTAGAGGTGTGACCTGTTTATGACGCATATAATCCCAAATGAAAATTCATAAACATTTTTTTTATTTTTGACTGATATCCGCTGCCTTTGAGCCTGAGCTCTTTAGGCTGTTTGCTAAAGCGTCTCAAGTTGTAAATATTCATGAGCATATGTGCAGGCCGAGGAGATCAATGGTTATATCCATGAAAATTGGATCCTGAAACAGCGTGTTGACTTTCAGGCCTGGCTGCGCCTCTGCACAGCGATAACAACAAGGAAGCAGCAGGTGACCGGCGGGAAGGGTTCAGATAAGTCAAGGGTAAACAAGTGCTCGCTTTTTACGTTGACAAAGAGGCGACATGAGGTTATTACTAGCCGTAGCTCACATTCATTTAAAGGTTTAGAAAAATATTTTCTCAATCAGCTTTTTCTTATCGCTAACATAATCTTCTATAAACACATTATTTGACATAGTTTCAGTTGTTTAACAAGAGAGATTGCTCTGTTTGTGTTTTGGTCAGAGCGAAAGGTGCAAACACTCAGACAAACCAGGATTATTACCATAACACAAAGAATGTGTAACAATCCATATGTAATTGGTAATTAGTGGTTATTAATACAATATACAAGGGTTTTTTTTTTCCAGGTCAGCCTTTGATATTTCAAAATCTAGGAGTGAATATAAATGCAAGACAAACTAAAGGGAAACAGAATTGTGGATAAAGCTTTGTTTTCATTTTCACTCCATGTTAATGGTACATGGTGAACAACAATAAATTGGCTTTTCATAATATGGGACCTTTAATAAACAATGGTTTTGTAAAAAAAATATTTAATGTCATGCATTCTTTATATCCCACCTTTTTCAGCTTCTATAAATCATGGCTTTCCTCATAATACATGAAAAACTAGGCAGTTCCTCAAAATAAAAATAAAACTACTTATGCACTATAACATAAACTGTGAGTGTTGGTGGAGTAATTATAAACCCATATTAATAACAAACACTGATGATAAGCAAAGATGTTCAGTGTTTCATTGCTTTCATTTCCGCCGTGCAGCTACTGTCATCACAAACCACTGATAAACCCAGTGTATGCTACATGTGTCACATCAAATGGAAAACAATTTGACAACAGTCTGAGTGCAGATTTGAATGCTTTAAACACACATGCCCTCTCACACACAGATACTATACCTGCCAGGCTTGTTGATGTACTTGTGTAGTCGGGCTTTGACTTCATCGTAGGTTAAGAAAGCCATGTAACCCGGGTGCGTTACCGCCAGGAAGTTCCAGTTCCTCAGAATCGATCCCCAGGGCTGAAAAAGACCAACGGTGCTGCGTAACTAAACACATTACTATAACTTGTACGTGAATGTCTTACATTACCGTCCTGAAGTAAAGTTGAGTTGGTGTTTCTGAAAACAAATATGTTAACTTGGCCGAACGGGATTCTCTGGCTGCTGCCAATTTAACAAATTATAAACTGAGCGGGAGGCTATAGAGGCCAAGCTTCAGATATGAGTCCAGCTCGGCAACTAGGAGTTTGAGAAGCAGCTTGTGCATTGCAGCCAGTTGTGTTTTGGCTTCGTTGGGTTGAGGTTTTCTGTAGAACAGGGTTACACTGATGCCAAAACATTTAATGTGGCAGAAAACTAGCTAGCATTGCTGAGGAGTCTGTTTACTTGATTACTGAGCCGGAAAGACTTAAAAAGTGATGCTGTATTTGAAGCTTCATGTGTAAATATAGTAGACCTTTACACCTGACTACAAAGCACACTCTGAAAACAGCAATTTAGCATCTGCAAATTTTTAATGACTGTCCAGCTCGGATTTGTGGGTGTTTTTCTGTGCAACAACCACACTTGTTAGTAAATTCTGTGCCGGAAAAATTGCACTAGCATTGACAGTGGAGTTGTTTATATTAGATGCCTAAATTAAGAGCATAAAGCTGTTGCTCGGAGCTGAGGGGCATTGTGTTGAAGTGGTGCTGCCAGTTGGCTGCATGTGGAGCCAAGAGCCACAACATTCACCTTCATCCTGCCCGTTAGCTGGAGCTCACCAGGGACAACGATCTGCTGCCCTCAATGTGAAGCTGGTTTGGCAAAAAACAAACAAAAAAAACATTCATGGGAAGTGGAATGACTGGACTTTGGTAAGCCCCTACCACTCACACTGTCAGTTTGTTGATTTGAGCAGTAAATTGGACTGAGGCCCGGCTAAAAAGAGGCAGGAGGAAAAAATAATGAGTACTGAGCAGGACTGGAAGCAAGTGAAACAGCATCCTCTCATCGTGATTTTCATGGTTCATGGTTTGTAACAACACCTTAGGTAATAACTTGACAAAAAGTAACACATTATATAATAGCACCTGCAATTTGTAATAATAAATGGCCTGAATATAATATGTACATTTAAATAAATTATTACATATGCAGTGGTTATTACAATGTACAAAAGTTGCATTTTTACCAGGATTTTGAATAAGTTGAAGGTTTTTGCTGGTCTTTTTTGGCAGTAGTCAAGTCTGCTAGAAATAAAAGTGTGAATGAGTTTTTTCCAGGTTGGCTTTTGACATCAACTCCCTGAGTTTGGCTCTATATGTAAGTTAAATATGGTAAAAGGCTTATGTGGTTACTGCTACTGCTTTTATAACTATATGCGACTATAACAACAATGTAATTTATTATTTGGGAAGTTTAATTTAGCTTAATATAACATTTACAGATGTTCTTTCTTCTCCTTACATCAAAGCAGATTAGTTATTTTGTTTTTAATGCTCTTGAGGGGGATCAGGTCAACTTTTATTTATATAGCCCAATATTATAAACTACAAATTTACCTCAAGGTGCTTTACAATCTGTGCAATAGTGTACACATATTGTGAAAGCAACAGCAGTTCATTTTTTAGAAGCCACGAGACACGTACACAGCACTGAAAAAAACCTTTGCACAGTCAACTGAAGGACAGACCGTACGATTTGAAGCAGATTTTCAGCATCTCTGATTTTATCCTAAGAGGATTGTAGTACATCATCACCAGGCTTTGTCACAGAGTTTGGCACATTTTCCTCTTTTGTTCACCGAGTCATTCTCACCTCCGTGGGGACCCTCTGATCCCTCCCCTGCCTCCCACCAGAATTCCCAACCGGTGAATCAACCGGGCCAGGGGCATCGGTCTTACCACAGGGGGCCTGCTTTGACTGACACGCCGGTTACACCAGCGTGGAGGTGACTTCAGTCAACAGAAACTTCTACCCGCAACAATATCTGCTTCAACCCATTAGCAGTATTTAGCAATGACTTCATGAGTTCTTTTCCTCAACTTTTATTCCCTGAAAAAAAAACAACAACCTATTGTGATCCTGATACTGACAAAAATTATTGTTCAAGGGTTCACAAGCTCATTTTTCATGTCAGGGCTAAGCATGCAAAACACAAAGGTTCTGCCAAAGTAAAACATCGATTTAAGGCCTCGACGCCCACACACCATCTTGAAGCCACATGGGCCAGTAATCTGTCAACAGGAGGCAGCTCAAGCCACACACATCCAAAAACCTCCACCAAGAACAAAAAATAGAAGTAAAAAAATAATCAAAGAGAACAAATATTTTCTCTGTTTCCTTTGCTGCTATGCTGTAAACATATCAAGGTCACAGTTAAAGTTTTGATCATGCTTCTTTTCGCTGTGTTAGTCTGCTCTGGTCTCAATAAGATATCTGCACACATACAAATATGACTTTTACCTTTTAAACCGCATTTAGCAAAGAGAGCCTGGGGAGAGGAGGACAGGGGGTATGTTCTGTTTCATCCAAGCATACATTACTGTTTCTCAGGTTGGTAATGACTTGCTAAAACTCCCTTGTAGTAAAATGTACTTTTTAGGGCTAATATGGAAAAGAAAATGGAAATACCGTTATTTTCTGAAGGCTTAAACATTAACAATGATTCTCGAAGCACTATCTCTGAAAACACTTCAACTTGTAGCCAGTGAATGCACCAAGTGTCTCAAACTGAATCATTCTCTGCATTATACTCAGTAATTGTATAACACACTTCTAGCAAAGCTGTAAACATTAACCCATGTGAAAACACTGATATAATCAATAAGTGTTTGGTTTGAACTATAATGAAGGCTCTGGTTACGGCACTTTCTGTGGATGATGTTCAGTTTTCATTTATTGTGCTTTTGTTGTGTGAGGAGTGAAAAAATAAATAACGTTTCCCAGTTATTTGTATTGATAGTGTGTTATGTTGAGAACGCACATGCATACTTACACATTTAGATACTTGTGTGATATGTGTGTGTGATAAGTGTGTGTGTGTGTGTGTGCTCTGTTCCACACAGAAAAGCAAAAGCCACAAGTATTTTTCTATTATACTATCAGTGCATGGTGCTTATTCAAAAAGGGTTCGTGTGTAATGTATTGACTCAAAAACACCAATTTTTCAAAGCGTTTAAAGACTTCTGGCAAGAGGTGTAAAATGTTTTGTTGTAAGGTTTTGTTGTTAGTGTGTAGAGTTTTGCAAAAGTAGCCGATAGTTTCAAAGATCGACCCTAAGCAATCAGAAAAATATTGTAATACCCTTTGCAAAATGTTGAACAGTTGAGTTCCAGCTAGTTACATACATTGAGTAACACTGCACCTTCAAAGCATCCTCCTGTTTTCATGACTTTTGATATGTCCTGTGGGCTCTTACAAAAAAAGTCACTCCAGCATAAAATAAAATGCCACATCTGTTATTATGTTGAAGCGGGTCATTTCTAATCGTAGTTTTGAAAGCATATGTCTAACTTGTAGCATGAAACGTTCCACTCAAAAGCTAAAAAAAATCAAAACCCACAGCCAATACATATATGTACATACATACAATATGCACCAAAAATGTGTTTTTATTCTATTTTGACCTACCTGAAAAAGCCGTGTGAAGATGTCGAACTCGAACACAGAAATGTAGTCGTTGCAGGTGAGGTCGATGGTGGATTTTAGGGCCATGGCCTCCAGGCCCGAGCTAATGTGATGCACTTCGTGAAGGCACTGTCGGAAGACTTTCCATGGCACGATCGTCCTGCAAGAGAGCAAGGAATCCATTCAGAAACAACATCACATTAAATATTTCACTAATCAGTTTAAAAAGATTCATCGATAACCTGAAGCTTTTAGTTTTTTTTTAGTTTTCATTTTAATTTTGGCAACTCATGCAGTCGTATTCAGTTTTTTCCAACTGTTTCTATTTTTTCCTTCATTGGTTTATACATAGTTTGTACATAATTGAACCAAAAACGGGACATGGTCATATAATGAGTTGGGATGAGGAATATACTTGTATGTTTCAGAATGTGCAGGAGGATTTGGATTATTTCACTGCATTAATAGCGATAACTAGGCCTGTCACAATTATTACATAATCAGCTTATTGCAATTATTGGAGCTAAACGCAATTATTTTACATAATTCTGATAATTGTCTTCATTCATATGTATCACAGAAACGTCACATTTCCATCTCTGTATCCACAGAATTTTCAGTATCAGTAATTTCTGTATCCACTTCAGCAACAGGCGGTGTGTATTTATAAATAAATTATTTCTGTCAAATCTGTCCTTTACTTAAAAAGCCTAAAATGCAAATAAATGTGTCACGTTCTTCAGTATTAGTACTGTATGTGTATAAATAAACTACTGTTATACGAGTGTCACAAAATTAGCAGAAAAAGACAATTATATCGCAAATATTTCTGTGAAAATAAAATCAATTAATTAAAAAGTAATATTTCATTATCGTGACAGGGCTGACTTTTAACAAATATATTTTTTGGAGTCCGTTATTTGTTCCATCTGATATATTTCAATTCTTTCTTTCATGTTTTATATGTTAAAATCAGATTTTAACCACTTGATATTAGCATTTAATTGCCACTATTACTAATATTTGTAAAAGATAATTCTTAGGAATTCAATACAGTTTAATGCATTTATTTTTCGCTACATTTTAAAATCACCTATGTTTACATGTTACAGGGCATGTTAAACTGTATGTGTTAAGTCTAATTAAATGTGTCCTTTGGTTTGATAAGATCATGGGAAACAGACATAAATGGAAGCACCTCTTGATGATAACATTTCTGCCAAATGTCAAATCACCAAATGTATGCAGTGGCTGTCTGTGGTGAACAGCATGTGTGGCCTTTCTGCTCTGCTGATGACATCAAACACTGAGTTAATGTCACACTACTGTATCTTACTTCCTGACATAGTTAAAAGCTTCTATTGCAGCAACAGCAAAAAACTAAAATACCATACTGCTGCTAGGCAGCATCGTGGACTCATTCGATTAGAAAAGACCGCTGCATAGAGATTAGTTTATACCTCTAACCTGAAGTCTTCCTGGAACAACAGCATGTGTTTTTATATATAAGCAAGAATCAGAGGAAATCAACAAGCCCAAACCAAACCCCAGGGCCCACAGCACATGTTGTTGTTCTTATTGTGAGATTGTATCTCGAGGTGAAGATTTCAGATGAAGAAATGAACAATTAAAACCTCTCATGCCACAAAACACTGAAAAGCCTAAAGACTAAAGACATATTTTAATGACTTCTCATCAGAAGAGGTGCTGGTTAGCAGGTTTTGTACTGACATGGTGACAAATCCCTCTCTGTAGCAAAAATAGAAAGGTGTATTTGCACTGGCGGTGAAACCCTGAAATTCTGCAAGACCCACCAAAATGAGGAGTGGCAGCTCCATTATGAGGACATTTCCAGAGGCTCAAGAGAAATATCTGTTAGTGAACATTTCCTCCTTGTTATTTCCACCCTGTGTTTGAGTGCCAGGCTATTTAATTTTACCTCTCAGCCACAAGCACCCAAGTGTGCAGACGTGTCTGAGCTGAAAGCGCTCCAGCTGTTGTCGTATGAGCAATTTGAATTTGTTTGTTTTTTTCAATTTTAATTCACAAGCAGCCCTTCTATATCTTACCTAACCAGTCAGACACGTCACACGTCATTCTTAATAATTGTGATATTTGTGCTATCTTGTCTCTGCAGCACAATGTTCATGCCTGTCTATACAAAGCCTCATATATTTCAGTTCTTTGTGACATGGAGCTCCTTTTTTGTCAGGGGCTGGATGATAGGCCCCAAAAATGTTATCATGATAAAAATGTTTCTATCAGTCCACATCAATAATGGAAAATGCTTATGTATTTAAGTTTAAAGGCTGATTTTTAGTTGTGAGTGAAAGTTGAAGAAGCAAGATGGTTATTTGTGGTTTTAAATTATGATGACGATGAAAGATGAAAACAGCATAAAAGACACAAAAGATGAAAACAATGTAAGAGACAAACAAGCCACAAAACATCTGTAGTCTCCGATTTGTTCATTTGGAGAAAATGACTGCAATCTGAGTTTTTAATTCAATAAGATGGAGACAATTGAAAATATGGTTATTTGTGGTTTTGAGCTATTATTTGTCATCAGAACACAACGAAATTTTCAATCAGCAGAACATTTCAGAAATCTAGAGGTAGAACAGTACAATGATAAAATCTTTTTTCAACATCAGGAGTAAAATGAAGTAAAACAACAAAACATTGGAATATTTTGTGTTTTATCTGACAATGTAAACAAAATTACACCATGATAACGATAATTATTGCATGACAAATTATATTGAGATATTCACAGGTGCTGATTTGTGGGGGTTTTTGTACAGCTTGATATAATGATACTGATAGTTTGGGGCAGGGAAAAGTCAATTAAGTCTATTATTCAGCCAATATCATCCCTGTCCCTACATTCCCAAATGTTTGCACACTGAAAAGGCATTATACATGTCTGAAATTAACCATCTTTCACTTTATTAGATAAGATAAGAGGATAACTGTGGATAATAATTGAAATGAAAGTAATAAATACCTAAATAAATAAATCTGTATCACTGAACATGAAACTTATAGTAATTCATCATGATTTTTTAAATTATTTTCCCCATTTCCCAATTGAGAAGCCTAATATTAGCCATCGGACACTATCGACGCCAACTCTGCCACATCTCTAGTTTTAATCTTTTCACAAATATTTTGGCAATTTATTGGTTATTATCATATTGATTCTAACCATGGAATCTGCTGTGTTTCAGAAAATTTCTTTGAAAAAATGACTGGTATTAGCATTGAAACTCTGGAAGTCATTCGGCAACCTCAAATCAGTAAAAATAGAGGCGGTACGGAAAATGCGCGTAAAAACAGAAAGCAGTGATTTCTAGACTTACTTTGATTGTATTTTAGGATGAGAAATGAGGTTAATAAATATCTATCTCTGCAATGAAAAACAGGTCAAAGTAAATTTAGACATCACTGCTTTTCTTCCAAAGCGTCCCAAGTTTCTCTGATTTGGGGATGTAGAATGGAAAAACAGAATATGCCCAGCTATACTGTATTTGCAACAGAATAAACACAGGCATCTGATCTCTGAATCATAACAGAACCCAAAATATTGTGACAAACACTAGACGATGAAATGGACAGCTGGAGTTTGGATAATCAAACAAATTAGATTCTATGAAGCTTGCTGATTGTTTACCCAATGCTAGCCTGATAATGGTAGAAACAGACAAAATTGGACACAAGCTGGCGTTACCGCACAGCGTCTGAGCTACCAGCTGGAACGACAGAAGAGAACATCATCACATGGCTTAATACCAGCACACTGCAAGTGTTTGAGGAAACGAGCACAGAAGGAAGGAGGGGGGGAGCGTCTGAACAGGGAAAAGAGACACCACAAGGACAGTGGGATCGTAATGAGAAAGAATACGGCACACTTGAATGCTTCATGACCTCAGAGCTGAGCTGAAACCCTTTAAAAAGTTGCTTCATCTCACAATCCTGATAGTAATCAAGACTGTAAAAAAAAACATGCAAGTGCTGACGGGAACATCACTCTCCGGCTCAACGCATGGCTGACCACAACTTTAATATTCACTTGCCTGTATACATTAGCCTCACATACCCACTGCTGGATCTGACACCAGCTTACTGGACACACACATCATATGATTCATTTTGCTGCTGTATATATATATATATATATGCATACCATACTTCAACACAGAGCGAACAAACGCTTTAGAGGGCATGATATACCACGTACCGATATTTAACACATGGGCTTCATTGATCTGAAAGCAATCACATGACGTAGGTAATGGAGTTAGCTCATTTACGGAGGCTGACTGCGCTGAATCTGGGACAGTTGTGACTGAATGATTCAGTGCGACCTTGGCTTGGGTGGTAATTTATGGGGAGGGGAAATTCTTTTCGCAGAGCTCCTCTGGCAAGTTCACGCAGGGTACGGGTCTCCCGACAGTTCTGTCACAGGATTGATGACAGGCACACATCCTTTCCCTCCCAGCGTCGGCCACGGGAAGCTGAGGTTTGTAACAATCTATAATAGATAAGCCTTTGGTGCAGCTGAGGAGCATGAGCAGAGCAAACAGTGCCACTTCAACAGCACACTGTCTGAAGTGCACATTAACTTTGAAATAGGTTATAAAGTACTGGTTACCATCTTAGAAATGTTAAAAGTATTGTGACTATTTAATTACTTTTAGATTACTTTTCAAATGTTTCAAACTGGGAAATAAAAAAACCCCTAAAAACACTGCTGAGTACTGTTGTAAACCTCCCAACAGTACTCACACTGATTTCTGTCAAACTTATTACAGGTTTTTCCTTTTATTAAATTAGGGTTGGGTGATATAATTTTATGCACGGTGGTAGAAATGTGTCCACAGAAAGAGATTTGGCAATACTGTGTCCATTGCAGGGGCTGTCCTGTCTGCTATGTAGCAAATCTGGACTGGAGTCTCCGTGATCTTGCGTGATCTCACATGATCTCATGTGATTTCATAATCTTGCAAATTCAGCTGCCTCGCAAGGTAATGTGATGTTGGACAGAAGGGCTGCTCGGCACTTTAAAAAAAAATCAAAACTTATAAAACTAATATTGGTCTCCTTTGTACTGAAGCTGGAGTTACATTTGCACAATGTAGTTTTATTTGGAGTCTTAAAGCTTCCATTTTTCTTTAGTTAGTTTTGTTTTGCTTCTTTTGTTTTTAAGTCAAGTCTCTTGTGAGAGAGTTCCAAATAAACTATTTCTTAATTGAATTTACAGAACAATCACTGTATCTGCTCTATCATGATATATAACACTACCATGCTATATAACTACACAGACCATGATATAAGTTTTTAATCCTATTGCACACCCATCGATTGAATTCAACAATGTATTATTCATTACAGCGGTGCATTTCCAGCTCTGAAAGGGCTTCTTGTCCGAAGACATGGCCACCTGCCAAACGAGAACCAATCAAAAACAACGCTCAAAATGTGAGCACATACTGCTGAATGAATGGCGCCTGTCTAGACGTAGAGACAGCTCCTTATAAACCATCCTACGTTTGATGGTGTTGAACTACAATTTGTCCCAAAGGCTTTGTTGTCCAGAAATCAGCCAAAAGACAAAAGATGCAGTGAATGTTAGAAAAAAGCTTTTTACTGATAATAATGGAACCTCTTTGAAGTCATCAATAAGATTAGTGACTTTCATTTCATTACATATTTATTCCTCAGTAACTGAAACAGATTATAATTATATTTATTTTGTAATTTAATAACACAAGTCTTGTGCTGAGGTCGTGGCCTGTGGCTACATTTACATGCGCACATTTTTCTGCATCTGGCTTTTTCAGACGAAGGTGTTTACATGCACTTATTCAGAGTTTTGAGTGAAATATTGCAAGACCGTGAAACTTTCAAATTTTTCCTCTGTGGCCTATGTTAAATCTACTAAAACTCTTAGAATCGTATCAAATAATTTAGTGGCTTCTTCAACACATTTGACCTTTAGTTACTTCATAAACACTAACCGTTGCTGTTTAACCTTTGTCTTCCACCCACAGCAGAGGAACACAGAGTAGAACCAGCAGGCTGCTGGCATGTGAACAGTTGATATTCAATTATAGAGAGGAGTCACAAACAGTATATCTGTTCAGTCATTGAGGTCACCTTTAACAACAATGCTCCATCATAAAAAGTCAAGATACACCGCACAGCGATCAAAAACTTAATGTTATTGTGCCTTCAAGAGGATAGTTAAACATCTGTAGATATGGTTTGACTCCTGGCAGGATCATTTACAACATGTCACTCCACTTCTCTTTTTACCATATTTCCTGACTTTCTTCCAGAGTTTCAGGAAGTTTCACCAAGTTAAATTTAAGACTTTCCAAGACATTTTTAAAACCATCACATATGCAATTTAATCAGCACTTATATATAATATATTTTGGGGCATTTTAGCCTTTATTAGAGAGTGACAGGAAAGGCAGTGGAGAGAGAGGGGATGACATGCAGCAAAGGACCCGGGCCAGGAATCAAACCCAGGTCACTGAGGGAAGGCCTCAGCCTATGTGGTACATGCTCTACCAGGTTCAGCGTCAGAGAACATGGGTTGAAACAGCTCAGTGTAAAGTCCAGACCACCTCTGTTTTTAATGACCCAAAGCTGTCGCTTTCAAGACTTTTAAGACATTTTAAAGGTTCATTATGGAACATTTACATGTGCTTGTGTGCTTAGATGAAGTTGATCTTTATGTTAGCATTTCTAAGCTAATGGCAGCAATGCACACCGTCACAGCTGTAAAAGAGCACAAGAGAGGCACTGGTGAACTCAGAAGCAACAATAACAATTTTTGCTGCAAAACTGAAACAAATCCCCTACATAGAAATCAGTTGTATTGTGGCTATTATGATGGATGTAAGGAGACAGCTGTTAGCTTAGAAATGGACAAATGATCAGCTTCCGGCACAAAAACAAACACTCAAACACAAGCTTCATGTAAGCACATACTGTAAGTGTGTGTGAACGTTAAAAACATTTTAAGGCCTAAAATACAGATTACTGGATATCAGACTTTTTTTAGGACACTCTGATCTTCACTAGAGGTTGACTAACAGTGGATTTTTAAAAGGCAGATATATTAATGATAGTTTGGAGCAGGTAAAGCTGATATCATGCCCCTCTCTACACCCTGAAAACACATTTTTCACTTGATTAACAATTTTATAACTGTTGAACTGAACATCTTCCCTAGGACCACATCCTCTGCTGAATTTCTTATATTAAGCACCAATTTATTTAAACCACCACGACACCATCTGCCAATCACACCACACAACATTGTTCAGTTTATCTTGACCTCAGAAGCACATTGGATGACACATTCGACCTCATCACTATCTACAGATAACAGACTAATATCCCAGCTGCCACCATCAGGGCTTCCACAGCTGCAGAAGAGATTATTCGGCTTTTTGTAAACAACCTTGTGGCATTTAAAATGCACCAATCTATAAATAGTTGTTCATAAACTGATTTCCAGGATAATATTGTGCATACATCGGGGACTGACATTTATATTCCAAGACAAAAAAAATACACACTCCAGACCTTCAAACAAACACTGAATCTTTCCTCACACTACACCTACAGAGCATGCACCGTGCACTTTCAATATGATGCATATTTGACAGCTGTCTTTTTGCGTTTTTGTGGTGCTATGCGTGCACATTTTGTTCACTACTTTTAGAGCAATTGTCTTCTTTTAGCGTCCTTTAGTGACTCATTTAAATAAGATTATTCTGAATTTTCATATTTTCAATATTCATTATTCTGAATCCATTTAGGCAATGCAGAATGTGTTCCTCTTACTTGTGGAATCTGCAAATTAATATGGGTCTCTGCCGTCATCAAAGCAGACCTCGCTCTTACACTTTGAAATGGTTCTTTAGGGCTTATCAGAGGGCTAAATGGTATTTGATCGTACCACTCCAACCTTTAAATGGCTCTGAAGTTTTATTTAAAGAATAATTAGCACTTCCTCAAAGCACCACAAGCTAACAAAGAGGCTCTTCTGTTCTCTTACTTTATCAGTAAAACACAAATGGTAAAGCACTTCAGACAAAACAATAAAACCAGTTAGGCCTCAGATACTGTTAAGGGTCACAGAAGGAAGTGGCCATTTGGTGTTGATAAAAAAAAATTGAATTTAGAATGCTGTGCAGTTCTTAAATCTTTAAAAAATCTGAATAGGAGAGCTTTAAAGTCTTCAAGTCAAAGACAGTATGTTGCCTTTTTAAGATATATTGACAAGATATAAAATGAGACAATACTGTGTATGTCCGTATAGTTTGAGGTTGTGTTACTTTGTGTTTGCATCTCTCCTCTCTCACTGCAGCCACAGTTCCATAATGAACAGAAATATTTGTACTCCTCTCCTAACATAAAACATCTCCAACACTGTGTTTTGCACCATTAGCTTGGCAAAGCACTTGCAACAGACTGCCCCGCGTGTTTGGATCAGTTAAGAAATGAAATGCGGTGGAGCAGTAATTTTGGAACGGACTTCTGATGCTGACACGTGTTCAAGAAAATAAAGACGAGCCGTCTGGCTGAGAAGGACTGCAGTGTTGGGTTTATTATTTTTCATATTAAAGTTAACTACTTAGGTGAACAGCACTATTACTGTATGGTCGGATATTTGCAGCCACCAGCAGCGGAACTACTGTAGTGAGATGATCTGAGCTTGTCTTCATTTACTTCAATTTATTTCCTCAGTGGCAGAAAAAACATGTTCCACAAACTCCCTAAGAGTAAAATACACAAATCAAACACTTTTAGTGTTGTCAGACTCTACAGAATCATTCACTAGCCGATCAACATTAATACTACAACCACCCCATGATGCACTGCTCTCTGTAAATGACCTTAATTAACTCTATTTACTCTATTTAAAATGAATGTTAGTGCAGGAGGAAAGTTTGGACAGTGTTGTTATTTATTTATTTAATGAGGCAGTCCGTACATTTCCTCGGAAAAGCAGATCATTTGTTAACCTAACATCATCGTAGGGTTTAATTATGTGGGAAACACGTCTATATATATATAAAAATGCTTTTTTTTCATTCACATGTTTTGCAGTTATTCATTTTCAAAGAGGGAAGAAAACCCCATCTATGCATTTTATTTTGATCATAGTCTGTTCTAATAAAAGTGCTTCAACATCTTACTTGTGGCTTTTACTTACAAATGAACATTTACCCCACCTAGTAAAAAATATGAGATACAATTTGTCATGTACAGTATTTACCCAAAAAACACTATGTCATCTATGGTAACTGGCACAACACAGGAAATGTTGATAGAATAATGATCTTAGAGAAATCTACCACAACATTTACATTGTCTTTTAGAGCTCACAAAATGTAAAGCTGTTTGACCAGTAAGTCTCAACAAAAGACAATGTATAGATTAAGACAAATTGAGCAGCGGAGGTTGTACAGATGTATGCATGCACAACCAGACGGAGGTCATGACCTTGTCTCAGCTGTGCATGTTAGCGAGACAAAGAGTGGCCAAACGCGGCAGCTGCTCTCAGCTGGGCGTGGCTGCATGTGAGTGTGTGTAAACTGTGCTCAAAGTAACAGACTGTCACACTGTGATGGAGTTGGTCCAACATTCGAGCACCTCTCTTTCATGTCATTATATTGAGAAACAGCACGGCCACATTTCAAACATCAGGAAATTGATTCAATATCTGAGATAAAAAAACAGGAAGCATCTACTCTGACATTAAAGATCCGGACTGTTGTTTCACTATGACTCAGTATGAAGTCTACAAAAAAAACACCAGCATCAACTCAGAGCTGTAACTAAAAAAATGTGGCAAAAGTGAATTAAAGCTTACTTTTCTCCAAAGAATCTCCTCCAGAAGTCGGCAGCATCAGCTTTGGTGATCCTGAAAGTGTCCCCCTGGAACTGTCCTCCTGGGAAGATGGCTTTGATTTCAGCCAGCATGTGACTGAAGATCAGAGACAGCTTGGTCAGGTTCCTCCTACAGAGAAGAGGCCAGAAAAGAAAGGAAACAGTTGGTGCACCACTATTGCCTCAAATGATTCACAGACACCATATGGGATTAATTTCAGCATCTGATGTCTGGACATATAGTACAGTTTTCAGAAAGTTTATCTTAATGTACAAGGACATTCAACGTTTGACTCATGCAAACATATTTTAACAAATGAAAATTCTGGGCTGATACCAATGTTTGTTTATTTTGCTTTTCTTGTTATTTATCCCCCCTTTTTTGCTATGGAAACGAAGAAATCTGAACTGACTGACCTGTTTTAAAGTCTTTCACACTGTCTCTGAATGAGCTCAAAGTCAGTCACACAACCATGAATATAACAAATAAATGTCAGCCACTGCCACCGGTGAATATCATTTTATTTGCTGATGTCAGTCAATGAGGCCGATGTTCAGTGGAGAGCATACCTTTGCCAAGGCCCCACAGTCCTAGTCCTGTAATTCAATCATCACTGGTCCCTGAACCACCAGGTTTCATGAAAATTGTGTAATGTTGCTGACAGATAAAGCAACAAAAAGCCATGGGAGACTGTGTTACCTCCTTGGTAGAGGTAATAATATTTTACATAAAAATCTGTGTTATGTGTCTCAAAATGTGGTGTAAATGACACATGAAGTGACGTTGGTCCTGCTTGTCATACTCAGATAATAAAGTGAGAAACTGATCCAAAATCCAGACAATATCATATTAGAATAGAACCATAGTCAACTTTACAACTGGTTAATTTTCATTCTTCCTGTAGCACTGCAACACAGATACCAATCTTGACTTCATTAATAATACTTCTAAAGAGTTCCTGTGCGAGAACGGGACAGATATTGGTTTATTTGACTCAAACATACAAAGAGAAAAAAGTTCATCTGGTGTGAAAACATTTCCAGAAATTCGTATCACTACAAAAAAACAGTTCATTATCCACTGACAATGTAAGAGCCCTTTCATTTTGGTCTAGGAGAATTCTGTAAAAACTGTACTGTCTTTGAAAACATGAGAAAATTCTTTAAAATTACTATTTTAAAAAATGTCTGCTAAGTGTACCACTGTGAATATGGTATCAATTGCAAAGAGAATCCATTTAATAAAAACTGACAGTGGCATAGCATCCTTCAAATATTTCATTCCTTTTTCTGTACTTTCTGCAATGTTTCAGCGTTAATTTTGCATTTTCCGTTCCATTTGTATTCTATTTATCCAATATACAAATATTAATTTGCATTTAAATTACATTAACAAAACAGAAAGTTGAAGCAGTAAATAAAAGCCTTCAGTTTTCAGGGCGATGCTGTTAAATCTCTTCGTGGAAGTCAAACTTTGATGGAGTATTATGAATTGAGTTGTGAGATTAGTGCTGAAATACTTGAGATATGGACAGTGGAGTTTAAGCTTAACCGTCCAGCCACATATAAGTTTGCAATATTCCTTAATCCCAGAGGAAGTGGGGAAGGACACTCCAGGAGTTCTTTCTTAGCTTTTTTCTTTGTGAAGTGCTGGTGAGTCTACTCTCTCCCTCTCCTCTGGGACAGGGATTTGTCTCCAGCTCCTTGTGAGATTAGACTGTGGGCTCGTAAACACTCCAGGGAAACACACATGCACACACTAGATGGGGTGACTTTGCCTAAGGTGTGAGTGTGTGGGACAAAGACAGCACGCTGGCTGTGGGGTGCTGATAACAAGCTTTGCGAGGGCATGCGAGTGTGTGTGTGTGCGTGATGTACCTTCATCCAAACTTTTAATTCTTCTTTCAAACCTGCACAAAACAGGCTCAGCTTTGTTTATCACACCTTGGTGATTCGCCGGTGTCATGGAGCATTCACTTCACTGAATTCATTATTTTGAGAACGTATGTGACTAAGGCGACGGGGGAGCTCTGTGTCATTTTTTTCCAATATCAAAAGAATGCATCCCCCTCAAACACAGATGAAAATCAAAGGGTGTTTTACTGTGATTGATGGAAAAAATGAATAATCAACACACTCATTTCAATCTAAATGCACACGCTACAGTTCTTTATCTGCTGTGAAAGTTTCTGGATGTAGTACAGGCTTTTCACACTGAATCCTATCAACAGTGCAGCTATTAACCACTTGTTAATGCTTAAACAGGGCAGCAGAGTCCTGTCTTTCTTATGAAGAAGGGTTTCCACTAACGACTATTTTTCTCTACCAACTATTAATCAAAACTTAATTTTCCTCAAAAAAACAACTTGATCATTTAATTTAAATTCACACAAACAACAAACTGTATGTCACTGCACAATGAAGGAACAAAAACAAAAAAACGATTGATGATTTTAATCTTTTTTTTTTGTCTACATGAACCTGAGATACAACGTGATTCAAAAGTAGTTTTCTTTATATAAATTACGTGTGCATTTATCAATGAGCATCAACAATAACAAAAAGTCTAAGGGGGTCAGTGTGCACTATTTGTTAAAAAAAATGTAAATAATTTTAGATTAAATAAAAAAGCACAATGAATATATTACAACAAACGTTCAAGGGAAGTTCAAAGAAAGTTCTAGGAGAAGCACTGATCTCAATTTCATGATTAAAAAGCAAAAACTTGAATAATCAAATTAAATTAATATATTGCCCAGCCCTAGATTTTACATATTAAAATGCAAGACTGCAAGTGCTGCTGTGGCATGTTTTGCAGAGTGTACAGTGTTTTGTGATGATCTCAAGTACTCTCATACTTTTGAAGTCTTGGGTCTTTGCAAACCTTTACCTCTTCACAGACAAGCTGGACTTATATTGTTATATTTTTTATAACTGAGGTGTTCTAGAAAGCTTAAGCTCATTGCAGCCAACAGGTTAAAAACTATTTTGCAGTCTCAGTGATGATGGCTGTAATATAATCCCACTGTCGGTCTGTGTATGTGTAGGTGGGTGGTTGTTTTTTCTATAGTGAAGTGTCAATTAATGCAGCGCAACCATGTAAAATGACACCCACATAAAACATGGTTAAGTCCTAATCCTTCTGATTTGTGAACACTGATTATGAATTATAATGTATTTAAATATGTACAATTACAGAACATGCTTTCAAAATGAACTGCAATTATGCAACATCATAACAAGTCATGTAAACAAAAACAGGATAAGACAGTGAAAAAAAAGACTCAGTCACGGCTAAGAGATTTGATAAATCCATACCTAACATTTTTATTCTAGATGCAGTCATTAGTTCAACGATGCATCAAACAAAAGTGTTTGCCAGTTTTGTGGTAAAAGCCACAACTGCTAGAAAAATAAGAAAACGTGCCATAACATTTTAAAGATACAATAAAAGCCTGCTGCAAAAGTGGTAAAATGAAAAGGTTTCAAAGCAGCTGCATCCTTTTCTGGTGCACCCGAGTGCAGCCACAACACATATTACGTTCTGCATCTACGCTGTATTCTCACTTTTTCTCAACATCCAGTCAGAGCCATCATTAATGCTTCCTCCTACATGTAAAAACTAGAGTGACATTAGTCTGATATTAGATAATCAAAGGATATTTGCTTTTCCACCTTCAAGAAACTCTGAGATTAAACAGCCATATGCAGCTGGATGATTAAAGGAAGAGAGGAAAAATGCAAAGCCTTGGACAATTTGGACTAAAAATTAAACCTGACTGCAGAAAAGTTATGAAAAATGCACTAAGTCCCTGCTTTTCTTTAGTATATAGTGGACTGCTGACTCATGATGAAGGTTTTGGTTTGAAAGTGCATTATGGCCGAATCTGTTTTGTATATTTTTATGGCAGTTACAAACTGAGCCATTCATGATTTATTTACGCTTCAGTGTGTTCTACTGGTAGCAGACTATGATCAGTGTCAATGCTGTTTGGATAAAATTATTTATGACATAGCAGATGCTGCGTACTGTCTGTCCTTGACCATACAAGCACAGCTTTAGCATGTGGTGTACACCACATAGCTGACAGTGATATGACTCAATCGATGACTGCAAGAAGCAGTCATGGACAAACTGTTAAGAAAATACATTAACTTCAATTCCGTTAGCGACAAACACCAGATGTGTAGCCCTTATACTAGATAGATATAAACATCAAATAAATTGGAGCGTTTTCCCTGTGTTGCACTCGCTGAGTAGTGAGTGGAATAAAATAAAGAGGCAAACAGCAGGTTAAAGTGGGATAAGTGTGAATCACTGCTCAGTGCCTTGGTGGCTGTATACACTCCAGTCTGTGTGTGTGTGTGCCTGCACTGACAAAGCCAAGCCCGTCTCAGTAATTTCATGCTCTTCCAGTCACCATTAGGACTCTAATCAACTGAGGACGAGCCAAAAAAAAAACCCTCCATTGGGATGCAGAGGGAAAGGCTGCAGATGCTTACATAATGGTTGTGATTTGAACTCAATTTCAAGCCTTGTCGTGGAGGAGTGCTCGGCTACGAAACACCCCCAAACAAACACTAAAAGCAGGATACATTCTCAGTCATTTGATCCATTTGCAGCAGATATATTTTGCTTTGCTTGTTGCATCATGAGTCCACATTTCCGACTGAGCAGGAGACTGATCAGTTTTCCTACATCCTACATGGTTTAGCTGGCCTTCCTGATCTGTCCTTGCCTTGCCCTGTGCCATTAGGCCTGTTGTGTAATCTGCCTCGTTTGACAGTGCCCCAGGAAAGCCAGCCCATTCATTAGGGCTAATGTACTCAGAGTGTGTGGAGCAGGGTGGGCAGGAACTGTTGGCCAACTAACAGATAGTTGTTTTAAAACTACAGACATTCTTCGATGGCTGTATTAGGTGCTTGAAGATCCAATGTGACATTAGCTCCAAATGGCTCTGAAACAAATGCTTTATATCAAAAAACATATTAAAAACCAAAGAGAGAAGACACAACTTGCTGACAGAGCTACAGTCTGGTGTCACGCCGTTTTTGTGGTGACACCTGCACTGAAGCAGCTAAACCACCCAAAATCTATATTCCTACTGGTTTCCTGTCACCTGAGCAATATCACGATCCTCACTCAGAAACTTCTGTTCATCTAGTTCACTGTGAAGTCGCACAGTTCCCTAGAAAACATTTGGTCACTGTGAGAGGAGAGAATAAAGTCTAATAATATTAGACTAATATTAGACGTAATATTTACACCATGAGAAAAGTTAGTGTCTGCCGCTCATAAAAAAATTGACTTCAGTCTGAGAACTAAAACTAATAAATAAAGTTCAGATCTTAAACATCAGTAAGTCACTGTGTACTGTTCAGAAAGTGACACAATTCAATACTAAATCTTGAACTCAACACAATTTCATGCCTAAACGTCAGAATAGGTCGATTGGCAATGATTCCCAAAATGGCATACGTGAGTATCTGTGAGGGTCTGTCACGTCTACAGGATGATGGATTAGTGCCCCTACAGGCTGCAGGATGAACTGCACAAAATGGCAGGCGTGGGCAGCAGGACAAAGGACACAAAATACCACAGATAGTGTTAACATGTAGAAAATAACTTACACTTAACCTGTGACAATGGTTACATCAATAACAAACACATAGACGCAGTTGAAAAATAAATGTGTTGTTTAAGGCCTGTGCACACTAATACTTTTTTGTTTTAAAACACACATACATTTACACCTAGCGTCCACACTACTCCGGCCTTTTACGATCCCTAAAACAGAGACTTTTGGAAACACTGACAACTCTGTTTTAGTTCGTAAACTCCACAGTTATAGTCTGGACAGATAAAAACATCCTTCCGTGATTCGTTGCAGCCCTGTCACAGGACAACAGGCTCCTTAAGCTGCAATATTTCTCTTAAACAGGAGACAAAATTCAGCCAATAGAACAACGTGTCTGGAAGGAGAGAAGGTGAGTTCACCATACGCCTGCTTCAAATTCAGATGAAGCCTGGGATTGGAGATAACGCTGATCATCAGGCCAGGAGGTCAGAGGTCAAAGCCAGGGGATAAAGTGAGGGGAGCCTGGGATAAAGCAACCTTAATGAAAGGCCTTGATACAGCAGGGCAGGGAGGGGCCTGCCTTGTTTTTGTGTGTGTTTGTGTTTGGGTGTGTTCTCACAGCTGACAGCAGAGATACGGCAAGAGCAGAGTGGCCATGGGGGACTGTAATGGCTTCACAAAGGGACTATCAGACAGATGAGATGTATATCAGATCTCCTACAAGCTGCTAGTGCTGCCACAGTGAAAGAGCTGAAGGCTAGACCGGAGTCAGGTGGGGGACAAACAGCTGCCGCGAGGGTGAAGAGGGTAAGGACGAGAGACGGTGAAAGCCAAACTTGGGTGAAAACATGGATGATGGATGAAAAAAAGGGAAGAGAAGGCCACTCAGTCAGCAGAGTTACTTATTTAATTATTTCTAAGGATTGTTATCCACATCAATTATTCAGTCAAATCATTTGCCACTAAAAGGAGCTACCGAACACTCTCCATTAAAACAGAGAGTCACAGACAGAAAGAGGAAAAGTGCTCCTGAAAGCAATTCATTTGGAACAATGAGAGAAAACAGCTGAGGCCATCAATCAAGAGTAATAAAAAACAAGAAAGGTAAAGAATGGAGGAAAACATGAATCCAGAGGAGTTCATGTTCAAAAACTGTCTGTTTTTATTCACTCAGAAGCTCTTATTATATGCAGATAACGTCTGAATGAGGAGGAAGTTACAGGTTTCTCCTCCCTCTCTCTGGACATAAAGACAGACAGACAGACAGACAGACAG
>JAPQRN010000007.1:21983792-22018220 GCA_037367275.1 Coranthus polyacanthus
GTCTGAATGAGGAGGAAGTTACAGGTTTCTCCTCCCTCTCTCTGGACATAAAGACAGACAGACAGACAGACAGACAGACAGACAGCAGTTACAGTCATAATACTGGCTCTGAGAGAAACCTGGCTCCAGGCACTGACAATCTTCACGTAGTCTCAATCTTGATACAATGATACACTCGTTTTGGTATGTACGTAACAGCATGGCTTTTGTTCTCAAGTGGAATTAAAAGGTTATTTAGTAGAATTACACAGAAACAATCATATTTGTGTCACAGACACAACTAAGATCCTGTTCACACCATGAGTCTTGGGTAGCCACACCACACGTTTTGGAGTAATTGTGTTGGTGTTTTTAATGCTCAGTTTAATTAAAAGAAGAAGTAGCTGTGAACAGGAACTAGTCCACACCTAGTCCAGACTTACTGTATGTAATCAACTATGTCAACAGGTTTCTATGAACCTGAGGTGAAAACATCTATTTGTCAGTTATTTTTCACAATCCTAATTATTACATAATCACCGTATTACAGTTATTTTACATAATCGTGATAATCGCCACCTGTATAAAAACAGGTGGTGCTCTTTTTGATGGAGAACTAGTGCCACAGTGGTTTCATACCTTGGTCCAATATTGCAGTCACAGGGTTTTGTATATTTAAGTCATGTTCCAAAATCCTATGCCAATAATTGTGTCTTCCTCATAAGGTGGATATGTATAATTACACAATTATTAGACTTATACTACAGAATAAATACATTTCAACAGTAAGAGTTAATCGCAGTTATTTGTTTGACAATCAGCAACCCAAATTTACATACTGACAGCCCTAATAACCAGATACCTGCCTACCTAATGGCATTTCCATCAGCCTCTGCTCTACTAACAACACTGTCCTCGTGAGCATGGTAAGGTTTAGCTTAAAGCATAAATACACCCTCACACTGCTGCTAGCAGGGCATTGTGGTCTTGTTATATGAACAGCACATTTTAGTGTCTTTTAGCTCACTGTTTTGGTTTTACCGCCGACAACTTCACAGTTTTCACTGATTCTCTCTGCTCCTACCAGTGTACAGATCACATGTGTACAGTGGGTTTAGGTTTTTCCAGCAGCAACATATTTAGCAGTGAGTTGGTGTACATAGTAAATATTTATCTGCTAAACAGCCATAGATTTTTCTCAGGAGACAGAAATATGTGCACTTTTGTCATAACAATTGCCCACAGATGACGCACAAATAAAACAAAACAAAAGGAGAGAAGCAAAATATTTGACAGTAGCACTGTTGCGAAAGAGCAGAATCCAGTTCTGAAACGACAAATTAAATGATGATACCCTATAGAAATGTATTTGAAATCATGATTCATTGGACATATACTACATATACTAAAGGAGTTTTCACGTGTTAATAATAAAGAATAAAGGATACCATTAACCAAGCAACCATTCAAATACACAATAAACTTTTAACGTATGGTGGTATCAAAAGATCTCCAACTCTACTGAGCGAGTGGGTGTGAGTCGATGATTAACACTGCATTTGTAAGCTCTCATTAGGTCACAGCAGTTTAAGTAAATGTCATGAGTGAGTGTGTGAATACTCAGGTCATGAAGGGAAAACTCCTCCATGTCCATTCCATATTATGCGTGTCAGCAGGTTGAGACAAAACCTTAGTCAGAGTGCAGTGAGTAAGCTTAGATACGACCCTTAACCACACAAACCTCCCCCGTGATCTGAGCCAGTTGGTTCCTGACTGAAGCTCTCTGGCTTCCTCCTCTGGTTCTCCACTTCCTCCCCAGATGGTTCTACTTTCTGGAAGCTTACTCATCTCAGCCGGGCTCAGACTTTAAGGCCTTTCATGGAACCGCGTGACATCATGACTTAAAACATAGCTGCTACGCTGTGACGTACAAACATGTGAGAAAATGTGTGTACAAGATCATACCACAAAGACTTTACACTAGAGCATAAAAATAATGTCAAAATGGGATTGTGAGAAAATTAACATCAATGATGATAATGATGATAAGCCTATTTAACAGCCTGTGACACAGAAGAAATACATGCAATAACCCATGAAGAAGGTTTGTTGAGTAAATCTTGGATGGCTTGTATGTGTTGTATGTGTGTCCAAAGTAGTGAAAACTCTGCTGAAAGTCTGTACTGTGTTTCGGTCTTATTTACAGGAATGGGGATGCATTCACTGCACCTTGTAATCTCTGAAATCTCCACCATTTTGTGCGTGCCAACAAAAAAAAAAGCACCTCGTAAATTCAGATATCTATATTCAAATAGCCACAAACATTGTTTAAAACAGTAAAGTTTATATCATTTTTCTTATCTTCCTTTGTTTAAATCCATAGTACTACATATGTCATTACACTGAGAGGATGGAAATGGTTCTTTGTGTTAATATTCTTAAGTTTAGCCAATGAACGAACAGGCGGCATTTTATATCCTGATAAAAATCAATCTGTAGAAAAAAATAACCATATTTTTCACCATACTGCACAGCTCTACATTGCTAAAGACTCTGTTAAGCCATGTATTCACAAGTTACTGATCAAGATTTGTAATAATGAAATAACAACAAACTAGCAGTGAAAAACATTCCTGTTAAATGAGAAAATGTCTTTCATACATAAGCCTAGTATTTTCTTCTAATTTTTGACTGTGCCAGTTTTATAACAGCAAATGACAAGCACGTAACATGTCTGACAGAAAACGTCACATTTGAGATGACTCTGAATCCCCAATATTATAAAAAAACTAAAACTAACACTGAAACATTAATAAAACTAAACTAAGACTAAGCATTTTCTAGAACTAAAAACCTGCTTTAAAAACTAATTCAAACTAAACTGAAATCAAAAGGTCAAAATGAAATACAAAGTACTGACAAACTATTTGGGAACTGAACACGTGTAATTCTTGATTTAACTTAACTGGAAAGTGTCAGGGTTATTCATCAGGAAACACTTCCTGTCCTCTTACCGCTGTAATTCAGCCACATCATCTCCAATGCATCCACCTACAGACTGCTCTGCTAACAGGAATCAGACATTCAGAAAAAATATTCACAAGCCACTGACAATATAAACTCTATAACTGCCTGTGGTTTTGCATGATTTTTAAAAAAAATCTATGAACACAAAACAGGAAGTGGGCCAGCAAAGAAAATGTAAACTAATCTATTCTAATAACTCATCTGATTCCAACATGAGGTTAATCGCTGGTTTCGGTGCAATAAAATGCCTGAAATGGTTTTCTTTTCCTGTAAAAAGCGGAGGCTTTGGTCACCTCTGCCTGTCAGTCGGCGGTGCGTGTAACACCAGGCTTCAGAGGCTGGTTTCAACACTGAACAGTGCACTAGATAGGAAACCAACCTTGAAATAGGGAATTACGGTAAGCATTACTAACCAGTGCCCACATCAGAAGAAATCTGATACCCATAGTGACGCTGGTAACAACCTTTGCAGGTTTTTTATTCAAGGTTTTATGTAAAACCTGCTCGCTCACTCACTCAATCAGCTGCACAGGTTTCTCACCCTTTAGGCAGTACACAGACTTCGTTTTTGGGGAGACAGTAAACACTAAAACATGTAGGCCTGAGGCAAACTCAGACAATCTTCACAGCTTCATGTGTGTTTCTCGCCATATTAAAAACAACTCTTCACTCATTAACGTGTCTGTTTTCTGAACTTTAAAGGCTTGCAAACTTTCCAGAAATCCGTTTAGCGCGCATTTTGGTATGGATTTCTAAAACTTTTCTGATGAATAATCCCAAACGATGACTTTGATGAGCTACACAGTCATTTTAAAACTACTGTCAAGCTTGCAGTTCCTCAACTTTTAATCAACATTTAAAGGCAAGACTCTATTTAAAATAATTCCCTTTTAAATTAAAAATTGATAAACTGGCAATTAGGCTAAGCACTGAGCTGCAAAGAGCTCCCCGAGTCAGCAACTCACAAATTAGTTATTTGCTGGAAAAAGGTGATATTCAGTCGGTTCTAGTTCGCTACGAGGCTCATTTCCGAGCAGAATATAATTGCTATAAGTGACATGCGGCAGTACTAATATGCTACTTCAAAAACCCCACATTTCATTCAGATTTAGAGAGAGAAAAAAACTGTTTAAATAGTCATCATCATTACTGCTGGCACCACATCGAAAAGTCACTAAAGACTGAGCATGTTCTTTCAACATGTTTCTGCACAGTGACTCAGGGCTAATTCATAATCAGACCAGGGGCGGGCGAGTAGATGGATTGAGCAGGAAGGGAGAGGGAGGTCAGATTGTCTTTTATCTGCAACACTCTGTTTCCTGGCAAAAGAAGTGCACTTTTAATCCAGCTGATTTAGAGACAATCACTTTAGGAAGCTGCTAAAGCCATGCTTGTCAGGCCGGGGCTATAAAACGCTCTGCTCTGCAAATCACTTCACATGTGCTCTGTGACTGCATCTCGGAAGAGCGGGAGGGAGTTCGCAGTGATGCCAGACATGCTAAAAATGTGTACATTCACACTGATGTTAACGTGGTTAGGATAAGTGTCCATATGTGTTTGATTCATCTTCACAGCCGGTAGAGGACATGATATAAAATGCTAAAAATGCAGCTCTTCTTAGCAAGAATACATTGTAACCATTATATTTATCGTGATACGCATTTGTCTTTTGCTTTTGTTTCAGCAATTTGTTGTTTTACTTAATATCATTCACATAATTTTTAACACTGAACGGACATTTTATCATTGTAATTGCATTGAATGTTCTACCTCTAGATTTCTGAAATGTCCAGTATGTGTTTGTTGTGTTCCAACCATCAAAAAACAGCTTCTGAAGAGTTTAAACCCACAAATAACCATCCTTTACATTGTTTTCGTCTTGTTCAGTAAGAATGGAAATTGCACTCATTTTCTTTATTTAGATTTTAGCCAGCGTACGCAACAAAATTAAGCACTAAATCACAAAATCATTTAATTTAAGTTTGTAGTGATTCTTTAAGTGTCTTGTTAGTCCATTTTAACCTGCAGGAGTTTGTGTAATGTGTCTTGCTGCTGGTGAGGAAGTCTCGATGACTGAAATGAGTTAAGATTCTTTCTCCAAATGGCTCCAGTGTTTAGCTCAGAGTCGTCCATCAATGCAAAACACAACATTAGAGATCTTTTATGTTATTATGAGAAATGTAAAATTCAGAAAGTGTGGTGGGATAAATTAGACTGTGGTGGACTGTCGAAGTTTGGGTAATTATGGTAATGGGAAACACTCACTAGCAACAACCATAAAGGAGTAAATCGTGTTCTATCGACAGTTCTCCTGTAGATTAGTTGGAAAATAATAACCATGTGTGTTTTCTTTTTGTATCAAGCAGCTAAAATGTTGTAGCGCCTTTGCTCCGTCATAAAGTGTTCGTCTCTTGTCCATTTTGTCTTGTTACGTCTGATATGCACTGCTCAATACATCAAAGAGTCGTCTTTTCTATGTGTTAATGTCTGCCCATGGAGGTTGAAATTGGTCGGTTAATTAACCTCAAATAACAAGCCTGTTTTGAACATGTAAGAAGTAGAAAGTACAGACATTTGTGTTAAAATGTAGGGAGTAAAAGTAATTAGATCCATCAGAGGATGCCATGTGCCCCCCCGGTCCCTAAAAAAAAATAAAAAAGTGGTACTTGTTTGTTATGTTCGCTTATTTTCTGAGAGTTTGACCTTTGACAGCAGAGGAGTCAAGTAGTTTACTGTTTTCTAGTTCTGTTCTAGAAACTTTTTCATTTCAACACATAGCTGATAAGTTGTAGAAAGTTTGGTGAAAAAATATTACATGGCTTTCCAGTTATGTTCCAGAAACTAAATGATGACGCACAAACCGACATGCTGATTGCTACAAAACGTTGTGAGAAAAATAAATACTGAAGTACAGATACCTGCAAAGTATAGTAATGAAGTATTTGTACTTTGTTACTTCCCACCTCTGCTATTGCACATGCGTGATATATTGTGGAGCCCTGTTGAGTAAAATATCCCAAAAATAATCATAGTAACGTTTGTATATGTTCATATATTAAACATATATTTTGTATATATGTCTCAGTTTTCTTAAAGGTTTAGTTCATACATATATGTTTTGAGTTCATAGCACAATATATTTCAACGGGCCAATGTACATTCATTAAATTTGCTTGTGGAATGTGATGCAGATTTGTGCCAGGCATGCTAGCAGCTATAGGAGGTACAGTGGTGAATCTAGCAATTATATAATTACCCTACGCTGGCTGCAACACTCAAAGCTAACTGATCAAACATAGTCTGTATTCAGTGCAAAAAAGACAACAGCCTTCAGTGAGGACAGCCAGGTTTCTAAAGTACAGCTCGTTTAAAGAGCAACTTCACGTTTTACAGCTCAGCATCAGCAAATGACATCTCCTGCATTGAATTGATCCTTGCAGCTCTGTGAGTTATGAAAGCCACAGCTCTCGTGTTTGTCAATGTCATTTTATGCTGCGGTTGCAGGTCTCTCTCCTGAGAAGAATTTTCATCTCAGAAACAACCAATCTGGCTGATAAAGAATTCTAGCTACTGTTTTTGACCCTGACAGATAGACCGAACAGCACCTCATCCTGAGCAGTTCCTCCACTCGGCAAAAACTCATCTTTAAAATGACATGGCTTACACTGATCCCTCTTTACTAAAGCACAGAGAGGGAGAGAGTGCAGTTATTGCCAAGGTACAATGGTGCCAGAGGTTTGTTCTAGAAAATAAAGACTCTTAATTAAAAAAGCATCTTGAAAAAAAAGAAAAGTCAGGGAAATTAATTTGCCTAATTAAATAAAACCTCGGGTAGACATCACACAAAGGGCTCTGGGGCATTTTGATTCAAAAGACGCTACAAAAGCAAAATAGTCTTCAGTCTGAAGTGGCGAATATAACTCCAGGGTCAAAAGGCAATTAGCTTAGAGACATGCATTCAAGCATGAAGTTGCTTGACAATGTTTAACTCTTTTACAGTACCAGCTGTTTGAAATTGTCCCCCTTTCTTTAAATTCTTAATTACTATTCCTATCACATCCTTTTCTTGCTCAGCATGTGGGGAATAAAGATGCAGCAGGACAGTGGGTGGGTGGGGATCAGGTGGTCAGATGTGGAGATGGGGACAATGAGGACGGAGTAACAAGGCCGGGGGGATGGGACGGGACGTACGGACATCAGATGGCTTACAATGGGGGTGCAGCCCTGCAGAAGGGTTTGGGGGTGATCACAGCAGTTAATCAAGCGTATGAAACAGACTTGTGCTAGACAGGCTGCCAGAAAGACGCAGCAGGCCACATATGGGCAGCCGTGTCCCTGGAGACAGATGTGATACCAGATGTGAGATCACTCAGCTTGTTCCTCAAAGAGAATTTGTTCTGGTAATGCATCTTTGTAAAAGGATCTTGTGTGTTGTGTAAAACATTATTTGTACATTCGCAGACTCGCCGACGAGTTACAGCCTCCAACAAAACTTTGACCGCTGAGGCACTGGCGATGACTGATGTTTTTAAAGACAGGAAAACATAACAAACTACAATATAGATCTATATATTTATGACTTGTAATGATAGAAAATGTCTACAGAAAACTGGGAACAAAGGCTTAAAGCTGAATACCACAGACAAAAAGGACTGATGCATTGTTGGTTTTTGTCTTTTCGTGGAATTTGTTGACAATAAGAATCAAAGTCAGTAACAAAAGCCTAATCCAAGCCACTGGAACGTCTTTCCCAGTCATATTTGAAGTGCTCTACATTATCATCTTGTCATGGTGCGAGTTTGGTTTCTTGTTTATTATGTTAATTTACTTTCCCTGTGTGTCCTTGTCAGTTTTACTTCCTGTCTTTGTTTAGTTTTCTCTCCATTCGTTCGTCTCACCTGTGTCTTGTGATTCCCAGTTATCTGTCTCACCTGTGTCCCCTTATACCTGTTGTCCACCCTGCCCCTGTTCCACTTCTCTGCCTGTTTCCCCTTCAGTTTCCAGTCTTCCAGCCACACCCTTTTGACCCTGTCTCCACCCACACTCACCTGTCTTCCGTCAGTAATCACAGTTACTTATACCACTCACTTCCCTTTGTCTCCTGTCTTTTCATCGTCATCCTTTCCTCACGTCTTGCCCTCAGATGTTAGCTCCCTGTTCCTGTCTTTCTGCCCTTCCTGCTCCTCTCATGTCTTCCCTCATGTTGCTTTTGAGTTTTTGGATATGATCACCAGTTGTTGGACACCCTAAGTGTTCCCCTTTTGTAAGTGTATGTTTAAGTTATATTAAATTCCCTTCCTTCCCCTCATCTGCAGTTGAGTCCTAATAATCCTGACACATCTTTTAAAACTAAATTGAAAACGCTACTTTTTAGCTGCACTTTTTAGCAGTCTACGATGCCTCTTCTATTTTATTTTTATCCCTTTTATTGGCTTTAACTCATGCTTCTTATTATCTTTTATTGGTCAACTTCAAATAATGTCATTCTGTTAATTCATTCTTAGCTCTTTAATGGTTTTGATTCACATTAAATTTTACTGGCCGGTTGCAGGTCTTAATTATCTTATTTTCTTAATGGTTTTCATTTAACTTACAAGTATGATTTTTGGGTTTTAATTCTGTTGTGTTTTTATCTTGACACTATGCACAACTTCTCTAGTACCTCACACATTGTGCTTCCACCTGGAACGAAATGTGTTTATATAAAGGTTTGAATGCTTGGTTCTTTAAAAAGTGGTGTCTTGAGGAGGGCAATTAAATCATCTGCCGACTGTGGCAAAGTAAAACTATACAAATGCATAACTGCAAGTCTGCACACAGTAATTTGACAATGCACCTTACGGTCAAGGTCTCTGCCGAAAACTTCTCATCTCTAAGCAACCGAAGCCCACTTAAAACAGTGTAAGTGGGCTTCGGTTGCTTAGAGATTCAACTTCTATGAAAGATGGCAGAGGAACAGAATTCATTGTGATCACTGAGTCATTGTTGCTTTGCCAGTAGGTTACATGACTATACTGAGGGGGTGAATGCAGCAATCTTTTTCCTTTTTTTTTTTAGCTTTTCACTGCACTATTTTGTTTTTCTTGTCCTTATGTTCCCACCCCTTCACTCACATGTAATAAACACCATTATCCAAGATTAGAAATGCACTGTTCAGTAAACTGTGAAAAATGTCTTTTTTTACTCAAGGGATTAAAGCAGCAGATTCGGATTCACTGAAGAGACGCTACTACACAGAGGTAGTTTGCAGACAAAACATGACAGCTTTTTCTCACTTTGAACCACGCTGCCTACAACCTCAGCCACACCACAGCCTCAAACAGAAGATGACGTCAATGTGAGCATGTGTTAAAACAGTGGAGCAGATGAGTGAAGCTGCTAAAACACTTCTCACTGAGACGAGGCTTGTGGCATCCAGAAACACCTGCCCACAATGTAATAGCTGGCCCTAATGTAATGAAAGTAAATGCAATAAAGTCAATAACACCAGTCAATAATGAAATAAAATCCTGGAACAGTCATACAATATTGTTTTTGCCAGTAATGCAATAATGTGTCTGTGTAGGGAACGTCGACTAGTTACTACACTGAATTTATGCTTGTCTTTTTTTTCTTTTTGCCAAACTGAAAGTCACCTTGTTACTGTGAATTCTGCTCAAAAATTGGGAACAGTAACCTCTAACTCTGGGGGAAAATACCTGCCTTACTGCTCATCACAGCATTAAACCCATCACTTAGAGTATGAATGTTGCAGTGGGAAAAGTTACGAAGTTTACTCCACTACATTTCTGACAGCTGTAGTTACTTTTTGCAGTGGAGTATTTCTGCATTGCTGTATTGGTACTTTCACTTAGCTAAAGGATCTGAATACTACTTCCACCATTGCTAAATACCGCAGACATGTTTCATGTATGCCTTGTTATAATGATGCCTGTTTAAACCTGCCTGAACTATGAAAGCAGAGGGTTATGTTTCTCCACAGTGAGGGGAGGAAATGAGTTGCCATTTTGGGTGGAATCTTTCAATACCGTGTAACGAGGAAAAGGACAAACAGTGTGGGCAATTTACTCCCTAATGTTTCTGCTGTTTCCTCTTTTAGGTTGCAGAAGCAATGTGTACTGTTTACAGTACAGTAAAGGATGCTAATGAAGTTAATTGGACTTGATAGATTAAGCCAACACAGTCAGAGTCCACCGGGAGCTTTAGGGGGCGAGAAGAGGCAATTAACGGCCAAGTCAGAGTTTGAGAAAGAGGAAAGAATTAGAGTTCAGAGAGACAAATCAAAAGTCTGCTGGGTGACTATTTTAGAGCTGAAGCAGAGGAACTATATGAACAGGATGTAAAGCGCACGGGGATTTTCCCTCTGCTCTGCACATGGCAATCAGAGAGAACGCTCCTGAGAATCACTGGAGCTTTTCACACCCTTAATTAAATCTACAGCAGCACCTCTCCTGAAGAATATATATATATAATGGAAGAAAATGGAAGGAAGTTCACTTTCTCATTTCTCTCGCTCTTTGGAATAAATATGTACGCTGACATCCAAAATGTAAGTTTGCAGAGGGTGGAAAAACTTTCCTATCTTTGCAGTTTTCAGGGCATTGTTTCTGCATGACACTTGACTACATCCAATACAATTTTACTACTTAGTAGATCCCATTCATCCTGTCTCATTCTCCTTACATCCGCTGCTCCAGTCAATACTAAGTGAGCGTAATGCATTTAGGTCATTGTTAAAGAGGAAATTGTGCAGGCTCAAAGCAAATTTTGTTGTGATAATCTAAAGCAAATGTAAAAAAAAAAACAGAACTCTGTTTTTTATTTTGATTTACTTAAGAACAGCAAAGCATCCTGTCAGCAATGTCAGCAACTTGACCATCACACTTTAATGTTGAGTTTTTGCATGATTGCAATTTTCAGTATAAGATAAAGACTACGGTACGAGTGAAGGCAGCTGCACTGGCTGCTTTACACTGATAACCAAAAATGACTGCAACATTTATTTTTGTTGAATATGCCCCTGCTTTCTCCTCTCCTCTCTTTCACTTCTCCATCTTCGCCTCCCACTCGCTGAATAATCTGAGTCAGTCGGACTCGTGTCTAACACATCACGATCACAGTGGGGTGATTTAAGCAAAGACGACATGCCAGACGGTTGCAGGCCACAAACAAAACTCTCCATTTGATACGATGCAGATTTCAAATTGGACTGTGGCGAAGGACAGTACTGCCAGCTATCCTTGCTGTGACCCCAGTGAAGTGGGCAAACCTCTCACTAAGGATCATCATCATCATCACTGTCATCATTCCATCTAGTGTGAGGAGACATTCTTATGTATCATAATGACAAAGGGGCTGCAGGACCAATATTATCACGCAAGACAAGTTTGGAGTAAATTACAAACACACTTCTGGTAGAAATGGGGGTCGACGGATGTGTTTTTTCAGGGCTGATATAGATTCAGATTAGAGGTGTGGAAATGTTTCATTTCAAAGATGCATCACGCTGCACACATAATCAAATCAAATCGTCAAGCCAGTGAATCTTCACATCTCTACTTGTAATGCACTGCAGAAGGATTTATGTTTTGTTTTTGTACTGAGGTGAGTCACACAGACATGAAAGATGCAGCTGTTTGTATTATAGACAGTTGTACTCTGATATTTGAAAGTACTTTCTGCATAAAAGGGAGTTCAGTTTTATCTGACTGCTTGTATTAACTGATGAAAAAGTAGCCACGTGAAAGCAAACATTCAGATGCATCGAGAATCGCTGACTTGTCAAGATGTTGAAGATTCACACTTCTAATAGAGGTTAGTAGTAAACACGAAGACTAATAACTGATATTTGGCACCGATATATACATTTACAGTACAAATGAAAATCTTTGTGTCAAAATTTGGAACGTCCAACTCAAAACATCATTGAATTTAAAGCTACAACGACCACCTGACTAATCGGTTCATTGTCAACTATAACATTAATCACTGTCTATTCTTTTAGCTAGTCTTTAAAGGAAAAAAGTCACATTGTCTGATTCCAGCTTCTTAAATTTGAATGTTTTCTGGTTTCTATAGTCCTCTATGACATTAAACTGAATTCTGAGTGTAATTAAAAGAGAACCTTTCAACATTATCTTCACACCAAAGGCGGCAGCAATTCTTAACTCAAGATTGTGATACATAAGAGACAAGAGACAAAATAACTAGGTTTTATAAAGTTAATGAAATAAAAAGTAAAAGCGTAAAACTGTAATTTGAGCCTCAATTAGTCCAATCGGTGACAACAGAAGGGTTGCATCAGAGCCAAAGCAGCACGTTTAAATGAACTGACTAGAAATGCTGATTATCGCACCCCGTGTCAGAAACGATAATACACTACTTACTTAACATTCAGTGAGCTCTACAATTAAGTGTAGTTTTTGTTTTGACATATGATTTATGAGCACTACGTTAGAACTGAAACTAGTCAGGTAAAAGGTCGATTAAATTAGATTGTGGGAGGCAGGTTCAAACTATAAGGTCAAATACAAAAACTGAAACTGTAAATAAATGAAGAACAAAGAAAAGAGTGTATTTAAATGTACAAACTGCAACTGTCGAGTCGAGTAAATAAATGAGTGCAATGAAGCCAGACTCGACTGTACATCCTGTCTCGTACATTATTCTCAAAGGGCAGTGACAGCCAAATGGAGGGCATCCTGCTCTATCTATCGTACGTTTCTAACCCACATAAACCTAGAAGTAGGTGACCTGAACAGGCTTCACTGCTGCCACCGAGAAGACTTGTAATGCTTAAATCACCAAGGAAACTGTGAGACATTAAAATACCCTCAGAATATGCATTTGACTCTGTTTTGCCGCTCGTGCATTGAGGCGTCAGGTGATTACTGTCAACCTGAAAGTGGTTATGTAACGAGAGGTCAAAGCAGGTCGAGGTAATTACCCCCAGCACTTCACCTTCCCCATCCTTACTAAAGAGGCCATGCGGTGAGGATGTAACTCTAAGCAAAGTTTCCCCTGATTAAAACATCTCTTACCTGTCCTGTGACTGCTCCTCATACATCCTCTCCTTGCCCTCTTTGAAGAGCCGGATCGCCCTTTTGGATTTCTTCATAAGGCTGTCGATGTAGATTTTAAAGTACTCATTTTCACTGAGCTGCGTGAGTCTCTGGTTCTCTTCGTATTTGCCCAGGATTAGCCTCAGGTGCTGGTAGGCATCAGGCAAGATATCCAGGATGTACGGTGGACTGTTTTTCAGCTGGAGTCTGGGATTTTGGCAGAGGCGGACCTGCAGCAACGACACACATTAATCAAAGCTCAGCAGGATGTGCTGGGATGAACTGTGCTTTAATACCTGTCTGAAACGGAGCCAGGTGTGAATTTGATCTAATTCTGCATGCTAATTGTCACATTTCTGGGGGTTTTTTTAACTTTTATTGCAGAGATACACTGAGGCCATTTGTTTTTAAACATCGATACTGCCTGTTCCTTTGTGTTTTATCTGGATCAGGATGATTCAATCTTCTATTGTTCTTGGAAACTAGAGATCTTACGATTTTTAAAGGCTGGTCTAATAATATAGCTATTAGATTGTAGCAGGAAAAAGATGAAGCTAAAAAATATTTGACACTGTCAGAAATGAACAATCTTTGACTTTAACAGAAACTTGATCACCGAACCTTTAAGTCCAATAAATAAATAAATCTGGATCACTGAACATGAACATCAAACTGATCAACTAAACAACTTTTCAAGCTCTTATTTTCTCTCAAACTCAATAATTCCAGTTGAGAAGCCAACGGACACTACCGAAGCAAAGTTCTGCCAATACCAATAGTTTTTAAAACATTCTGTTCACAGCAATTAATCAGCAAAAATGACTGACTGATATATCTGCAACTAACGATTATATTCTGTCGAATATTTTCTCGAATAATCAATTAGTTGTTTGGTTTATAAAATGCCAGAAAAGGGTGAAAAATGCTGATCAAGATAACGATATATAGAGATATTCAGTTTACTGTCGCAATAGAAGAAAGAAACAGATAAAAATGAAAAATGATATGGATATATCATTGATCAAAAACACAAAGGTACATTTTGTTTCCTCAGATCTACTTCAGGCAACGTATGCTATGGCTTTCACATCATTAAATCAAAATAACAAAATAAGTACTAAATCCAAAAAAAAAGTAACAAATAGTAAACAAAATAATTGAAAAAAATCACTAAATAAACACTAAATAAAAAAAGGATCAAACATGAACAAAATTATCCAAAACATTTACAAAATTTAACAAAATGAGCAGCTAGATCTGAACTGTCTGGTAGACGTGACTTAAACTCACTTCAAATGATTTATCGATTCACCAAGCAATAGTTGTACAAACAGTGAAGAATAATTCACAATAATATAACAACAAGCCTGAAGAATAATTGAAGAAATGACAACAAGAAGCTCGACGGTGATAAATACAAAGGAATGTGTGACCAATGTGAACTTACAACTTTATCCATGAATTTCCAGGTTTTCTCCACTGTCCGCCGGTCGGCAGCAGCTTGTTTCGGAGGACCCACTGCATCATGAAGGGCATCGATGAAGCCTAAAATCCGACCCTTGCTACGATTTGGTCCACGTCCACCAGGGTTTCGGCCACTGAGAGCAGTTGCCATTTCCTATAAACTAACAGAAGATAAAAAAAACAAGGTGCAGTCGATTTTAAGCACATTTACTGTCAATGTCCAACGTGGATGATAAAAAACCTACTAACATGTACGACGTCCCACTGTGCTTTGTTATTGTTGCTGTTACTACTAGTTTGCCATCATTTTTCTGTTTTCTGTGTGTTCATTTGGTGTTTTCTATAACTTTGCAACATTATTTCCTCTGGGTTTTCAGCCTTTCTTTCATCTTTTTTTCATTTTTCCAGTTTCAAAATGTTCAAAGAAATAAAACTAAAAACTGTATCCTCCCTGAATTTATGACAAAGTTAACACTTAAACCACAAACATAAACCTTTAAAGAATCAACACCAACACTACTATGAGTATATAAGCAGTTTATTGACATAAAAAGACTTAAAGTTCTTAAAGGTCTTCCAAGGGGTCCCTCGGGTGTTTTACTAACATAAAGACAGAATAGCTGCATATATTACACTTACAATCTCCTCCTGCAGAAGTGAAAGGACCATAAAGGCTGTAATAACTTTTTGTTTTATGCATGAGTTTGGTTGGTCCTCGGCATGACAGTTTAATAACTCCTGTTTTACTGCTTGCTATTGTCTTCCTTAAGGAGTGTTAATGTCCAGTGATGATCATGAGCTTTTTAAACATTAATAATGCATGCAGCAACTGCAACATGAAACTGTATAGTCAGATTCGACATGACCAACTGCTGATTACACTAAATTCTGTCATTTGAGTAAGTTTGATTAAGTTGCAGTCACATTGGAGAGACTGTGATCTGTTCCTTAACGGGTTTAGACGGTTGTTTACACTGATATCTTGCGTTACTTAACGATTCCTGCGATTATAAAGTTGTCTTTTGTGATTTGTTTTAAGGCTACTACAGTTTCTTCCTAAAGCCTGGTCTGGTAAACGACTCTGATTTGAGCCTCCGAGGCATCTCACACAACGCACTGAAACCCAGAACAAGAAATCCCTTTATAGTCACCGTGGCTTTTTCCAAGTGAATCAATTTAAAGGGAAGAAAGAGAAGGGGGGGAAAAAAAGTCCTAACTTACCAAGCCACTGGGGAATGTTTGCTGGGATCCCTCCTGAACTCGGTCCACATCCAGCGCACAAAAAACAAGGAGTGTCCAAGTGTCCAGAGGAAAACAGTCGCAGGAAAAGTATCCAGTGTGCGTAATCCTGTGAATTCAGTCTAAACCTTCCATCTTTTACAGTCGTCTGATAAATGCTGTTCTCCAGTAAGTGTCGGTGGAGTTGGATAAACGCGAAGCTGCGATGTCTGTACAGTATGTTTTGTACAGCGATATGTGCGTAAAGTTAGTTTTTATTAAAGACGCCTCGCCGGACAGACCTGTCAAAATAAAATCCCCGAGAGGAACAAAAGTATGTCTGAAAAGTTATGTTAACAATCCAAGTCACAGCCGCATACGCAGTCCCTGTTACGTTTAAAGGTTCAGTTGCATGTTTTAAGTCCCTGGTGTTGCTCCGTCGTCTCCAGTTCTTCTTCCGCGCGTCTCACAGTGTCACGTTCGTAATGTGAAGCTTTGATCCGGCTTCCTGTCCGCTCTGCTTCTGCTCCGAGCCGCTTGATGTAGCTGTTCCAGTGGTAGGAGGGTCAATGGGAGTATGAAGCAACATTTTCCAGGAACCGACCAACGCAATGACAGAAGCGACCAGACACCCATTGGTGCTCTGTGGGGCTGTCACTAATGTCAAGTCTGATGAGACAATAACAGACGCCACCTCCGGTCCGCTCAGCGTAAAGGCTGAAGCCCAGGGGACGAGGACGCCGACGGAGTCTTCATAATACACGTGACACGCAGTCATTCTAACAGTGTTGGTCTTTATGGTTCTCTTTATATGCTTTGTAACTGTTAAAAAATACATTTCTGTACATTTCTATGTTCTGTTTTCTCCCCTAAAACACTCAAATGACTGTATGAGCTGTCGGCTACTGCCCATGCGCAAACATGTAGGGTATTTCATATGTTAGAAACTAATATCTACCTTTATGACTGGATTTATGTATATGATAATAATATATCGCCTTATAGGCAACATCTATGGCTCGATATCTGTTATAGGTTTTGTATTTTAATGACTAATTATTATTAGGATTTTTACAGAATGGCCTTTTTTATTGTGATTGTTTAACTTGGATAAATAGAAAATGAGGCCTTTAACTGAATACGTACTACAAGTCAAATAAATGCTGGATAAAAGACACATTTTGACTCATGCTTGCAGACTTTCTGAAGGTTTATTTTCGTGTTTTGTTATATTTTGCAGCTATAGTGTCTAATTCTATGGACATTTTTTTTGTTTCTTTTGTTTCTGGGTAGATTTTCTATTCAGGTCTGCAATAAGAAGTTCAGTGAGAAAAGCACTGTGTTAACACTTTATCTACTCCACTGCATTCGGAGGGAAATATTGCATTTTTTTTCACCCCACTACGTTTGTCTGACACTTACAAAAATATATGTTTTTGTCATATGATAATCTACGCAGTTGTACACAAATGACCTAAAATTGGCACCACATTGACGAACTACATTAAAACTAGAAGTTAGTGATAAAAACAAAATAATATGATATTCTATAATAATATAACACCATAGTACTAGTACATTTCGCTGAAAACACCTCTGCACTTTTGCTTTTAAAGTAACATTTTGAATTCAGTACTTTTACTCGTAATGAAGTATTTCCACGCTGTGATTTTTCTACATTTCCTCAAATAAACGGGCTGATACCCTACGTGCTTTTACTGTGGAGGGGAGCCGGCCTGGCTTCCGGTTCGCTTCCCGCTTGATGCCGGGGTTTTGATGTTTTCTCAGAGAAGAGTGACAGGAGAAGGGCCGCTCCCAAATAAATCCACACACAACTCCCTCTCGGGCTGAAAAAAAACTAGCAGTACCGGAAATGACACAAGAAGCCGCGTGGGTGTAGAAAAATGTAGCGTGCCGTAGCTGGGTATGAAAACAAATCCACACACCGTGATTACGACGTTAAACGCCAGTAACGTCAGCAAAGCAGACCTGATGAAACAGTAACAACGTGTACAAAAAAAAAAAACAAAAAAAAAAGACTAGTACAGTTCAACAGCGTCTCAAACATTTAAGTAAGTAGTAATTAAATACTGACAATGAGATTAAGAAACCATTTAGTTCCTAAAACACAGGAATATAACACATGTTTCTGTATAAAATGATGTGTAATCTTCCTTTAACTTTGTTTATACAGAAACACATACAGAGGTACTGCTTTAAAGAAAGAAATACTCATATTTTATTTAAAAGTAGCAGTAGTAATACCACAGAGTAAAAATACCCTGTTACAACTGCAAAACCTTACAAGTACAAAAGTACTAGCATCAAATACCAAAAGTATTTACGTGTCCCATTTCAGAATAATTGATATAATGTTACTGTGCATCGTGTTTTTTTCATCTGTAATAATGCATCGCAATTCAATAGTCGATATTTAAAATTAACAATATGAATAATATGAATCTGAACTAGTAAGTAAAGATATCTGTAATAAATGTAGTGGAGTAATAAGTACAATATTGGAGTAGAAGTAGCCTATAAAGTGGACCTCAGATCTAAGCAGTACATGAGTAAATGTACATTCCACCAGTACAACAGGCTCTAGTTTTAATACTAAAGTTTGTACTGAAAACAGAGGCCTTTTCAAACTGTTACCAGTCAGTTCAACAGGTACATCCAACTGCCTTCACGTTTGACGTCGTCTTGATTGTCATTTTTCACCTTTTTCTGGCATTCAATAAACCAATCAACTAATTGATCATACGTGAAACTCGTCAAGTAGTGAACACGTCAACCCGATGCACATGACTGGGTTTTTATTTCACTTTGTCCTGTTTTATCTCCTGACTTCGACCTCATAAATGTGAGGAGAAACTCTGTTGACCATGTCATTTATCACGTGTTTCATGCCTGAAACTCTGTCATATAGTTTTTTTATGCTTTTAAACTCATGACCCGAGACAACCTTTAAACTCTAAATAACATAAACACAGGGAACACATTTTAAAGTATGTGAAAAGGGATTCATACCATTTAGGTTTGTAGTTCATGGAAAACTGCAGAATCCAAGTGGTATCTGTCTGTGTGTATTTCCTTGGTCTTCACTTTGACCAGCAGAGGGCGTTTCCCTCCAATGCAAAGGAAAACAGAAGAGCTTTTACTTGCTTTCATGTTGATATTTTGCTCATCTTCTCATTAATGTTTTTATGATTTACATGTGTTACTAACATAGCTCGCCATCATTTGTTTGCAGTCACATTATTTTCTGTATGACGTTCCAACATAATGTAGTAGGTCTTGAATAATCCCCACTGGGTTTCTGTCTCTCCCTGCTTTGAACAGTATCGATGTCATTTTATGTGTTTTTACACAGTGCAAAATAAACATAATTTAAATGAAAATCTCATCACGAAACTGCGAAAAACTCAGATTTTTATACACAAACAGATCCAACTTTACTCTGAATTATAGTAAAAGTATAGAGGTAGTCTTTCTATCAATATGTGGATATAAAGTACAGACATGTTGCTGCTCTCACACTAAACAACTTTATCCTTTCATCTTTAAATCCCTTATTGGATTCACTTCCCTATAGGACATCTCTGGACCACAGTACCAAACTCGCTCTGCTATTGGTCTTAAGCTTCTAGTCCCACAGGTTTATTCTGAACCAGCAAAGTCTGCTTTCAGTTTTTATTCAACAAAGAAAAACGTATCTACAACAAAATCTCAGGTTTGACGCTAACTTTGCGTCTATAAATGTCTCTGTATCTCGACAGATCTACGGACATCAGCTATCTGCAAATAATCTAAATCCTGAACTTTTTTAGAGACACTGACTGGACTGTTTTTAAGTGCAGCTCCTTCTCTGTGTGTGTGGATTTAATACACGTATGCGTTTGGATGCCAGTGGCTGCTCATGTGCGATTATTCGATGCTTATGTACATGAGCCGAGCGGAGGGAGATCCCAGACCCCACCCTTATCAGACGACTCCAGACTCAGAGAGGCAAGATGTTTCACCACCCAAACAGCCACTATCATCCAATAACACGGACGCTGAGAGGGCGTCACGATCTGACAACCGAACATGAGGGTCAACAAAGGAGGAGATACGCAGAGTGAAGTTCAACGCCAGCACGGTGCCCTCTGACGTCTCCGTGTGATTCACTGTCTGTTCACAAACAAGAAGAAAAAAACAAGATGAGGTAAGAGAACTGTCACACGAGAGGTAATAACAGAGAATCTTGATTAAATACTAACCACTGATGTTTTTAATCATTGTTATTCAGGTTGGTCATCTCATGGGAAACTCTGAATTTGTGAGACGAGAAAATGGCCGAATCAGGAGACCATGGTAGGTTTATGTTCTACAAAGAGTTTGACCATAAAAGTACTGATGACTAATACTTAAAGTTATTTCATTTTTAAATATGAGATGATATATTGCCACAAACTATGTATAAAAACACTTAGCTTGACACGGAAAACCTAGAGCATCTGTTTGACACGTCAACCTTTTTGATCAAACTGAAGTGATTCAATGTCAAATGTTATCAGGGCTGCAACTATTACCTTCAATGTTGATTAATGTGTCAATTGTTGTCTCAATTGATTAGTTGTTTGGTTTACGCTGTGAAAGCCAGTGTACGGTAAATCAAACTGAACAAAATAAGCACTAAACTAAAAAAAAATTAACAAAATGAGCCCTGAATCAAAATGAGCAGCTGATCTGAACCTCCTGGTAGAAGAGGACGTGTGCTTTAATTTCCATTTTCACAGCTTTGTAATTCTACTCCACTACATCTCATTTGTCTGACAACTTTATACTTTCCAAACACTTTTTCATCACATTTGCATCCAGTGAAAACCACAAATCTACAAATGTGTTGATTTTGAATGTTGAATAAACTGAAGGATGAAGTGTTTCATTTCTGGGTTGAGTTTCAAATTCTGCTCCTTCTCAAGATAAATAAACTCTTTAAAAACCCTCTGGATTTGTTAGAAAATGCTTAAGGTTTTGAATGCAGGACTTATTGTCACAGTGTGTATTAGTACTTTTACTGAAGGAAATGATATCAATACTTGTTCCACGACTGAGTAACTCAAAGGATAATTCAGTTACAATCATGTTTAAGAAGTGACAAGACTTAAAAGACTTAAAAATGGTCTTCACAGTGAATTAGCATTTACGTCTTGTTTGATCGTCACAGATTTAATTACCCCCCATGGCACACATGTCTGTGTATTATGTGTTATGAAGTTAAGTCAAGAACAATAACCAACAGCTTCTTTCCTAGTGGAAACCTTCCTGGAGGAATTCAGGGAGGAGATCATTGTGGGGGTGAGGTCACCTGAAGGCGTCGTCAAGGCCTGGACGTCCCAACAGCTGAACACGGCAGACATCACTGATGCCGTGACACCACAGGAACAAATGAGGGCGCTGTTCAAGTCTGTGGAGAAAGAGACGTCACAAACCAAAGTCAGCTTCTACCATCTACTGTTACAGGAGGATCCTGCACTTGTAGTTGATTTAGGTAAGAATGACCAGTTAAAACGTGATATTTTAAGCATTTAAGCAGAGTTAATCTTTATTAAGATAAACCTACAAGAAACAGAGAGACAACAACATAACACCATGTGAATCTGAGCAGATTAAAAAATACATACAATAAATACATTAAAAACCCACAAAAAAGTGAAAGAACTTAAAACGTAAAAAAAAAAAGTTCCTCCGTGACCATTTAATAATGTGATGGCACTGGGAACAAATGAGTAATTGTAACAATTACTCTGATCTCTGGTCTGTGAGCCTGAAGGCAGAACAGTGAACTCTGAAACAGAAAACAACCGCTGTCTGGAAGCATAATTAGAGCTCAGTTAAAACGTTTCTGAGACACTGACTGTAATTAGAATTTGAAAAACAAATCAATCAAGGTCCTATCGACATTAAACCATCTAGTTTTCTAAGGCGCTGTTGTCGCGTTTTGCACATTTCTGTGTTTATATCAATCTGTTATCTGGTTGTAGTATTTGTAACCATGCGCCTCGCCTTGTGGCTGAGGAGAGTAAAAATGAAAACAGTCATGTTTATTTTTAATAAAATGGAAAAACTGACCATAATACACATGCAGTACTTGTAACATGCAGATGCTGTAAGTTTATACTGGATGTTCAGTATTTATGCTCATTCTACACTGATATGTTTTCATTTGCACAATATCTGTGGAAACTAAAACATGATCATTTGAATATGAATCTATAGGAGGCAGGAAGTATTAATACTGTTTTGCATATGTAAAACAATTAATTGCTGAGTGTTTTTTTTTCTTTTTTGATTTCGTGCTTTTTTTGTTCATGTTTATTCTTTTCATTATTTTGTTAATTTATTTGGTATTTTCTTTATTTTTTTAATTCTTTTTTGTTCATTTTTTAATTCTTTTGTTATTCTTTTGTTTCATTTTGTAATTCAGCGCTTATCGTGTTATTTTGATTTCACGTTGTGAAAACCAGCGTAAATTAAAATAAGTGCGAGTTGTTATTCAACTTATTACTTTTACTTATTCGTTTTATTTTCAGCAGCAGGAGGAGAAAATACAAAGTCATGTTAAGTTGATGAGACTGAGGAAAATGTTCTCTTAGTGTTTTTGATTGATGATATATCAGTAGCATTTTTTGTTTTTATCCGTTTTTTCCTGCTCGCCTTCATCCGTCTTTTCGTCACATTTTATAAACCAAATAATGAATCAATTAATCGAGGAAATAGTCGACAGATGAATCCATAATGAAAGTACTCGTTAGTCGCATAAATCCCTATAGGAGTTAGGGTTTATTTGAAGCGTAAATGAGGAGTTGGAAATACATTTTATGTGCTCTTTGTTTACTTACAGAGCAAAGACAACAAAACAGCAAGAAGACCCAAACAGAGCAGAAGTGGACATTAGAAAACATTGTGCAAACTGATGAGAAACAAACTAACGTTAAATCCAAAAGGGAAGCTATTAAAAGACAAAGACAACTGACAATCCAAGTATTGGAAGACCTTGAACAACTTTGGGAAGACAGACAAAGAGAAAGGTATGAAAACGTCCACATGAAGACAAAAATAGAGCAGCAACAGGACGACATCGACAGACTGACGGCGGAAAAAGGCGAGCAGAGCTTATTAATACAAAGACTGAGTTTACAGGTAAAACATGTTATTGACAAACTCACGGAGAGCAAAAATGAAGCCAGTCGGGAAAAAATGCAACTTGTGCAAATGTGGGCAGAAATACGTGAAGAGAGGGAAACTCTGGAGAGAAGATGTGATGAACTAAGCAAAGAGAGACAGAAGGTGGAAGTGATCAAGCGTGATGATGGGAAAGCACAAGAAAGAACAGCACCTAAAGAAGAGAAAGAGAAGAAAAGTGAAGAGGGAACCGAGAGGCTTCATAGTTTAGTTAAAAAATGTAAGAAGATGGAGAGTGAAGCAAAGCACACGAAAGAACAACTAGAGAGAAACATGGCAAATGTAAAACAAGAGTTGGACAGAAACAGAGAGAATATTGCACAACAAAAATATCAAATTGAGCAGATTAAATTGCAACTGAACAAAAGGAAGCAAAGCCGTGCTGAAAGGGAACGAGAAGTTAAGATCAAGAAAGTCTCAGACACAGAGGAGGAAAAAGACGCCGTGCACATTTTGAGTAAGCTTAGCAGAATCAAGGAGGAGATGGAGAGACTTTGGGATGCACTGGAAGAAAGTGAACAAGACCTGGAAGTGAGTTTGAGTCAAGAGCCTCGGGAAATAGAAAGGAAAGCAGAAAGTCCAAAGGAAAGCACGAAACCTGACTCTACAAAGCAAAGGCAAGACACTGATGTAGGCACAAACATAACACCAGGGGAAGAAGAGAGGCTGCAGCAGATGAAAGCAGATATGGAGAGGCAAAAACAAGACATAGAAAACACACTTCTACAGATCCAAAGTGAAAGAAAGGAGATGGAGAGAATACAAGCTAAAGTACAGACAGAAAGAGGAAAGATAGAACGAGACAGGCAGACAGTAAAGAAAGAGATGGATGAAATGAACTGTATGAGGGACAGCATCGAAAGGCAAAACGAGGAGCTAGATGACAAGTTACGTAAGGTAAAGAAAGAGATAAGAGAGATGGAAGTGATGAATGCAGAGACGGAGATAAAGAAAGGGAACCTGGTGAAAATGATGAGAATGAGCAAAAGAAAAGAGGATGAGATCAGCAGGATGAAGGAGGAACTAGAACGGGCTAAACGAGAAGAAAGAGAAGAAACAGCAACCGAGGAAGGGCAGGTGTCAAAGACCCAAATCAAATGGATCAATTTTCAAATGCAAAAACAGAAAAGGCAGCTTGAGCAGCGGCTGGAGAATACCATCAGAGAGAGGGATGAACTGGAAATCATGAAGATAAAGATCAAACGACAAAGGGAGGAGCTGCAACAAAAACTGGAAGAGACACTGAGTAAGATTCTGGCCTTGGCTGGGATGAAAGGTAACATGGAAAAAGCTGCGGCAGAGTTAAACAACGCTCGAGAGGAGATGAATCAAACCCAGAGGAAGACAGAGGAGAACAAGGAACAAGTGAAAAAACACGTGGTGAGTGAAACACTTCTCATAGTTTTTTTCAGTTGAGGCCTGTGACAGTAAAGAACATGTCGAATTTAATGAAAGCAATCAGCTGAGAACGAGTCACATCAAAATACACAGTTACACTTCATATCAAGGTAAACATATTCACCACTGACTAGCTGCTTATCAGCATACATTGTGGTAGCATATCGGTGCTTTAATAATCATAATAAAGCACTTATTGATGCCTTTTTCTGCATGACCATATTCTACAGCTTCTATTATTTGACTCAGCGGGTTCACTTGAAACATGTTAAAAGATAAGACTGCTGATGCTAGATTCGATTTTATATTTTCACTAACTTCTCCTGAGCCCCTGATTTAAAGCTATGCATGCAGTGTTGCCTCCCCGCCCAATTCAACTTCATTAATTTGCTACGAGTAGATGGAGTCCAGACGAGGCCATGGCAGGAAAGTAATTCTGTCCTGGAAATTCAAGGATTTCGTTTCACATTTATAGAGGTCAAGGAGCAGTATTATTATGCAGTACAACCTCTGCTTGTCAGGGAAAAAGCAGCTTTATGTGTCCAGACAGCAAGTCCAGCTACAAAACAACAACCACTGAGTCTGGAGACCAGTCAATTATAAACATGGAGGATGTGGACTACACTTGTGGGTTCGGTCCACTTTAGGCAGCAGTAATGTGTGAATATTAATGGAAGACAATGAAAGTATTTAAAACGTGTTACTCACTTTGAGTCTCTAATGGCATACATTACACGTGACATTTAAGGACATGTATTCTGTAACCTGTAGCACATCTGAGGTATCAGAGCCAAAATACCAAAGAAGAAAACCAACAAAATTATAAAAAATACACACATTTGATCCATGTTTTCTAAAAATTAAGTTAACTTACTTAGCTTTCACAGATTGTATGTTATAGTCATATGTTTTTAAGTTCTACCTCCAGCAGAAACAAACACGTTTGAGGCTAAAAGATGACTTTCTGTTGTTTATATTGGAATTTCATGGGATTTGTTTACATTATGACAGTATTGAGGATTCTAGGGTAGCAACTAAAGATTATTCTCATTATTGGGTTACTATTGATGACTTATAATAGGGCTGCTGTTTTAATAGTCGTTTACTCAATTGTCTATAAAATGTCAGAAAGTGGTGAAAAATGACGATCTGTGTTTCCCCAAAACTCAACATGACGTCCTGAAATGTGTCATTTGATCCACAGCCAAAATATATTCAGTTTACTTTCACAGAGGAGGAAAGAAACCAGAAAATATTCACATTGAAGAAGCTGGAATCAGAGAATTTTGACTTTTTTGAATTACTCACAGATTATTAAAATAACTGTTGATTCATTTACATTTAATTTAACAACCAATTGATTAATCGCTGCAGCTATAATTCATGATATTGTTCATTTTTAATCATTTAATCAATTAACTGCCTAAATGTAAAAAAGAATTCACAACCATATCCCACAGTTTGAGGAGTTAGAATAGTTTGTCCTTTTACTTGATTAATCATATGATTAATCATTGGTCAGAACAGATTGATTATAGTCGATGAACTAATTAATTGTTAGATCTGTACAATATTTATTACTGAATACTTTAAACGCTCACCATAATATTGACTATGGCCTTAGTGATAGAAATATAACAGGTAAACTAACTATTTTCATATGTTTCTACTGTATTATGTGTCAATATTCTTGCAAAAAATAAACACAAAACATAACTCTTTCTTCTTTGTAAAGGAAAAGCTGAAATCCATCAAAGCTCAGGTCAGCGGATGGATTCTGAGTGAATCTGCAATCAAGCAGACTATTTCAATGCAAGCGTTTAAACTTCAAGAACCCCGGAATCAACCAGACAGAGGCCTCCTCGAGCGTGAAGCGTCAGAGATTCCAACAGACAAAGACGGAGCAGGAGATGAAATTAAAAAGGAGGCTGTAACGTCTGAAGTCAAGCATCAAAGCAGAGAGGTGAAAGAACTGGAGTATGAGCCTTCAGCACGAAAGGAGAGAGGAGAAGTTAGTTTCTTTGCTGTGAACATAAAAGAGGAGCAGAACATCCTTTATCGAGTGCAGACTGAAGTTCATGAAGAAACGACGGTGGGTCTTAATGAAGAAGAATTAGAGCTGAATCTAACAGAAAAGGAAGAAATTGAAAACCAAATATCCAAACTTAAGGAGAACGAGGAGAGAATAAGGGAGGAAATAAAGTACGGTATGGATGACATGGAAGAAAAAAGTCAAGAGGTTAAAAGACTCATCATGGAAATAAATGAGCTACTGAGCCAGAGACAAGAAGTTCAAATCGGGTTACAAATTACAATACCAGCGAAAGGAACGACTGGACCTCTGAAAGAAAAACAAAACACAGAGATATGGAGGACGATCACGACTGTTGTGAGAGCGGAAGAGGAGGAAATAATCACTAAGCAGCAAGAGCAAACTGATGAGTGTGACTTGATAAAAGTAGATGTTGAGAAATTAGGTTTGGAGAAAAAGGATGTGAGAAGTACTGATATAAAAAGATTTCAGGAAGAGGTTAATACCACCAGAGAAATGATGCGCTCAGTAAAACTGGAACTTCTACGTGACCAAAGTTTCACCGAGGAGGATCATGAAGTTGAAGAGGGCACTGGCACTGAACATTTGCTACGAGAGATGAAACAGTTCCAAAAAGTTTTGATCATGGTGAAAAATGCCATGATGCGAAACAAGATACATTTGAAAGAAGAAATGAGCAACATGAAACTGATGAAAACTGCAGCAAAAAAGCAAAAAAGAGAACTGGAACAGAGATTAGAGAAAACCTTGAGAGAAAGAGGTGAACTGGATATTTTCAAACTCAAAGTGCAAAGACAAAATGACGCAATTCAGCAGAAGTTGGTAAAAATGTCAAAAATTAAGAATTACGTTGAGAGAATGGCTGCGAGGACGAGAAAGAGAAGTGAAGACGTGGACATTATTATAAAAGAGACCGAAGTAAAAGTAACAACTCTAAAAGATCTGCACTCTGAGACTGAAGCCAAAAAACAAGAGTCTGAAACGTTAAAGCAACAGGTTCAGGTGGAAAGGGAGAAAATGAGAGTCACACGACGACAAACTGAGGCAGAAGTAATCGAGATGAAGCGTTTAAAGGAAACTATCCACAGACAAACACAGGAGCTTGATGACAAAATGCAAATGACCAAAAGGGAGATAAGGGAGAAGGAGCTGCTCAAGTCAGAACTGGAAATAAAAAGAAAAGAAAGTGAACAGGCAGTTAGAAAAGGCACAAGAAAGAAGCAGGAGATGGAAATGATGTGGAATGAAATTCAAAGAGAAAAGGAGTTACTGAGGAAAGACACCAAAAAGAGAAAGAGGGAACTGGACGAGAGATTGGAGAAAACAATGAGAGAGAGGGATGATTTGGAAATTATGAAGATAAAACTGCAACGACAAAAGGAGGAGGTGTTAGAGGAGATGGAGGCCGTCAAACGAGAGAAGATGAGTGTAAAGGACCAGGGAGGACAAGAGGAATTTGAAGTAATTACAAGAGAAGCAAGAGCAAACCAAGCCTCCAAAATCCATCATTTCATTAGTAACCTTCAAGATGTAACAAGAAAGCTTAATGCACACTTGGAAATAATTTGTGAGGAGATGGGAACGCTGAAAAATGTAAATACTGAGCTGGAAAAGCAAAGAGAAGTGTTAAAGTTATCACAGTCCGAGAATAGGAACGTGGAAGATGTTATGGGCAGAATAAAACTTCAGATACAGATAAAAATGCAACAAATGAGCAAAACACAGATGGATGAGATGAACCACAAGAGGGACAGTATCCAAAAACAAAAACTAGAGCTTGAGTTCACATTAGAGAAAGTTAAGAGAGAAAGAAGAGAGATAGAAGTGTTGAAGTCAGAGCTGGACATGAAGAAAAAGGAAAATGAGAGGATGATTAGAAGAGGAATACGAAAAGAACAAGATGCAAAAAAGATGTGGGCTGAAGTCAGAGAAGAAAAAGACACTCTTAAGTGGGAGACACGAGAGAGGAAGAAAGAGCTCGAGCAATGGCTGCAGACGATACACCGGGAGAGAGATGAGTTAGAAACCATGAAGCTGCAGCTGCAAAGGGAGAAAGACAACGACAAAGATTTAATGGTTTCAAAGCAAAAACAGGAGAACTGGGTGCTGATTCAAACATGTGCAGAGAAAGTTAAACGCATGAAAAAAGACACTGAAGATATGAACGAAGTCGTTAAGAATGAAAAACTCCACATGGAAGCTCAGGCAGATGTCGTAACGAAGGCAAGACATGAAGTGGAAAATATCAAGACGGAGATTAAAAGACAAAAGGAGGCAATGATGATAGCTTTAAAGAACATTCAGCAAAGGCAAAAATATCTGGACCAAGCGGAGACGAATATCCAAAAAGAGCAAAAATCAATAGAAGCAGAAAAAGAGAGAATCATACAAAAGTCAGAGGAGTTGGCCCTGAGAGAGAAAGAGTTGGAGAAAGAAAAGGAGCATCTAAGAGCTGAGGCACTTATGCTCGAAGCCGACGAGGAAAAGAAAGAACGCAAAGAAATGAAAAGACTGATTACTAGAGCTGGAGGTGAAAAGGGAATAAAAACTAAAAAGAAACTCATGAAACCAAGAGAACAAGTGGCCAAACAAGAAGGAGAGAAAGAAGAGAAAGGCAAAATTGCAGACACCATCAAGCTCTTAGAAAAAGAGAAAGAATCTCCAGCGCAAATGTCAGGAGTGGTGATTCAAAAGGAGGAGATGGAAAGTCCGTCGAGGCCAAAAGTTTTTGCTGAAACTGAAGACCTCGAGAAACTCAAAGCGGATCTGGACTCAGTGAAAGAGGCGATGGAAAAAGAGAAACTTGACTTGGATTTGATGAGGTCGGACATCAAGAGACAAATAAACATGATAGAACAAGATAAACAACGTATCGAAGAGGAAACAGAAATGCTGAATATCACAAAGGCAGAGCTACAAACTAAGAAGGAATACATCGCTGGCGTCTTTGATGAGATAAACAGACAGAAAGGCAACATTAAAGAGTTGGCTTTTCAGGTTAATAAAGAAAGAGAGACGCTTAAGAATATCATGAGGGCGACTGCGTTAAAACACCAACAAAGAGAGGATGAAAGACAAGCACAAGAAGTTCAAAACAGTATGAGCAGTGAACTCTCAGAAACAGAAAAACTGGAAAATCTAAGTAAGAATTTAAACATGATGAAACAGGAAGTTGAAACAGCTGTGAACAGCATCAGAGGAGAGACAGAGCGGCTTATGGAAATGAAGACGGATGTTGAAAGGGAGGCACAGATACTTACAAATGATACGACGAGAATTACAGGAGAGGTGTCTCAGCTGAAAATGACTGTGAGAGATAAATGCAAACAATTATTTAAAAGAACACAGGAAGACGTAAAAACCAAAATGGACAGACTTGAAGAAAACAAAGAAGCAACGCAAAGGCTGTGTGATGAATTACAGCAAAACCAAGTACGGGTTGATCAAGAGGGCAGCAAAATGTGTGGATATGTTGAAGAGTTTCACAGAGAAAAGGAAGGTGTGATCAGTACATTATCGAACATGGTCAGACACATAAAAGAAACAGAAGATCAAGAGAAGACGAAGGCTGTAAATGAAAAACTTAAGACTCAAGACAGGAAAGATCAGACAAGAGTAAGTGAAATAATGAATGAAGAGAATCAGGACTTAAAGCAAGGAAAACAAGATATGTTAGAGAAAAAATATGAGTTGGAAATCACAATGGCTGCACTTAAACAAATGAAAGAACAAATCAGCAGTTTACTTGATGAGATCAACAAAGAGAAAACCAACTTCAAAGATCTGGCTCTTCACGTTCAGGCAGAAAAGGACAAACTTCAGGATATCACGACCGTTACTGCCAGGAAACAAAAAGAACAAGAACTCAGGGATGACACAATTAAAACACCAATACAAGAACTGCAGAGTAAGATGAGTATATTGGTAACAGAAAGAGAAGAACTGGAAGGTCTGAAAGGGGATTTGAACAGGATGAAACAAGAGGTTGAACATGTCATGGGCAGCATCAGAGAAGAAAGAAAACTGCTCAATGACATGAAGGCCGACAGTGAAATGTTGAAAAGAGAAAAGGTGAGGATGCAAGGACAAATGTCTGCACTAAAAACCAAAGCAGATCAGCTTCTGAACCAAACTAAATCAGTAGAAACCATGAAAGCACAACTCAAAAGTGTAAAAGAACAGATATGTGAAAACGTGAAAGACAAAATGATCAGACTAGAACAAAAGAGTGAAGACGTCCAAAAACTCTGCGTTGTATTGGAGCAAAAGCATGCAACTCTGGATGAACAAATGCAACAGATGAAGTGTTATACTGAGATGTTAAAGAGAGAAAACGAAGGTTTGATATGTATACGGTCAGACATGGAGGCAGAGAAAGAACAAATGAAGCAAAAACGTCTCTTACAAAACCAAAGTCTTGAAAAATTCAAGGCAGAGTTGAAGGAACAGAAAGAAGATCTGGATAAAGAAAGAGAGATGATGAACAAAGAGAAACTGGACCTGGAGCAGATGAGGTCTGACATCCAGAAACAAACTGACATGTTACAGCGAAATAAACAAGATATAAAGGAAGAAAATATTAATGTTGAACTTCAAAAGAGAAAAGAACTTGCCAGCAGTCTGCTTGATGAGAAAAACACAGAAAAAGAACAAGAGCTCAACGATGAAGAGACCAAACGACAAACTCAAGAAATGCTGAACAATATGAGAGCTTTGTCAGCAGAAAGAGAAGAACTAGAACTTTTAAAGAAGGATCTGAACAAAAGGAAAGAAGAGTTTGAAGCTGCCATGGACAATATCAGAGCAGAGAGAGAACAGCATATTCAGATGAAGACAGAACTCGAAGGGGAGAAAGAAAAGCTTTTGAATGAATATGATAAAATGGAAGTAAAGATGACTGAGCTCAAAACGAAAGAGGTTCAGATGATGATTCAAATCCGATCCGTGGAGACTATGAAAACCAAACTCAAACAGCTTAACAACAGGATTTGTGCAGACACTAAAGACAAGATCAACAGACTAGAACAAACACTGCTCATTGTTTTGGAGAAAAATTGTGCAGCCTTGGATGAACAGAATAAAAGTATGACTCAGTTGACTGACACGCTAGAGGAAAGGAAGGCGGACCTGGCACATCTACTGTCCAACATCCACAAGGAGGAAGGGGAAAAACAAGACCATGACAAAGTCAGGGCAGAGGTAAAAGAAGAGAGAGACGATACAGAGAGAGAGATGATGAATAAAGAGAAACTGGACTTGGAGATGATGAGGTCTGACATCCAGAAACAAACTGACATGTTAGAACGAAATAAACAAGATCTAATGAAGGAGAAAGACATGTTGGTTATCATGAAGACTGAGCTACAAAAGATGAAACAACATGCAGACAGTCTGCTCAGTGAGGCAAACAGAGAGAGAGCAAACATTAAAGATCTGTCAATTCAGGTGAAAACAAAAAGAAATGAAATTGAAAACGCTTCAAATGTTATTGCCTTAAAACAAAGAGAGCAAGAAGCCAAGGACGAGGATGTCACAAGACAAACAAAAGAACTGGAAAACAACCTGAGCACTTTATTATCAGAAAGAGAAGAAATTGACGTTTTAAGGAAGGATCTCAACAGGAAGAAACAACTGGTTGAAGCTGCCATGGACAGAATCAGAGGAGAGAGAGAGCAGCTGCAGGGGACAGTGAAGAAGACGTTTGAGGATGAAAACCAAGGAGAAATGACTGAGCTACAGGTGAGACGAAGTCAGCTCACGGGGAAAATGCAAACACTGAGGCAACAAACTAAAAGAATATGTTCAGAAATAACAAACAAAATGGACAGACTGGATAAATTATGTCTTGCATTTGAACAAAAGCAGGAGGAACTTGATCAAGAAAGACAGAAAATGTCTGCTTATACTGAACTGTTTGACAGAGAAAAACAAGGTCTAATGAGTGTCATGTCCGACATGCTCAAACATATAAAACAAACGGAGAATCAATACAAGCCAAAGGATGTCACAGAAATACAAGATCGAGAGAAAACTCACGAGACTGAGGATGTGGAAAAAGTGACGGAGATGGAAACGAGAGAGAGAATGGAGTTGCGTCTGATGAGGTCTGAAATCCGAAAACAAATGAAGCTACTGGAACAGAATAAACAAGATTTTCAAAAGAAAAAAGATGAGCTGGAAATGACACTGAATGAGCTTAAGAACAACAAAGGACACATGAGCAGTTTACTTAGTGAAATAAGCACAGAGAGAAGCAACATTAAAGATTTGGCCATTCAAGTTCTGAAAGAAAAACAACAACTTCAGAATACTGTAGGCACCATTTCCCTGAAACAGAAGGAAGATGAAAAACAAGAGCTGCAGTACAGTAAAAGCACATTATCAGCTGCAGAAGAAGAACTGGAACTTTTGAGGAAGGATTTCAGCAAGAAGAAAGAAGAGGATGATGCAGCTATGGACAGAGCAGAGAGAGAACAACTGGTTAAGGAAAGAGAAATGATTTTGGAAGAAAGAGATCAAATGAAACAGGAAATGTCTGAACTGAAAAGGGGATTTAAAGAAGCTCAAGAAACTGTGGAAGCTAAACTCAAAGACCTGAAGAAGAAAATACAACAATTAGAAAATAATGAAACCATTTTAAAACTGTACACGTCTCTGGAACAAAACTGTGCAGAACTGGATCAAGAGAAACAAAACATGTCTGCGTACAGTGAGAAGTTTCACAGAGAAAAGGAAAGTTTGATTGGAAAGATATCAAACATGTTGAAACGGATCCAAGTAAAGAAAGATGAATGGAAAGCAACAGTCGCTGCTGAAAAACAAGATCTTGACAAACTCAAGATAGAGTTAAAACAGGAGAGGGAGGATCTCGACAGAGTAAGAGAGATGGTAAACAAAGAGAAACTGGACTTGGAGCTGATGAGGTCTGACATCCAGGAACAATATAAAATATTAGAACGAGGCAGTGAAAATATGAAGGAGCAACAGCAAAAGTTGGAAGGTCAAAAGGTTGAGCTGCAAAACAAAAAAGTATATACAGACGGTCTGTTGGATGAAATAACCACAGAGAAAAGCAAGATTAAAGATGTGGCCACCCACATTGAGGCAGAACGGAAGAAACTTGATAAAGTCAAGAACCTGATTGACTCAAAACAAAAAGAGCAAGAACTCAAAGACGATGAGATAAAGAAATTAACAGAGGAATTACAAAAAGAGACAAGCATTGTACGTGAAGAAAGACAAGAACTGGAACTTTTCAGGAAGGATCTCAGCAAAAAGAAAGAGGACGTGGATGCAGCCGTGAAGAGCATCAACGAGGAGAAAAAGAACCTGGAGCAAATGAAGATTAACATTAACGCTGAGAAAGTAACACTCGCAGATGAAAAGGACAAAATTGAAAAAGATCTGAAAGTGAGAGAAGATCAGCTCACGAGAAGCATCAAGTCCATACAAAGTCTCAAAGAGCTGAATGAAAAGAAACACAAAGACATCAAAAACAAGATAGACAAAATAGAAGAATGCAAAAACAAAGTGCAAAATTTATATGTCACACTGCAACAAAATCTTACAAGCCTTGATGAAAAGGCAGACAATGTACCTGGTTACATCAAATGGATAGAGAGAGAAAGAGAATGTCTCTTAAATATACTGTCAGGTGTTGTTAGACAGAAAGAAGACATGGAAAATCAGCTACAAAAAGAGATTATTTTGGAAAAACAAGAACTTGAAAGACTCAAGGCAGAGATGAAGGAAGAGAGAGAAGATCTGGATAAAGAGAGAGAGATGATGAACAAAGATAAACTGGACCTGGAGATAATGAGGTCTGACATCCAGAAACAAACAGACGTGTTAGAACGAGAAAAAGAACATAAAAAAGAGGAAAAGGAAATGTTGGGAATGATAAAGGCTGAGCTACAACAAAAGAAAGAACACACAGACAGTTTACTGGATGAGATGAACACTGAGAAAACCAACATTAGAGATATGTCCGCCCAGGTT
>JAPQRN010000007.1:22018320-22036138 GCA_037367275.1 Coranthus polyacanthus
ACTGGATCTTTTGAGGAAGCATCTGAGCGAGAAGAAAGAAGAGGTCGATGGAGCCACGAAGAGCATCAGAGCAGAGAGAGAACAGCTGAGTCACATGAAGACTAGTATTGATATGGACAGACTGATGATTGAGAATGAAAGGGATGAAATGAAACGGGACCTGTCTGAATTGAAAATAAGAGAGAAAGAGTTGATGAGTAAAATACACAGCATAGAAACTCTGAGAGAGAAATTCAACCAAATCAGTGAAAAGACACAAAACAACAGAGACACATTTGAAGAAAAGGTAAAAGATGTGGAAAACGTGTGTCTTGGATTGGAGCAAAAGATCACAGCTCTTGATCAGGAGAGAGTAAAGATGGCTGATTACTCTGAGATGTTGGAGAGAGAAAAGGATGGTTTGAAAGGTTTACTATCAGACATGTTAACACAGAGAGAACAAGTGGGAAATCAAATGCAGCTAAAACAAGATCTTGAAAAAGTAAAAGCAGAGCTGAAGGAAGAGAGAGAAGATCTGGATAAAGAGAGAGAGACGATGAACAAAGAGAAACTGGACCTGGAGATAATGAGGTCTGACATCCAGAAACAAACCGACATGTTAGAACAAGATAAAGAAGATATAATGAAGGAAAAAGACGTGTTGGAAACTGAAAAGGCCAATTTCCAAAGGATGAAAGACTACACAGACAGTCTGTTGGATAAGATAAACACTGATGAAGCCGACATGGCTCTTCAAGATCAGAAAGAGAGAGATGAACAAGATCTTGAAAAACTCAAGGCAAAGTTGAAAGAAGAGAGAGAAGATCTGGATAAAGAGAGAGATATGATGAACAAAGAGAAACATCTCATGAGCAAAATGAAATCCATAGAAAGTCTGAGTGTAAAACTCAAACAGCTGAATGAAAGGAAAGGTGAAGCTGTGAAAAACAAAATACAGCAATTAGAAGAAAACAATAAAAACATCTTAAAACTGTGCACTTTATTGGAGCAAAAGTGTGCCGAACTGGATCAAGAGAAACACAAGATGTCCGAGTATAGGCAAGTGTTTCAGAGTGAAAAGAAAAAAATGATTAATAGTATATCAAACATGTTCATGAGACACAAAGAACAAAACGTTGACAAGGCAGAGATGAAACAAAAGGAGAATGTTGATGAAGTGACAGAGTCTGACGTCCAGAAACAACCCGAAAAAGAAGAAAAACAAGACATAAAAGAAGAAAAAGACATGTTGGAAATAACTAAGAAAAGGCTGCAGTACAATAAAGAAAAGCTTGACTGTGTCCTTGATGAGATAAACAGAGAGAAAGCCAATGTTAAAGAGTTGGCTGTTAAAGTTCAGGAAGAAAGAATCAAACTGGAGGGAGTTATCGATGAACTGGTAAATAGAAGTAATGCTGTACAAGCAGAAAGAGAAGAACTGGATCGTCTGAGGATGGATCTGTATCAGGAGAAAGAAAAGGTTAAAGCAGCCATGGACGACATCGATAAAGAGAAAGAACTACTTAATCAAATGAAGACGGGTAAAGAGAGAGAAGGGCTGTTTAATGAAAAGGACAAAAGGGAAAGAGACGTGTCTGAGTTGAAGATGATAAAGGATCAACTTAAACAGCTGAATGAAAGGATATGTAAAGACAACAAAAGTAAAACGGAACAATTAGAGCAAAACACAGAACACGTACGACATGTGTGCACTGTACTGGAGCAAAAACTTGTAGAACTTGATGAAATGAAAGGAAATATGACTTATTACATTGAGCTGTTAGAGAAAGAAAAGGCAGGTTTGACTAATATAATGTCAGACATGGACACCCAGAGACAAGAAATGAAAAATAAATCAATCAAAGAAGATCTTGAAAAAGTCAAAGTGGAGCTGAAATTAGAGCGGGAAGATCTGGAGATGATTAACAAAGAGAGAGGAGAATTGGAGCTGGTGAAGTTTGACATCCAGAAACAAACTGAAATATTACAGCGAATTAAACAAGACATAAAGGATGAAAGAGACATGTTAGAAATCACAAAAAGAGATGTACAAACAGAGAGAGAAAACACGTGTAGTCTCCTTGATGAGACGAACCGCGATAAAGAACAACTCAGTCACATGAAGGCAACTATTGAGAGTGAAAAAGAAAAGCTTGTGAATGAGAAAAGTAGGATGGAAGAAGAACTGTCTCAGCTGAAAACAAGAGAAAATCAACTTTCAGATATGCTGAAATCCATGAGAAATCTGGCAGCTAAACTCAAACAGCTGAACCAAAGAGCACACAATGAAATCCAAGAGAAAATGTCAAGACTGGAGCTTAAAACTGGAGACATACTCCGGTTGAACACAGCTATTGAACAGAAACGTGATGAAATCGGTGGTTACTGTGACATGATACAGAGAGGGAAGAAATGTGCAGAGACAGTGAAGTGTGACAAGGAGGTACAAACTGACGGAGAAGCAACAGAGCGGAAGCAAGAGCACAATGTTGAAAAACAAGATTTGGTAAAAGAGTTTGAAAGTGAGGCGACATTGAAGTTGGATGTCAAAATCCAAACTGAAGAATTCGACTGGAAGTTAGAGAAACATGGTCAAGATGGTAAAGCCGTAAAGAAAGATGCGCAGGTAAAAGTAGAACTGGAACAGGACAACAAGCACCCAGGTCTCTTAGAGTCATCAGCAAAGCAAACTGATTCCACTGGTGAAAGATTATCCAGAAGAGACTATTTGCGGCAGCTGTGGAAGGAAACTAACAGGGAACGTAAAGAGATTGATCTGATGAAGCAAAGAGGTCATGAGATGAAAAACAACCTGCAGAGCAAACTAAAGGTGATCCATCAGTTTGTTAAGAGATCTAAAACTAAGGAGATGAAACAAGGACTTGTGGAGGACAAAACATCTCAGAGTCACCAGGAGAGAGATCGCAACACACTAGACGAAAAGTACACAGAGTTAGAGCAACTTCAGATTCAGATGCTCAGTGAGATTGAGAGACTTAATGCCAGAAGAGAAGCATACGGGAAGCTGAAAACGAGTGACAAAGCTAATCAAACATTCCAGGTGGACGCATCCGCAGACGATGACACACAAGAAGATTCTACCAAAACCTACAGAGTAGAAGAAGTACCAGAAGCTGAGGTGGACACATCCAGTGGACTCCTCTGCCAGCTCCGGCGTTACTGTTACCGCTGCTGCTGCCCCTGCTGTTCCTGCTGTAACCAAACGTGTCCTTGAAAACAATTGAGAGGTGGAGGTGGAAGTTTCTACTATTCTTATACAAGTATTTCATTTAATCATAGCATTTTTGAATAGGTTACTCCTGTATTTTATCCGCTATATACAGTGTCAGAGGAAAATCATCTGTTTTGACAGTTCAAATACCTGAAAATGTATAAATTACCAGCCCAACGTTATATTTGATGGACTACAACGTGTATCTCACAGTAGTGTGACTAATGAGTAAGGGTTTGTACAAATCAGAGTGTAAATGCGTGACGTTTATGTGTCTAGAAAAAGCTTCAGCACCATATCTTGCTTGTTTGCATATTAGTTATTAAAATCAATTATTATTTTAAAATGTCTTATAAGGAATTAGTTCCTCATTTTAACTATTAGACATTTAATAAAAGTTAACTACCCCGAGGAAGTTCTGTAAAAAAAAAAAGCAATCACAGCTCTAATATGCCACAAGTTAAATACACAAATCCATGTGTTAAATATTTGACCCTTGTTGTGAAATAAAATGATCCAAAACAACATCAGCATCTGTATTTACTTGCATGACAATCTTCTTGTTGTTAACACACATTAGCTTAACTTCCATCAGTGTGTGAATAATACTTTTTGCTAAATTAACTCATCACTTTGTTGACAAAGATCAAATGAGTAATGAATTCATTCATGCAAATAAGATCAATTAAAATGATATTTCATTTCATAGCCGAGCAGAATATGGTCCACTGGATTAATTGTATAATAATGTATAATTTAGGGAAAGTGTGAATGCAGCAGCATGTAATCATAACAGAGTGCTTCCAATTTACTTGAAACAATTTCAATATTTTTGATTTTCTAATGCCTTATTCCAACATGGCAGTAAGTCCATATTCATAAAGACATGGTTTTCCCAGAGATGAACTGGGATGCCGACTGGGAATCAGATCTCATCACCCAGCTTTAGTGGCCAGATGGGTAAATAAGATTTAATATGCTTATATAGTTAGGGTAAATATTAAAGGCGTAGTGTGTAAGATTTAGGGTAATTTAGGAGGATCTAATTCCAGAAATGGAATATAATACTCAAACTTATGTTTCCATTAGTGTATAATCACATGAAAATAAAAATTGTTGTGTTGTGTTTACTTTAGAATGACCATTTATGTTTACAGAAAGAATGAGGCGCCTCCATGTTGCGCCGCCATGTTTTTACAGTACTTCCAAACGCACTTCCTGTTCTTCTTTTTCCAGGTTGCATCCAGCATTAAAGTACATTACTGTTACAGTTTGTATCCCCTTAACTAAAAGCCCAGAAAAGACAAAACAAATACTCTTAAAGTTAGTTATTTTGCAGGTTGGTTGCAGTTTGCAACTTCACCACTAGATATCACTAAGTATCAGATTGAATTTTCTCTCCTGTATGGGCCCAAAAACTTTGATAAGCCCTGATCTAACACAGCTTGTCTCCAGTAGGGATGAGCAGTTCCTGATATGGCCAGAGTTTTCAAAAGTAGTTTTCTGCATCTTCCTGGTGAATAGCTGTTTCTACAGGATCTTTCTTTATATTTAATTGTGATGTTTTTATTGTTAAAATGTCCCAGCTTGGACTTAGTGAGTTAAAAATAAAATGCGTGGACATATTTATAAATGACTTTAAGCAGAAACCTAATTCTTCCACAAAAACTTCAGGTGATTTTGGTGGCTTTCAGTGTTGTGACCATGGTGTATTAGGTCTCATCAGGACCAGAACTCATCTGGGTGTTAGTGCTACTCATGCACGTTTTAATGTAGTGGCAACATTGCCACCTACTGGATAAAGTTATGAACAACTACACGTCAGTTCATGTTCCTTATAGATGTTTTTCATACCAGTAGTGGAAGAAGTATTCACGCCCTTTACTTAAAGAAATGTAAATATAATAATAATATAAATAAATGTACTTATGTAAAGTATGAAAGGTAAAGTAGTCATTGAGCAGTGAAATGGTCTCTGTTAGTGTTTTCATATTGTATATGATGTTTTTGGATTAATTTTACTGCTGTATATGTTTGAGGTTGAGCTCATTTGAACTGCTTGTAGCATCGCTGTGCTATGAGAACAAAGTCATCATTTCATGAACTCTGAAAAACAGGCCTGTTTTCAGCTTTGTGAGGTTGCATCTTACAGTGAATCCAAGTGAGTTTTATAAGAGTTTAGTTGGCTAAACTACTACTACTACTCAGTAGTAGTAGTAGTGTAGTAGTCAGCCTGTAAAGGAAACACTTCATCCTTCAGTTTATCAGTTTATCAACATTCAAAATCCACACATTTAGAGATATGTGGTAAGTAGATAAGTAGTAAAAGTATTTGCTGTTTTTTCACTTGTTAGAGCAGAACAAGCACAGGTATGACATTAACAATGGCCCCGTTCCACCTAATTATCCCAGAACACCAGTGGGCATTCACAACAGCAAGGCACAAAAACAGATGCACCTTAATGGACTGCAGCCATTGTTAAAATGACAATAATGACATCTGAGTGTCCTACTTAAATGTCAAAATGTCTGATGTGAAAAAAAGCCGTTTTAGCTGTCTGGTGAGTTGACTATAACAGTGGTTATGAAAAACACATACACACATGCCTACATTCAAAGTTGACATGTTCTGCAAAAACAGTAATTTAATAGAACTTTAACGCTAATTGTATATTTAAAGCAAATAATAAATTTTAAAAAATAATAACTTTAAACATCCTTCTAAGAAAAGAGGAGATTAAGAGGATAGATTGTGGTTTGACCTGTCAGGAATCCAGCTCTTGTTTATAAGAGTCATTATTTATTTACAAGAAAAGGCACAGACTCAATAGACCAGTTCATGAGAAGATTTATTGTCGAAAGGTTGCGTTTGAGAGCATGTAAAGAAAATCCATTTCTGATGCAATATGGCTGATTGTTTCTAATTAGACAATAATGAAGCTCTGTGTCCCACAGCTACAGTTAATCTATAATAGAATGACTAAATCTGTAATTAAATCTAAATAAGCAAGTGCATGTTTACAAGCTACTGCATCACAGATCTGTACACACTCACAACCGCAAATTTGCACACACACACGCACGCACACACGCGCCCCTTCATGCACACTCCAGACATTCAAATGTAACTGAGGGAAGAAACCGCCAAGCAACACTGCACAACTATTGGATATAGTTTTCAGTAGAAAATCTATTCAGTAATCAAACTACAGTGTGCAATGTCAGCATCCACAGTCCTATCAGTATATCCCCAACAATACAGAACAGAATATTTTATGTAGTGAGAAAAGCCCGCCTGTTCTTCGGTCACATTCAAAATATCTCAAATCTACTTTTTTGTGGCACTGTATTTGTGTATTAATTAAGCCAAATCTCAGAAAGCCACATGTGGAGGTCCAGTGGAGAAAGGTCTGTTTCATGTCCAGTCTGTAACAAGCCCCAGTCATTAAAACAGACAATTAATCAAATCGCTAATCCAGTCTGTGCAATTATAAAATCACAAAAGGCTGCAATTTAAAGGTCCAGTGTGTGTTTGATGATATTTTGGTTTTAGTGACACTAAGCAGAGATAGATAAAAAAAGAAAAAGAAAAGTCCCTCAGTCAAAGTTTCTGTTTGAGTTGGAAACAAATATGCATTTCAAAATGATCAGTAATCTGTGCATTTCCTTTGATAACCAAGAGACTCAAATTGCACAATATGACTTTTTTTACCAAATCGTGCAGCCTCACTTTAAACAGGACAAAGGAGATCAGACTGATCAGACAGATATGTTAAATCTATTAAGTTATATGTATTAGTGTTTTAGAAGAACGGCGGCTCAGTGTGGCCGCCATAGTGTGCATTATTCCACTTACATAAACCTTGCCAGTCTTGATGAGAAGTGATCTTTTTCAGGTCAAAGATCCAGCACAATTATAGCAAAAAAAACCATCATGAGGCTACAGCTGCTGGGAATCTCTTGGACAGACCTGAGTGGTGATAACAATAGGAGATGACTCTTGCTTTCTGTTGCTCTGTAAACATGTTTTCGGTGTCTGACAGCTTCTGCCAACTACATTATTAATGCATGTTCCATGGTGGACATATCAGACATCTGTCACTGACTGTGCATGTGGCCACCAGAAAGACAGACCTGTCTACAGAAGGCAAAAATATAGATGAAAAATAACCACCTGGAATTAAGAAATCCCTGACTAAAAAGTAGGAAAATATATCAATTGTATTTAACTGGAAACCAAACAATCAGATTTTTATCCTTTCACCCAGGCATGTTCAGTTTTACATAATGCTCTATTCAAATCTGTGAAATCCAGTATTTTTCTGCTATTCACCAACATCCAAGCTAGAGTAAATAGTTATTGTGCGTAGAGCTTTCTGGCAAAAGACTGAGCTCGCTTAAGTCCTTATCAGAAACCACTTGTCTATGTCCCTGTTCGGAGTCAGACATGGAAAAAGAAATAGAAAGGGAGGAGGACATGGGATCCAGATGGGCAAGCTCCCTTTCTTCTGTTTCAGGCGAGGGGGCAAACAGCGGAGAAGGCGGTGATGTTCCATCATCTATGTTTTGTAAAGACATCAGGGTCGGTGTTGGGTTGATCATAGTGGTTCTAACATCCTTCTGTTTCTCCTTCTCACTCCGGTTCTTGCTCTGTTGGTTGCTGCTGCTGAGGGCTTGTAGTTGATTTAAGTACAGATCAGGGTAGGAGCCCGACTCAGTCATGGCCTGAACAAGTTTGTCGAGGCTGTCCGAGCCCTCGCTGCGTCTGGGCTGGGCCGCCTGGCAAAGCAGGTTGGTGTGCTGACGGAGCTGGGCGATTTCCCTCTCAGTGGCTGCGTTCTGCTTCAGCAGCTCCTTAGTGCGCAGCGTGATGGCCAGCAGCCCAGACTGGTTCAGGATGTCAGCGGTGTTCAGGAAACGACGCTGGCGGGTGGAGGTGCTGTCTGGGGCCAGGTGGTAGAGGCTGTTCGCCACGGAGGAAGAAGGAGAGGAAGACGGGGGAGAGGAGGATGAAGGGGAGTCAGATGAGCAAGGTGGCGAGGGGGTTTGTGAGCTGGAGATGGATGGGGAGCTCACGCTGTCAGAGCTGGAGCTTTGTTGGCAGTGGTGGGATTTTGTGGTGGAGGAGGCCTGTCCAGGCAGCGGGCGGTGGGATGAGGAGGGAAACGAGCTGCCTCTACCTTTATACTGGGAGTAGGAGTGGGCTCTGGCCTCTTTCTGCTGGGGTTTTAGGAGATGGGTGGTAGTGGACACAGCCTCCCTCTTCTCCTCTTCAGTGCACACTCTTTTGCTCTGGCTCTGCCCTTCACTCCCGCTCTCTTTACCACCCTGCACCCATGTCCCACCCTTGCTCTCATGACTCTCCTTCCTGGGATGGGGTGCAATGCGGGGGTAAGAATTCAGAATGGGCAGATATGAGTTCTTGCTGCCATGGCTTCCTCCTTTCTTCACATGATTTTGTGGTGACACTACGGAGGAGGAAGGAGTGAGCGTAGAAGAAGATGGAGCAGGTATCGCCGGCTGTTGGATCAGTAGCAGCTGGGTGGGCGCTTTGGCACTGGGAAGGCTGTGCCAACCTCCACCCCACGACAGGGAGCCATGCAGAAGCTGTTCCGGTCTAGACTGTACCACCAGGAGGTTGTGAGTGGGCGTTTATGTGATCAGCAATTAGAGATCAGAGGAAAAGAAAGAGCAAAAGATGGGCAGGAGGTTAAAGTCACAAAGAGATAAGCAGTAGACACAAAAATGACCTGAAGAAATAATCATGTCTGATGGAGGTAAAACTTGCATTCAGTAACGTGGAACTTCCCACACCTCCTTTAACTACTTTACCCTGAGTTCAGACTCCGAGGCAGAGCTGAAACCAGAGTTATTATATTAGAGTTATTATTCAGTTTCTAATTTTTATTCAATCTTTCAGTTTGGATTTTGATTTCAGTTTAGTTTTATTCATTTAAGTGCATCAGTAGTTTTTTTTTTATTTGTATTTTGAGGAACTGCCTACTTAGTTTTTATTTAGTGTTAGTTTTACTTTTTCAGGCATGAGGAAAGCCTTGATTTATAGAAGCTGAAAAAGGTAGGATGGACAAATGCCTAACATTAAATATACATGGACGAAAAATGAAAAGAAAGCTTCAATGCAATTCAATTTCATTTTTGTTCATGCTGCATTGTTCATTTGAGTTTTTATTTAATTTTGCATATTTTGCATTTTCATATTGCTGGTTAGTTTTACTCAAAGTTTTCATTAACAATAATAATTACGGCTCAAACATCCTCGACCAAACATTTAAAGGTTGAGATTGCTAAGGTTGCCGTCAGGGTACGATTAGTGACAATATCAGAGAAGGAGATCTTAATGAAACATTTTTTTCATGAAAATAAATCATGAGCCACAGTGAATTGAAGCCTGTTAAGTTATTTCTTGCAGCTGTTAAGTTTATTATGAACTTTAATAAAACAATTTTGGAACTTAAAAACTGTATTTGAAGCAAAATTTTAATTTGCAAAACTTTAATTGCTCAAGTAGCGAGATATTTTCACTCTCATGCATTGTCCTTTCCTCATGCAGACACAAAGGGGATACACAACAAAACATAGCTAATTTAACACGTCAGAGTCAAATCCCCCTTTCAGGTCCATGAGTAGTGCCACTTGGCCAGACTCATGGACCTCATGGACTCCAGAATCCTTCTTTTATTTGTCTTTCATTGGCCTGTAGTTTTAGTTGTAGTTTTCATGCTGAAACAGACTATCAGTGTTTGGTGACATCCTGAAAAAGGTGTGCGTGGATCAAGATCAATGGGACCAGGATGAACATGTAGCCTAGACGCGCTTTCATTGTTTCTATTGTAACACAAACGCTGACAGTGAAAGTCCATTTCTGATTGTGATTCTGATCTATTATTGCTCGCACTATAGACTGTCCTCACATTGCAGAGCTTTACTTGTTTACTATATTTTAGGTATCTTATTTTACTTACCTCAACACATAATTTTTGTTTAGGTGTTTAAGTGTTTAGGTAAGTTTTTAAGTGTTTACATACACGGCTATTAACCTCCTACCTTATAATGTGTGTTGCACTTGTAATTAAGCAGTATTAAGTATCTAATGTAGTCATCATCACACTATAAACAATATGCACATCACATGCATTTGCCGATTAAATAGTAATTGCCTGTAAAGCCGACAGCTTCTAAAATACCCTATTTATATGTATGTATGATTTTTTCTCGTGTTCCTACGTGCTGCTGAATTGCTGAGTTTATTACGCGACAGAGCAGGTTGTTTTCTGTAACTGAATATCTCACCGGCTTGACCATCAGGTTTTTGATGACATAAACTGGGGTTAGCTCCTTATAAGGAGGCATGCTGTGGCCGGCAGCGTTCACACTGCTGCTGCTGTTGGAGCTTTTGCTGCTTTCCCTCTGAGGTTCGCTCACGCTGCTGCGCTGGTCGTCGACATCAGTGTGAACTGAGTCTGAACCGGCCTCTGAAGGTGAGAGAAAGACAAGAAGAGATGTGAGGACAAAAGCACGGTTACGTATAGTATGGGAGGAAAAGACGCTCACCTGAGTACCCTGAGTCTTTTTCAGAGTCCTTCTCAGAGTCACACCTCAGCATTCGGTTGCTCATGTCACCCATCCCGGGCAGCTCCCTGAGGACGCCGCTCTGGGACGCCCGCAGGGTTGCACTGTTACTCTTATCCTTGGCATTCTTTGAGGTGCTACGGGCAGCCCGCTCCCCAAAATGCCCCTGTTCCTTTGGCATTCCAGACCTTTGGAAATGGACATGACATGACACATACGGTAGACTGGAGATTTTATTTTTGATGGTGGTAACAGTGGCTTTAGGAGCTGTGACAAAGCTTGAGCTCCGTTCCAAAGTCCACAACATGACAACACAAGTGACGTTGTTTTCTTTCGGAATGAGGATTGAGTTTTTATTATTTTATGTTTTCTTTATTATTTTAATTATATTTTCTTTGTTGGTTTGCATCTAAAGTGTACATTACCATCTACTGCTACTTATAAAACTTGTTTCTCCTATTAAATTTAAGTGATTAAGTGAAAAACCATTTCCGGTGTTATGTTGCAGCTTTCCCCTTTTTGTTGTGACTTTTGACGTTGTCGCTTTTGCGTTTCTTTTGGACGATATCAGTCTATATCAATAGTTATCATGATAAAAGATCACTATTTCTCTCATTTCTCTCATTTATGTAATTTTAAAATACCACTTGTCAAGCCCCTGGAGGGTTTTAGGCAACTCTCCTTCAAATTCCCCTGTAAATAATATATTGTATTTTTGTCTATTTCTTATTTGTAAATAAACCAATTCAATTCAATTATTTCTTTGCGGTTTAAAGGCTGATTTTTGGTTGTGAGTGGAGGTTGAAGAAACCACACGGTTATTTGTGGTTTTAAACTATAAAGATGAAATGATGTAAAAAAAAAAAAAAAAAAATGTCAACTCTGGACAAACTGGATAATGATGTCCAAGGTCAAGTGTAGAACCTGACAATATTGCTGTCCTTTTTTACTGTGTTTTTGTGACAACTTTGCATGGTTTTGGCTTAATAATTTACCCACTTGAGAAAAAAATTAGATACATATTGTAAATGTCCATTAAGCAATTTTAACTGGTATTAATTCAGAAATATAAGCGTAAAGCACAAAAAAATCGGTCTCCTCTTTTGATGTAAAGATTCCGCTTCCTCTACACGTGTGTTAGTACATGTTAAAATGTTACATAACTCACAACGTATCGACTGAACACAACTGATGACCAACTATTCATGATGCCATTTGTACAGGAATGTAAAGTCTTTGGCCTCCTCTTCCCTGAGTCTCGTTTGACCCGGGTCACTCCAGGGCAGCTGGTGCCACAGAATACGGTATCGAGAGTCTGCAGATAAACAGCAAATGAGACCAAAGACTCTCTCTCCAAAACATGTCCCCTCTGTCTCAGATTGTATCGCTTCACTTAGTGTGTATTGGGAAACCTGGCGCATAAAGCTGAGCCTTGAATATTTCAGAACGTCTCCTTCGCACTGAGGTATGGGACAACTGGTCAATTCTGGAGACAGGGAAGGGTGGCAGACAGGTAGAAAGACTGCTGGACCTCTGCATCATCTGATGTCCATGTAAACTGCTTCCTGATCGCTCAGAATATTGAAGAATCCATTTAGTAATACACGGCGGCCTGGAGAGTCAGCCATTCGAGGCCATTTTCTTCCACAACAAGAGGAATATATCTGAATATGCAGTGACCACTTATGAGACATCCCATCATTGTGTTTATTGTTGTTTCATTTTACAGTTATACGTTGTAAGCAGAGGTGGGAAGTACTTTGTTACTTAAGCAGATTTTTTCAGGTATCTGTACTTTACTTGAGCATTTTTTTTCCTGATGACTTTTTACTTTTACTACTAAACTCTCCATATTTCTCCTTACATTTTACAGGATAGTTAGTTAGTTTTAATGCATTTCTTCTTTTCTTGCATCATACAACATCGAGACCAATTTCAACTTACATGGATGAAACAATAGCACATAGAAAAGACATGGAGACTTGACTTGGAGAAAAGGGGTTGAGACACCAGGAGAACTGATGATGTGAGGTTCGGTTAGTTCTGCATAGAAGCAGCCACTAGACAAGTAGAAATACTTTTTACTTTTACTCTTGGAGTACATTTCAGAGCTTGTACTTTCGTACTTTTACTTAAGTAAAGATGTTGAATCAGTGCTTCTACTATTAGCAGAGTATTTTTTTCACAAGTACCTGTACTTCTACTGTTTTTATATACCTATGTTAATAAAAAATTTTAGATTGTTTTACTTTGCATCTTTTACTTGTGTTTTATGTCACTGTCACTCAGCGCCATTGCCCAACCATCTGCGAGTTTAAATAAATATAAAGAATGCGTGGACTTTTGCCACCTCTGGTTATAAGAGATCGAACACAGGACAAGTCAAGTTTATGCTGCATTTTCCAATTCTGTTTCAATGAACAAAAGCAGTGTAGCACATGACACATTACGCAAGATAGTTTAGAGCCCTAAACAAAATCGACGTAGGCCACATTTGGAGATCTACTGGTAACGCATCCATTTATAAACTATCACTGGGGTCAATATGAACTTCACTACAAACCACAAAGCCCCCTAGGAGTACATTTTGGCAGCATAAGAAATACGAATGCACCATGAATACTCTATTTATGGAGCCGATGTAAACAAAGGCTGCACTGACAGTCAGCCCATTCATGAGTGTGTCTGTTCCTCCTGAGCCTGGTGTGTAAACACCACAGCATGCACATGCGGATGAAGCTGCAGCAGGAGGAACTTGATAAGATGGTCCCTGGCAGGACTGTGCAGTCCCACCCCCAACAGTGTTATGTAATAGACTGCTGCTCCATGAAAAAATAAGCCTGCTATAAATGCACATGGAAACACCTCATACAATGTCTTAATAATACTCAAAATATAGTTACATCATAACCTTATATAGGCTGTTATGATATTATTCCAAACACAGATACAAAGCATGTTTGGAAAACACTGACACAGTTACAGATTATGTCACTGGACAAAAGTTTAGACACTTTGACACTGGAGTAGAATGAGTTCACGTACCTGTCAGTATTTTATCCACTGGATAAGAGGAAATAGCTCACTTTCGGCAGCAGAAAAATATTGCATCTCCACATTTAGGGAGGCTACAGCTTCCTCCAGCCCTGACTTTTACACATCCATCCTGGACACAAACAAACATCTATCCTCCAAAGTGTACGACCGAGAAGTGTTCACTAAAGAAATAAAACAAAACATAAACCACTGTTTGGTGAATACATGGTGAAGCTGTTCACCGCAGAGTCCTGCTCTTGGAAACACGTCCAATGTGATCATGTACTGAGAGCATCCATGATGTTCCTTTGCGTGACCCCGCCCCCCTCCGTATGAATATTAATGAGGCTCTCAGCGGCTCGGCGGTGACGCAACCGCAGCGCGTTGGCCAATCCCGTGCCGAGACACGTGTTTAGGCGGTGACGTCCGACAGTCCACGTGAGGGGTACATTTGGAACTAGTATGGTGCGTTCAAGGCTGTCATGAAAATTCCACATGTAACAAATGAGGAAAGTTCGTGGCGATGTTTTTGCGCTTCAAAGTGTGGTTGGTGGACATTTTTAACGATGACGTTTTCATGAAACAATAACATCCAGTACCCATGAACAAGTATGGACACAAGATGATGCTCAGATAGAATAAACAAATAAGTGCAAATAAGTTATAGAATTATACACCAGTTGAAGAGTTGCCAGGGGTGGACTGAGGAGTGTGTCAAACAAAAAGGTGGAGATAGTCACAGCAGAAAAGAAGGTCTGATAGTGTTAAAACTTAAAGTTCTTCCAAAACTTACTAGAGAAGGTGCAGTTCTAAGTATGTGTGATAGTCTATTAATTATTTTTCATTGATCTCGTCAGGCACTGACTAGTAGGATACTTTCATAATATAAATCTAAAAATACATTTTCCATGTACAACACCTCTCTCTATGTCATTTACAATGATGCACTACATGTCAATGTAGATCTCTAAAAATAATATGCCTGGGCAGACGTTTTAAAAATTGTCTTTAAAGCATTTAAATTTGTAGAAGAATTATTAAAACATCCCGTGTGCATTAAAATCACCAGACTGGGCTTTGTTCTGTTAAATCCATTTGAATCATGAACTGTAACACTGGGGTTTACGACGGCCTTGAAGGCAGCTCTGGCACCCGTGGGTGAAGGCCAATTTCATAGGTTTGAAATCAACTTACTATGATGGCATGTGAGGTGTGTGACTACAGACTGGGGTGAACACGGGGTTAAACAGCTTTTTCACATTAAAGTACATGATGTGCATTTTGAAGTAAGAGTTGTCAAAACAAAATCACTTCACTCCACTGAGTAGAAATCTCCTACAAGACATATCAAAGCAGCAAAAAGACAAGAAGAAGAAAACATCCTACCAAAGCTGACTGTGTATATTTGGTCTAAACTATTATTTGCTATAAATCAGTGTAGCCTGTAATTCGTATCTTCCTAAAGGAATCTAATACAACTAGAATACCACCTACACCAAGTTGATAATTTCCCAGACTGCAAGTTCATGGTAACAACGTAGGTGTTGGGTAAAGGTTTTGTAAATAAAAGGAACATAGATACACTACTGAAGATTATAGTGTTTGATTTCCTGTAAAACAGGAACGTCTCTCAGTAATTTCTGTGCATCCTCGCTGTGAAACAGCTGATCAAAGCAATGTAAGACTGTGAAGTTATCTCCATTTGTCGTGTCTTCCGTGCCGTACTACCACAGGGCGTGAGGAGACACTGAATGTGTGCGGCTACATGTGAGGCAGGCGAGCGGAGGCGTGGTTGCTCCCCGGCAGCACATGTTCCCTGCTGGGGGAGCGATGAAATGCACCGTGAGGCTCCCGTGTGTCTGGACTGGAGCACACAGCAGCAGCCCTGCCGTCTGTGATAAACACAGGAGAGACTGAAAAAACACTTCACACAATGTTACCTGGTTATGTAACGCTGCAATTCTTCAATCCTCTGAACATGACATAACTTAGAAACTCTGCCCCGACACTTTGTGGACATTTGACACTTTACTGCTCTGTTTAACGCTGCAGAGTCTGTAAAGTACCAAAAGAAGACTGCATGAGAAAACTGACTTTATACTGTCACACTGGCAAATTATCAGTACATGTAAGATTAGTAATAGCTTATTTAACACATCAGTGGCCAGTTTGTTAATTTAGATTTTTTTTAAAGGCTAATTTTGTAAATTTTTTGTTAATCCTTTGATTATTTTGTTGATTTTTTTTAATAATTTAGTGTAAAACAAGTGCAATTTGAGTTCTTATTCAACCTTCTTATTTTTTATTTTCAGCAGCAGGAGAAAATACCAAGTCACGTGAAGTAGATCTGAGGAGACAAAATGTACTTTTTGTGTTTCTGATCAGTGATTGATCAGTGTTACATTTAACAGTTTCTTTCCTCTGTGACAGTAAACCGAATATCTTTGGGTTGTGAACCAAACAAGATTTGAGTCACCATTTTATAAATCAAACAACTAATCGATGAATTGAGGAAATAGTCCACAGATTAATCGACAATGAAAGTAATCGTCAGTTGCAGCTCTACACTCTTTATGAAACTGTAAATATCTATGATTGTTTTATGCCGCAGCTGAAACTGGAATGAGCTAGAAACATGAAACTTGTACTGTAATGATGAGCAAATGCTTCCCCATAAACATGTGTCATTGTTTCTCACATCAAATTATCTAATAACCCATCTTGGTGGCCTTTACTTTTTGTAGTAGATGTGATTCAAATTTGTTTGTAGGGTCAGCCTTTCAAATAAAAGTCTCCTTTTCTAACTGTAAATTGTAGCGCCACCTTGTGTTTGCAGTCATATGTTTTGTGAAACATTTGCACATCATTTGTAGTTATGAGGCCAAGTCTCATGTTTGATTGTTACAGCTCACAGCAAATTGAGAAAAGGCATAAAATGGGAGATAATGGATTAATCATACTCACATGCACTAATCAGCAGATGAATCCAGAGACTGATTTGTGTGTTCAGCCATGTAGTGGTGTTAACATTACCGCAGTAGCAAGTTATGACAGTCTGTGTTTACATGGATCCTAATACGACACTAATAATAGAAAAAACAGCCCAATCAGAATAAATATGCGTCATGTAACAACCTCAATCAGAACAGGCTGGTCTGATCAGAATGAATTTTCAATCACAATATAGAGGGGGTCGGTGTAAACCTTTGATAATGTGATCTGTTGGAACATATTAGACATGTAAACACTTGATCTGACCGATTGTGTCTTTCTGCTCGTGCTTGGTACACGTGGAGGTAACATTAGTCACATGATGAGTTTCCAGAAGGGACAGAAACATGGCAGCAGCAAAACAAAACCAGTCTGTGGCTGATTCATCTTTTTTGTTTTACTTCAAAAGGTTTAAGGATTGTTGAACACCGACTGGCTAAAAGGAGGATCACAACGATACTCATGATATTGAGGTTCCCCTTGGCGATTAATAAAGTTTATCCGAATCTGAATAATGGAAAAATAAGGAAATAAAGCAAATATTCTTCCCAGTAGACATTGTGGGTCTGTCTGCAGCCAGTGTTTACGCAAGTTATTCAAATTTTACATATTATTGTTGAGCAATGTGAAATGAAAAAATAACCCTGGATTCTGTCTGGATATGTTATGCTTTTGTAAAGGTTGTCGATTTTCTAAAATAACTAATATAGAAATATTAGATTATTAAAATAGCTAACTGATGACAAATTTAGGTAAACAATGTATTACTGAATGTCTGCCACAAGACATTAAAAAACAAAAAATAAAAATCACTCCTAATAAACACAGAGCTGCCAGTGTTTTCACCAAAATTCGTGTGCTTTTTTTGGCATTAAATTCAAATAACATTCAGCCATGTGGGTGTTACATGATTCATCAGTGTGTGTGTGTGTGTGTGTGTGTGTGTGTGTGTGTGTGTGTGTGTGTGTGTGTGTGTGTGTGTGTGTGTGT
>JAPQRN010000007.1:22036238-22066765 GCA_037367275.1 Coranthus polyacanthus
TGTGTGTGTGTGTGTGTGTGTGTGTGTGTGTGTGTGTGTGTGTGTGTGTGTGTGTGTGTGTGTGTGTGTGTGCGCTGTTTGTCTCTGTTTCTCTACTGTTTCTGCAAATGGCATGTAAAAACAACTAGCTGCAGTTAGAGCAATGGCCGAGGAAAACCTGTCACGACTGAATGTCTAACAGTCGACACAAGTCTGGTCAGCTTGGACAGCGCCACACAGCAGAAGATAATACAGAGACAATTCACACACAAGCATGTATTAAGACAGTTAAAAACGTGTATTCAATCATTGTCTTTCAGAATTACATTCATAGACAAATAGAAATGAATTGCTTGAACAGAATAATGTAACTGAAAAACACATTTCTTCCAACCGTTGTGAATTTCCTTAATTTCAGACTATCTCTGAAGGAGGTTCGGGGAACAGGAAGGATAAGGGAGGACAGCAAGTTAAAAAGTTAAACCAGAGGGGAAAAAAACAAACAAAAATAAAAAGACAAAAATAACGGAAATTATTTCAAAACAGCATATGTGGCAGAAGGCTCTGTGAGCAACGGGAAGTTGAGCGGGTCGTCTGCACCGGCCCTTCGTTTATTACCAGTGACTCAACAGCATAGCACCAATACAATGGTGGGCACATTTTCATTTACAGTATAACACCCAGTATTGCAAATCAAAATGGTGCGCCCCTTCCTTGTTATTATTTGTTGTGCAGCAATTTATAATAGTTGGGAACAATTTGAATATAATAAAAAGACATCCCCGCAAGTCACAATTGCACTCAAACACAAAATCTAATAACGATGGACCATGTTCACGATGTACGTCAGCTCGCTGTCCAGTTAAGTGACACATTCACAGCAGCAGCAGGTTGGAAGTAATGAAAGAATAAGACTTGTGATTTTCTGTACTTTCCTATTATAAAACCTGTTCCTATTGTACAAATTAAAACATGTTAGATTTACTTGATCACTGCAGAAAAGTGTACAATACCAACTGTGCAGCGGACGACAGTCTCAACTAATGAACAAACTATTTGTATGAAACATTTGCTACATTGCTTGCATTTTTTTAACAAGTGTTTGTTTTTATTTAAAATAATAGTCATGACATAGGTTAACATATTTGGGAAAACTGGACCCCTGGGCAGGTGAAGTTGCAAAGTTCTCAAAGAGTTAAAACATTAATAATGAATGTGTTTTTCTGCGGTTTTACAGTTGTTATTGTTTTTGACACTAGAACTGATGAAATACTTATGGTATTGGTACAGATAGCAAAATACTACTTTTCTTTTTAACATTACCACACCCTTTTCATTAAACAAAAGAAGTCAGAGTTAGATTATGTCTGAACACAGTCATATGTACGGAACTGATTAGAGAAAAAGTACTACTTTCAGCTTTTGATTCTCTGCCTTAAGGCAACATTTCAGTCAGCATCAAGAACATATTGAGATTTCAATACCAGGTTCTACCTGTCAGTGTAGATTTCAATGTTTAGTAGTTTACGAATGCGGTCAGCTGTTGGACATTATGTACAGGTGTTGAAAATACAGCACTGACACCGATTCCAGATGCTTTTAGCTACACTGTGAACATGGTCCAATCACAGAAAAAAATGAGGTCTGCTTTAAATCACTAAGTGCTTATTGACCCTCTTAAATCACATGGCTGGTGTGTATTTTGGTGATCAAAAAAGATCAAAAAATGTGTCAGAATTAAAAATCCTTGTTTTAAAAAAAATAACATATACACCTTGTGTATTTAGGCATTCCCAATTTCCATCATTAGCTGTCACACTCGACAGATCAACAGAGATCACATTCTGAGATGAGCAAACTCTTACACAAGTGATTTTTTTCTCTTTGCATACAGTTTGACGATGGTTGTAAAAGGTTTTCACCACGCAGACACTTGAGTTATTCAGTATCACTATTTCATCTGTTGTTCCTGACGCATAATGAGCAAAGGCGTGTAAAGATATACACACAAAACCTCATGCTCTCATGCACTCCCTCCGGTAAAACTGATGACATTCAGTTTGGATTCGATGCCCCCGTTTTTTCCAAATAAAAAATAACACACGCACACACACACCTAGCAGAAAAATAGCCAACAAACTGCCACGCTTCTTCCTCCCTCATTAAAGAACCAGTCTATAACGAGTGGTAACAGCTAGTTCCGAAGAAGAGCACTTGGAAACAGCGTTAAGAAACTGTATGGCTTTTCAGAAGACCATAAAAAGGAGAGAGAACAGTGACCGGTGGTTTGACAGTCTGAAAAAGCAGCAGCAGTTGTGTGTTACTGAAGGCCATCCGAAGGTGCTAGAGTCAGAGTCCTGATTGTGTTGTTGAGTTGTGCTGATGATTAGATGAGGTACTGAAGTCCAGTTTGATACAGTACAGCCAATGTGGCCAGGCTCTGTCCGTAGTGTGGACAAACGGGGTTTGTATAAAACAAAATGGCCGCCAGCCTAGGCACTTAGATCCTGCTGGGACCAAAACCCCATTAACGAGATTCTGGTCAGTTTATAGCTGCTGACGGCCGAGGTGGCCGACACGCTTCATGTTTGTATGCCTGTGTATTTGTGTATATATGTGTGTGTTTGTGTGTGTGTGTGTGTGTGTGTGTGTGTGTGTGTGTGTTGGAGGTGCATCACTCTCTTATGCTTGCAGAATAGGAGAACTGGGGGAAATGTGCTTGCTGGCCAGGGTCTTCACAGTCCAGGCTGAGTTCTGCAAAGGTCAAAAGCAAAGAAGGTGTCAGTATTTCAGTGGTAACAGTGCATTGAGAGCACTGTCTGCCATAGTCACACAATACTCACGCTTGTCTGGAGGTGTGAGTGTGATGGTCTGTGCTGTGAACTCCTCATCAAAGTACCGGGTGTCCGTCTCCGATGTGACTTGGGGTTTGAAAATTGGGGTAATCTAAGGAGGAAAGAAAAAATTGCTTAGGCCTGGTTTTCCCAAACTTAGGGTTGGGATATAACAATTCTGTGACACGTGAATTCATTTTCCTAATTAAAATAAATGAAGAGTGTTCAGGTGCATGAGGTTTAAACACAAATACAAGAGAGTTTATACACACTGGCTTCACTAAAGCCACTGGAAATGCAGAGGAGAAGCCTCAGGGTGTTTTGAGCAAGATCTGCAAGGTGTAATAACATTGTTACATTTTAAATAAATAATAATAATAATTATTAAACCACCAATTAAACTGAGGTGTCTGACTCTGTCTTAATTTGTTTTCTTATTTATCAAGAGTTTTTTTGCATTGTGTTTATTACAGATGTTCATATCATGATGATGATGATGATGATGAAAATGAAATTTATCATTCAGCACTAGTTGTCACACCACCAAGCACTGACTACATGTCTGTGGACGAAGACTAGGGTTAAAAAAGTAACTGATAATAGTTCAAATGTATAATATTGGACCAGCAGATAAAGTACACATCATGTGTACACAATGTGGTGTTATTTAAGCATTACTAGTTGAAAGTAACATTATATTGCTATTATTATTACCGGTTGATTAAAATAATAGTAATAATATATTAATTAACATTATTGATTAATATACAAATTATTTTGAAACATATTCTACTGATAAAATGTCAGAAATGCTATAATAAAAATTGTTTAATTTTCCTCAGCCAAAAGGTGCTCAAGTAAAAATTTCCTTTTTTATTCATCCAGCATCTGAAAGACATCGCATGTGCAACGAGATATGTTAAAGAAAAGCATGAATGCTCATGTATGAAAAGCTAAAACCTGTAAAATGTTCACATTCTTGATTGATCAATTCAAACAGATATAATTATCATCAAAATCTGTTGACACAAAAGAACAATACGACCATAACAAGAATCAAACATTTTTGTGGTAGACGACATTTGTTTAACCCAGACTTTTGATTGAATTACTGTGCAGCACTGGCACGTTACTTATTATGACAGAGAAGAATCTTTTCTTTTGTGGAATGTGTGCATATGTGTAAAGACTAAATCAGTCAGCTTATGTACATTGTGTTTTATTGCAACGTGTGTTCATTCCTCATCAGATAAATTAAGAAGGCCGGTTAATCATTCATTTGTGTAACAGTGGAGGGACCAGTGGCCTTACCTTCTTCTGTTCCAGATCCTGCCAGTTGATGGTGACGAAAAATATGTGACTCATTACTTCTTTGGCATCATTGGGACCTCCACCTAACCTGTCAGTCAAAGAAAGTGCACATAAGAATGTATTTCAAACACAAAGACAAACACACACATTTTAAGGACAAAATTTCAAAACTTTTCCTTTTCAAGGGTCGATAATATAATTTCCATGACCATCCTCAACCTTTAAGTAATGAACTTGTATCTAACCACACATTGAGGACCTTGTTCACAAACTGAAACTTACACTGTGTTTCAACTTCAGGAACAAATCCCGTTTCTCTCTCCTTGAAAGGAAACATCTAATCTGGCACTATTCTTACCTTTATTGGATTACAGTGATCTGCTCTTAATGAATACACCTGAACTGCACCTAAAGAAGTCAGATACTGTCTCCCATTGTGCTTTACGTTTTATTACTGGCTGTGAAAACCGGGTTCACCACTGTGCTCTGTATGATGTTACTAAGTCTCCTTCTCTGTATGTCCACATACTCTCATATCGGTTCACATTTATTTATAAATCTCTCCTTGGGCCGCTTCCATTTTATCTTTGTACATACATGTGTGAAAACCAAAAGTAATACAGTCTGCGCTCTCAGAACATCCTACAAATGGTGGCTCCAGAGACAGAACAGAGTTTAGTAAAACAGTTTTTCGATAATCTGTCCCTTCTTTATGGAATCATTTACAGAAGGTATGTAAATGCAATTTATTTCACTGAAATGTTTGACAAAGAAATTCACCTTTCTGAATGTATGCAGTCTGAATTTCACAATATTTTATTAAAGACATTTTGTAGCCTAAAGGGGAGCGGTTTTATATGACCGCGTGAACCGTACACAGACACATACAAAGACACACACAGGAGTAATCAGGTCAAAGTACCTCTGCTTGGGGTCTTTCTTGAGGAGGCCAGCCAATAGGGACTTGGCCTCGGGCGACAGGTTCCTGGGGAAACGGATCTCTTCCATGAGGATGAGCTCAAATAAACGCTCATGATCCCGGTTGTAGAAAGGCAGACGGCCGCACATCATCTCATACATGACGACACCCAGACCCCACCAGTCCACTGCTCGACCGTAGTCATTATCCTCTAGGACCTGAGGAAAGACAGACCAGTGTGTTTTGAATGGAGGACACGCCTTGATGTCTGTTTTGTGCTGTTCAACTGTATGGACTATTATTTGTGTCCATTATTTGTGCATGACTACACAGTGAATTTTCTTTTTATATGTCTACTTTAAGGTTGACAGATATTGCCCAGTGTAACTCTGTGTTGGTGAGACATTACAAAACAAGGTTAAAAATGTTTCTCTGATACACATAAGAAAACACTGCTAATGGCACCACCTGGAGATGGTCCTAGAAACTGCTTAAAATGACAAAAAATTGAATGTGCAAATATCCTACATTTTGACAATGTAAAATCTATTTCTTTTACATTTTAACTTTTGTAAACAACCTGTGTCTCAGTTGCCTCAAAATGTTCTCTAACTCATTTGCTTCTCCTCTGGTATAAAGGTTGATTGATTAAAATCAATATATGACTTTTACCACGTGTCTGTTTTTTTTGCTACACTTTACAGGAGAAGTAAAAAAAAAAAAAAGAAAAAAGAAAAAAAAAAAAGGTTGATAATCAATAAGCTCATGCAGCAGGTGTCCAACAACTGGAAGAAGTGAAATTATAAAACACCAAACAGAATTAAATTAAATAAGCACCAAAACTCTAAACTCATGTGGAAGATGAGGTTGAAGAACACAGTTCATTCTAACATAAAGCAACATAAACACAGAATGGGAATGAGTCTAGGACCCCCAACTCTTTACTGATAGCCTACAAATGGTGGAGTGGACCTTCCACTTCCCACCCACAGACTAGGATAAGTTACATGCAGCTCATTTCCTTAGTGGGAGGGAAACAAACCTGATTCTGTGGTTGCCATTCAGTGCAGTTAATGCTATTTTTACTTGTGTTAAGGCTAAGTAATGCTGCGGGCATGTGATAAACACATTATCGGCCGCAAGTTCTGTGTATGTGCTTCATGGTTGTACATAGAGTCGACCCATTGCTGTTCATTATCTCAGGCTTTTTTTTTTTTTTTTTTTTTTTTTTTTTTTTTTTTTAAAAAAAGGAACTTATTCAAATCAACTCCACTTTAATCAAATACCTATTTTTTTTCTTTATGGTTCATTTGTGTTGCATGCAAATTGGATCACTGAGAACAACTAAGACACATTATCGTGAATCTGAATTTTGTCTCATACTGCTTTGGCATCATTTACTCTTAAACATGGGATTGCAAAGTGCAAGAAGTGTGAAAAGAAAGTTTCATAAATAACTCTAAAGGTCCTTCTGTGAGCAAGGAGTATTTTTAGGCGTTGCTTAACTCACAGTGCAATTCCTAGTGCTTCTGAGATGTTTGGGAATACAGGCGGGTCAACAAATCATGGTAGATACAGAGAGGGACAGGCATGATAAATGTAAGAGGAAATGTCTGATCTGGAGAGTTTATTAATACAAGGCTTTACTTGGCGCAATGACACATATCCATTCACATGCACAAAAAATACCAAGCATGTTACTCACTGCATGTATTCTATTCATGGGCATGAAATTAGTTTAAGTATCACACCGGGTGAATGAAGCTTTCTAGTGACCTGAGTGTGTGTGGCAGTGATGAGTGGATCAGGGTTTCTTAATACCCACACCCACCCAACCTGTCATGAGAGCCAGCCTGAAACCTCAAAAGTATGATTTAATCAACAATCTGAATCAGACCCAAAACGCCCAACTTTAACCTGTATTTAGCAGATGGTTTGTTTGTGAGCGATGACAGAGTCTGCATCCACTGCCCCATAATGTTCACTGATATTTATTAGTCCTTGTGCAACATGAGTAAACCAATTACTGGACATGATGTCGAAGAGGGGCAAGTCAGAACGACAGCACTTCACACACACATGTGTACAGTTTTAGATTTTGCTGCATGACACACTTTGTTCTTCATGAATGCTGACATCAAGGACTGACGACATGGGGTTTGAGTGAGCTTGCTAGGAAGTGGGCCCATAACATGAAAGCTTTATAGTTCAATAGTGCAGATTATTGACACCTTGAGCAGAAAAGGTCCTTCACCCACCGGTGTGTAGGTTTGAGAGAGAGACGAGCAGAAAAGATGGAATGTTGACAGCTTTATCTACAGCACACAAACAATGTTTCCTTAGATATTTACAGCTTAGTCAGAATGCTGTTGGTCAGTTTATGGCTCGACCCACCCAAACCTGTAAGCTTACCCAGACCTGGGCATCACTAGTGGGAGCAAAAGTCTGTGCTCATCAACCATCCAGTCAGAAGCTGCGACTTACCTCGGGTGCCAGGTACTCAGGAGTTCCGCAGAAGGTTTTCATGGTAGCGTCTGAAGTGATACCCTCCTTACAAAGGCCAAAATCAGTGATTTTAATGTGGCCATCCTTGTCCAGCATCAGATTCTCCAGCTGAAAGACATAATAGATATAGTGACATATTCAGGGTGATTAGTAATTTGGTTTTCAGATCAGTCAAATGACAATATAGGTATAAAGTTTTAGTTTATTAACTACAGTCTTCTTCTTCCTCCATGTCTTTGCTGGTACATCTGGGCAAAGAACAGACTATTATGACTATTGGTAGGACTGTATTGCATCACCTACAGAAGCATGTATGTCCAAAATAAACAAAACAAAGTCCCAGTCTTTGAACAGCAGCTCCACAGCATTACTACAGGTCTAAACTCCAGAGTACCTTTAAATTTCTCGGAGGTCTTCGTGGCTGGACAAGACTCAAACTAATGAATCACCTTTATTATAAGATTCAGAAATTTCCCTTTTATCTAATTGGTCGCAGATCCGTTTATTTGGGGAAGAAGGATTCTCTTGACGTTCAGGAGCCTGAAGAAATTGATTTCAACAAGCAGACCTGTGTCCTTATCTTTAAAAAAAAACCAAAAAAAACGACATACAACCATCTCATCAACACTCTGTTCTTTAAACAAAAGCTACAGTTGCATAATTATGTGTCTGTGCTCTTATTTATGCACTAAGAGAGGTCATTGTCTACCATTTTCATCTTAAAGAATCCCATGTACATTTCATATTCATCCAACTTTCAAAACCTTAAAACTGAAACAGTTATAGGTTACCTGTTATTTTTCATTACTATAGAGGCAACAAAAGAACCTTTACATCACGTTGCAGAACTAAAAAGCTACGAAATCTGAAAATATTTCAAAAAAGAATAAATAAATGAGCATGTAGCACACTCCGCTCTCTGAAGACATGATATACAATAACAGGACAATCACCTTTAGATCGCGGTAAACAACGTCACGTGAGTGGAGGTACTCCAGCGCCGACACAATCTCTGCACCGTAGAAGCGTGCCCGATCTTCTGTGAACACTCGCTCACGTGAAAGGTGAAAAAAGAGCTGACAGAAGTGAGAGCAGATGGAGTCAAACACTTATCAGCTGGAGATGATCTGCTGACATAAAGGGATGTTTGTGTATCACCATGTGACTGTCATTTATGTGACGTCTCACCTCGCCTCCATTGGTGTATTCCATTACAAAACACAACCGGTCGTGGGTTTGGAAGGCATATTTCAGTGTCTGCATGAAGAAAGGGAAATGACATGATAATAAGGACTTTTCCACCTTTTGGCTGGCAACACAACTAATAAAGACATCCTTGATTGTCACATGAAAACAAATCAATATGGCAGTCCAATTCTTTCAAGCTACAGTTACTGATAAAAAAAACTGCAGTAATGAATAAATCGACTGTGTGGAGATGGATATCTGAACAGTCTGGTTGTGATAGTGGTGGTTTTACAGCTCAACTCAGCACTCTGTGACAATGAAAGTCACCTTGTCACAGTCAAGGTTATATAGTACATAGTACAAATACATTTGAAGAGCAGGACACTATAAATTAGGTTTAAGAAAATATCAACACACTTAAGTATTGCAGTATTACATTTTGTGATCAACACAAAAAAAGTGCTGTACCGATTGTTTAATTATAATTTTACATGGAAAGATTCCGACACTAATCTTATCAAAACAATCATAGCCACCTGGTAACATTATGCACTGAAAGCTGAATCCAAAAGAGTTCAACCGGCTCCCATGGCTCATTTTGGCCTCCCTAAGACAGAAGGCACTAAGGAGCTCGACTAGAGCCATGCCCTTTGTAAAATGGGCTGAACTCAAGTACTGAGCAATACCACGAATCTGAGCACAGGACTGATCTAATGCTGTTACAGAACAACAAACTCACATTTCTATTGCTGCACATAATTATCCATGTCCAGTTCTTCAAAATGGTCATCATTTTAACTTTCAGACTAGCCTGAGGACCATTTGTCTTGTGAAAAAGAAAATCTTATTTGAGCTGTGTCCGCTCTGTTTGAGTAGGGGTGCAACAGATCCCACAACTCACAGTTTGGACCGGATCATGGTTTTTGAGTCTTGGATTGGTAAAATGATCACACATGTGTATATATACATACTATACTATACTATATACTATATATATATATACTATATTATTTATGAGGGCGACTGAAGAAAGTAAAACTATATTTCACATTATGATGGTTAAACTTTCAATTAACAGATCTGAACGGATCATGGATCAGTGGTGTAATGGACCGTAATTGATCCATTACACCGCTATCTTTGAGATTGCTTTACCAATAGTGCTTTTGCAAAGCTGTACTATGAAGAACACAATCTTGTTATAGTACTTACCGTGAGGAAAGGGTGTCGTGTGTTTTGTAACACTCTGCTTTCTGTAACTGTGTGGGCCACCTCGTCCTGCAATCACACACCACACCAAACATTTGTTACACAACATAATATATACACTGTTGAATCATCACAGTCTGGACTGACACAATCTTTCTTTCTCCAAAAATGGTTACATGTAGCTCAAATAAAGCTAGAAAGAATATGCATACACACAGACACTTCTGACTTACCTTGGCTATGATGACCTCTTTGCGCAGTATTTTCATGGCATAATGTACTCCAGTGGACCTCTCTTTGACTAGAATCACCTTCCCAAACGTCCCCTTGCCAAGCAGCTTCAGGTACTCAAAGTCACTCATTGTCTAAAAAACACACAAGAGAATTCATTTAGAGATAATTCAGTAGAGGTTGGGAAAATGTTAACAACTAATATAGTAGCAGCATATCGCATCTCTGACAGAGAAATCCTCAGTTGCTATTCTGTAAGAGAAATGCACCGAATAAGTTATTTTAAAAATGAGACGTGTATGTATATATCATTCTACTCAATACCTTTCCTTACGTCTAAAGCTTAATAAATAAATCAAATATACCCATTAAAAATAACCCCAAACTATTCCAACACTGTCATTATTTCATGCGTCCAGGACTCTCTTACCACTTTGGTTCGGCTCTTTGACATAGCCACCTCCATCTCTTCCAGGCTGCATTCACTGGGAGAACCAAACACGTCCATCGGCTCCTCCTCTTCCTCCTCCCGCATCTTGAGACTGTTGGCCACAGACTGAATTGCCCGCATCCACTCCTCTCTAAGAAGAAAAAGATCCATCGTGACTTAACACTGCCAAGTGGGCCTCAAAAAATACACCTAGTTTTGGATGGTTTGTTACACACAAATTACTGAATTCAATCAGTAAATCACTTAAAATAGGACTGAGTGATACATACAAAACTCATATCCTGATGTAGGTCATTAATTTACATATCATGACTTTTCTAAATAAATACTTTCTATAAAAAGACCACATGATAAGGCCTACTTCTTGTTAAATTTTGCTTGACCTATAAAAAAGGTGGTCTAATAATTATTTCTAAAGCTGTAAAATACTCTTTAAAAGTAGAGCTTTTTGAATTGCAGCAGCAAAGCAAAAATAAACACAGGCACTTCCAAGTTTTAAGTATAGCAGCAAAATAAAGGTCTTTACACACTGGGGGCATTTTTTTGTTGCGATTAATTCACGTGTCATTACATTTTTTCGAACCATTGTTAATGTCATGAGTACTTTCACACAACATGAATATTAGGCAGCAAACAGCTTTGTTTTTTCTGAACACCTCAATTTTTCCCAGGTTTTGCACAGCGAATACAGGCATCAACCAATCATTTGTGTAAACAGACATCAAGTGACAACAACGATGGACCTGTTGACTGAAAGGAACAGAAGACAGTGGATCAGACAGACTGGAGACACACAGGCTGTTGATGAGGCTCCAGGTGATGTTCAATCCATTACTATTTCTGTTGAATGGGCTGGTGTGAATATATTCAACTCTTTTATTAAACAAGTGTCGCAACTGTCGAAAATTTTTATCGCTGCCAGATGAATACTTTTGATGCAAAATATTCATGGGCGAGTATGTTTCGTTTTTGTGTTGTTTATTTGTCATGCCCCTGGTGCGTAAAGGCCTTGAGACTTATTTTTTTATACTGTCAATCCTGCATCCATACCATGTGCAAGAATGCAAAGTAATAAAAGATATTGCTGTCAAGAGTGTGATTTGCAACGCAATGAAATAAACAATTACACATCCTTGAAAACATGGCAGATTACCTAAAATGATATGAATAATAATAAGAATATATGAATAAGTATTCAAAACATTATTAAAGACCCACTGAATCTTCAAGATTTGTTGGTTTAGAACAAAATTCCACCTGAGTTCCGTTATACTTGAAGCTAACGTTGCAAAAAAAAGGTCTTTAGACTTTATCAATTTCTGGTGAAATATTTGTGTGAACTGCTGCATTAGAACTGTGTTGAATATGAAAAAATGTTGGCTGTTTGAATACATCTTTCCTCACTTTAATTTTATCCTGTTCTTACCTCTCCTCATTTGTGTCCACATGAAAGGTACGTTCAATGAATGTGGTCCACTGTAGGCAACGGATGACAAACGTATTTGGTTTGGGTCTTTCAGTCTTCATTAACTGGCATTCTGGAAAAAAATTACAAAAAAAAAAAAACACACACACAGCAGGGACAATTGTTTAAAGAAAGCTGTTGAACATTTAACCTCAGCAGTGGTGAACAAGAAAATTATGCTGATCAAAAATAGTTGAGTGTTATGGTGTATTTTCTGAATGACTGACGTGCCACTGAGAAGTTGTTGAGAGGTGGTGAACTCTGGTCATTCAGATCAGGCTTCTCTTTGTAGCCGATGAAGGAACCATCACTCTTTAAGATGAAATATCTGGGCCTCCACGTCTTGATGTATTCACCTGCACGAAACATTAAGGAACTATTTCAGGAAAGTGCTGTTGCGATGTGATGCAATGAGAATTGCAATCCTTACGCTCCTTACCTCTTTTTTGGAGCCAGCCCTCTCTGACTATATTAACTTCATTCATGTTGAGAGATGTGTTTCAGAGAGGGTCAGGAGTGGGAGGTTGGGGAGGGGAACAGTGGGTTTCTCTCTTGGCCTATTCAATTCTCAGTCACTGTTATTAAATATGAGTAGCACCTGCTGAAAGAGAAAAAATACAGTAGAAAATGAAGACAAGGCCATCTTCAGAAACTTTCAACAGTGAGTAACGTTTAAAAAATATGTTTATAGTCTGTTTATCATCACGATAAAAGACTTCAAAACCCCAATGGTATGGGATTCTTCTTCACCTTACTTATGTACATAATTTACTCACACAAATTATTTAGTTATAGAAATGTTATTCGATTTTGATAATTATCATGATTAATGTCAATTCATTATTTCTTTCAAGTATAAAGGATGATTTTTGGTGTAAAAGACTCAAGACGAAACCTACATAAAAGACATATCAAGAAAAAGACTAAATGAGTACAATCTGAGTTCTTATCCAACAAGATGAAAACAATGTAAAAGACAGTTATTAGGGATGCACTGATACCAATATTTAAAATGACAATTTGGCCATAGTCGATGATATTTTGTTTTAGTTTATTTTTCTTTGTTTCCCCGTTGTGCCAGGGAAACAAAGAAATCTTAAGGCTAACTAAACTGTTTTAAAGTCTTTCATCACACTATGTTTGAAATTCAATCAAACAACCTTTAATATAACACAACAGATAAATAACAACCACTGCCATTAGGGAGATTACGTCTTATTTGCAGACAGCCCTTATCAGCCCATACAGGTATTATCACGATATATAAAAATGATGTCCTGACAATTATCATTATAGTTTTATTGCATAGTCCTACTTTGAATGCAGAACCTTTACTTGCACTGAAGTATTTTCAGTGTTACTTTTGCTTAAGAATAATTTTTTCCACCACTGTATAGGATAAACAGTGCCAGTCAGTGACTCAGTCACCACCTGCGCTGCAGGGACAGAGCTCGTTTTTTTCACGCAGTCCTTTAGTGAGATTAAGTTGTAACGGTTCCATTTTGAAGGCTGTCAGTTATTTGGTAACACATAAAAGAAGATTATACACCAGAAGTCACGAACATAACCTAATCTGTATCCAAAAGGGACGAGGTGCTACTGCAGAAAAGAATCGGTGAAAGAGATTTGTTCACCTCTGACCGTCTCACAAAAAAGTCCTGGGATAGTAAATGTAACTCTAAAGATTAGCTAGCTAACGTTATAGTAAGGCAAAAGTTGATAAAGCAGCAGAGTCTAACGTTTCAGTAGTTGAAAACAGATCACTTCAAGTTTATCACAAATCAAATCATAGTCAAAACCAGCAGCTAATCTCGTAGGTGTTGTCTATTAGCTTAGCGTTAGTTAGCTGGCTAGCAGTTAAACGCTGACAGCAGTTAGCAATAAGCTAACAGAGATAAGTTAACTTTCAACAGACGGTTTACGGGAGATAAAGAAGCTAAGAAATGTGTACCTGGACAATAAACCAAGACACGTTTAAAGATAAAACGACATTTAAAGTGCACCCCACCAGCAACAAACTAACTTATGGTATCAGCATTTAAAAATGCATGGGTTTTTTGAGTTTCAAGTAAACTAGCTAGCTACGTAAAGCTTACTTGTAGTTACTTATTAGTTAGATCTTTTAACACAATATCGCACATTACCGTTTCGTTTCCCTAAAGACTCAAGTATTCTTGCCATACTTCATTTTGAACTTTGTGAATTACTGGACGGAAGCGCTATAAGCATGTGCCTGACCTTATATGTTAGAAATGTTTGTTTATTATTAGTAAACACTGTCTTACTTTAGCGATCTTCTGCCTTGTACTGATGTAGCCTCGCTAGTAGCGACTCATGGCAGTTACAGGCTACCCTGATTAGCTTTCACTCACAGGCTACTCAACAGACCAAATTATACGACAGATTATATATCTTATAACACATAATAAGATTGAACATACATTTGACTCCGTCTTTACTCCACGTTGCTCTCGCTTTAAAGCAGTTTTGACAGGCTAGATCCAGAGCAGGCCATCCACCCAGGAAAACACTATGGACTCTCTTCTTCTTGGAATTACACCGGAGGTCGCTGCTCCGTGGACACACAGCACCACCTGGCGACGAGACGGCGCAAAGACACCGCGAACTTGACAGTTAATATGGATGAAATATGACTGCCCCCTTCAAGCCTTAACAAACATAACCATCAACAACTGATTATTTTGTTCATTTTGCGGATTACTTTGTTCATTTTGTTAATTATTCTGTTAGTTTTTCTTTATATGGTTGCTTGTTTTTACATTTTTGTTAATTTGATTGATTATCTTGTTCATTTTGTTGCTTATTTTGTTCATTTAATATAAAACTCGATGTAAGACAAGTTACACACAGTGAACCATCGCAGCAAGTACAAAATAATATTTTTATTTAATTTTCAGCTGAATGTTAGGAGTCAAACTACTTTCTTTGTTTGCAATAGTCCAGTTATATTCATTGCACTTGGCTATTAATTTTTCCAAAGTAAAATAAGATAAGACACATGATGTGCATGATGTGTCCTTACTGCAGCATTTTTAGTATGATTTTTAATAATTCTTCCATCATTAGACAAAAATAGAGCATTTCACACAGCCTAGATCATTTCTGCAACATGTGAGGAGAAAAAAAATCAAGACAGTGCAGCACAGAGGAGATGGCATGTTCAAATGAAGTGGTTTTCTCTCCTCTTTGTCTGAAACCTAACCTCCATTTAAACGGGAGGCTGATTATTCACATGGGAGAGTTTCATAAAGGTGTTTTCTACTGGTCTATAGTGTTAGACCAGTCTCAGTTTTCCTCATAGATTAGTCTAATGTGTGTTTCACCAAAAAAGCAGGGGTTATTTCAAATCTACAAAGTAAGTTTTTCTATTTTAGGATGAACTAAGGCCTTTGTTAGCACAGTAACAGTCAGTTACCAACCAGTGGCACCAACTGACAAAAAGGAAGAAAACATTAGTCATAATTTGTGGTTTGTGGTTTAATAATGTTACAGAAGGAGAAATGAGAATAGGGCCGCAGTATCCTGCCGGCAATAAAAAACAATGACGGAACTGTCAATTATTTAGTCAAAGATAGTCATTTTGAGGAATTGACTATAGTTTAGTTTTTAATTAGTTTTACTATTTAGTTTTATTTTTCCAGGTATTTTAAGGAAAGTGAAAACATAGGCCAGAAACCGCAGTATCCTGATGTAAATAGACTGTGAATTATTTATTCAAAGATAATGACACTGAGCCTCACTAAAGAGTTATCAGAAAGTGTGTATCCACAGTATCCACTGTGCATATATTTGTGTCATGTAGCTGTTAAAATTATTCCTGAAAGTGAAGGTTTTCTGCTGCAGTCATGTAGTTTGCAGTGGTAGCACGGTGATTAGTTGGAAAACAGTCTCAATTTAAACAGAATTCAAGGTGAATTAGTCCCATTTAACACAGTCAAGAACGAAACCGCTTTGTAAAACAGTTTGTTAGTAAGAGCTAAGCGTAAGTCTGAGTCTGTGCTTGTGAAACGAGCAACAGAAAGGCAACACAATAAGCCTGACTTATAACTGGACATAACTATTGCATTTTATTGAATCTAAGTTTTAAGTATGTTTTGCTGAAATGCACCAAACATGAAGTGAGTCTACCATTAAAACAAAAATCTAATCTATTTGTATGACGGAGACACAAATATAAATAGAAATGAATGACACTGCATATTTTGTATTGTGTAAAACATATTTTCTCTGTGTCCAAAATATTGCCAAAGTATAATATGAGAAAACATTAAGACGTTGTCCTTCTTCTTCAGTCTTTCAGGAGTCCTCACCCTGGAGCTGTGCACTCTGAAGCTGCTGAATCAACGCTGGAAGAACAGACAAGAAAAAATAAAAAATACTTTATTTCACTGACAAGGTTTATATTGTCCTCCTGTGTCCAGATATGAGGACATTACATTTGGGTTTCCTACACATTACACTTTATTTTTCTTAACTGAACCCGTGGTTCTCATTAATCAACGGCTTTTTGTGCCTTGTAGTGTTAACAAACAAGTGTAAAAACAAATTCAGTCAAATCATTTTACAGCTGAGTCTGAGGTAAAAGTTCAGCTTGTTTATTTATACTTCATGACATTTGTAGTTTGATATCACATGCACATTTTTGACCATTTTTAGGAACAGTAACGAGCTAAGATGCTAGGACAGAAAGCTTTTTATGCTTATCATGTAATCAGAAATTAAAAATGCAACAAAATAAATGCATGGAGGTTATGATGTGATGACCAATATGAACCTTTTGGAGCTGTTTACAAACACACGTCATCTTTCTCTTTTTCTGATATTTCAGTCCTGATCTAAAATGCAAAAAAAGTGATTGGAATGAAATTTAAGTTCACCTGTAATTATCTCCTCCTTTACTTTGTGGAGCTCTTTCTTCACTTCTTCAAGAATCTCCTTCAGAAACACAGGTAAAAGCAACAGGTAAACAACAGGTAAACACAGAACCGTTAGGTTTTATTTATTATCATATACAGGGTCCAAAGTTAACACCCGCCAAGTGTCGAAAATTTTGGGTTTGGAGGAAAAATAAACTAAATCCATCAGCTGCTATGAAGTATATTCTAATGTCACAGTTAGAGAATCCGACAAAACACATTTTCAAATCCAAGCAGACAGAAATAAACCAATTTTTAGTGGAAAAAGTAGTATTTACACTCAATATATGTTATTGAAAAAATAGCCTGTATTTTTTGCCAACATAAAACTATGTGATTAATGTAAAATATAAAAAAACTATTTTGTCTGTAGTTAATCTTTAAGCTACACTTAAAAAAACTGAGACCAGTCTGAATTAATAGTTATAAAAGCAACATTTACTCAATATAATCAGCTTTTTTAATCAGTATCATTTTGTACATAAAGTTGCCGTTCTGTTTGACTTGTGATGAAATGTAAACAACCACGTGATGCCGGTGTTTGCAGATCACGGTGGTTTGGAAACAAATGCAGAACCTGACAACGAGGCATTGTGTTTTATCTTGGTTCAACCCAGACATTGAGGAACAAACCTGTTTGATGCGCTCCATATCAATCCCATCACTTCCTACAACATCTGAGTTCTTCTTCATCACCTTCATCCTAAGACAGAAAAATTCAAGTGTTATAGTCTTTTAAATTCTTCAGACACACAAGTATAGAGCTGATAGAGCTGGGGTTAGAAAGGTTAGAAGACAGAGACAAAGAGTGGTTCAGTTAATCATCTTCTGTCATTTCATCTGAAACCACTTCCTCACATCTGGTCTGTGCAAATTCCAGCAGTGAATATAAAATCTAAAGCTTCTTTTACACTGACTAACATTTCAGGAACTTTCTGACAACATGCGCTTAAATTCTCAGTTTATGCTGATGAAGTGGGAAAAGTATAATGAATGCAAAGAGTGAAATGCACTAAACTAGCTCGGAAACAAGCTTTGCTCTTTTGCTTTAATTATATCCTCACACAGAAACCACAAGTGTTGAGCTGCAGCTCTGTTTGCTGCAGTGAGGCATTTGCAAGCGTCTCTCTACTGATGGAAACAGCAGTGACACCAGGGTTAGTATGACATCTCATCAGTTTTTTCTTTTCTTCAGGCTTTTTGCTTGGTTTATTTATTTCAGCTTATAGTTATAGTTATATATATATATATATATATATAGTTATAGTTTAGTTTTACAAGTACACAAGTAGTTTTTTGAGTTTAAGTTTAGTTAAGTATTGCTTAACTAAACTTAGTTTAGTTGAAAAAACTTGATTTACAGAAGCTGAAACAGATAAGGTATGGCATCAAATACAAAACAACTGTTTATCAAACGTCCCATGTTAAGCAAAGCTGATTTTGCTTGCAGTTCTGTTTTGTTTACTTCGTGTTGCATTGCACATCATAGTTTTCATGTTTGTTTGTTTTTTTTAAGTCCCTGAATAAAATGAATTTTTCACTGCTAGTCTTGGTTTTCATTCATTACAATAACCCTGGTGCTCACTTTACTGCAGTTAGGAAACAAAGCAGAGAGTGCCCAGAAGCAGCATCTTAGGATGAGATAAATGTTCTCTGCATGTTGTCTGCATCTGCAGACGAGCAGGACTGAAGGACGGGGACAGAGGTGAGTGGTGGAGGTGGTGGAGGTGGTGGTGAAGTACCTGGAGACTGGGGAGGAGGTGGTGGGACTGGGGCTGGAGTCCCTTTGACTGTTGGTTATGGATTTGGGCCTGTTTTAAAAACATGCACATCCTTTACGATTTGTGAATTTGCATGGATGGTTCAGTGGAGACGATCATTTACCACCAAACATGAGACTTGTCTGCTGAACATAAAGTAATAATCATCACATGGATGGTTGAAGTTCATTGACGTTGTCTCTTACCTTGGCATGGTGGCGGCTTTTTCCCTGGGCTTTTCATTGTTTTCTGTTGAAAAATGTATATTATAGGACATAACATTAAAATTTAGTGTTGTTTGCAGTTTTTGTCTTTTCAACCATAAATTGTCTGACAAATATTTAACATACATATATTTTACATACATTGTCTTGGGATAACATACTAACACGTCACACATGTTATCCTAAAGTTAGGTTAATGTTGTGTTTCTGTTATTGTTGAACATATTCTATTTTTTATCAAGATGCTGCCTTTTTTTGTCTTCCCTCAAAAGCAGGAGTTGTTTAGGGTGGATAATGGATTCACAAAATCACCAGAGAGTGGACTTTGCAGCCTATACTCCTAGGTTTTTAGGTTTAGGGAATAAAATCACTTTGAGTGTAACCAGTGTTTTTCATAGAAATATAATACGATAAAGAACAATTATGGTGGAATACAATGCTTAATGCAATGAAGTAACATATTTTTTAATGATATTTTCATAATTTGTCAGGGGTTATTTAGAAAAGAGCATGTTTTCTGCACTCAATATTACAAAAGCAAATAAACATTTTAATTTAGAGGTAATCCTAATAAAATATATTCTCATGTGATATTTTAAAACGAAGGTACACAAATATTTGATATTCTTTTGTGCTTTCAACATTTGACAGTTTCATTTGAAATAACATCAAACCAACATAAATATAAAATTGATGCATGCTTTGAATCGCTCATCTTGTCAACCCTTATTTATCACTCACCCTTTTTTTGTGTATTAAACCAAATCCTTGTGCATTTCCCTCACATTAACCAAGTAACCATAAAAATGGTTAAATAGTTACATATGAATGTCATTTCTGAGACATGGATGAAAAGCATCATGAGCAGGTAAAACACTCATTTTAACATTGGTATGAATGTGGATATGAAAGGTATTTTTGGTAAATCAACACTGAGAGTATATGTATCCATGGCTTGCAGAAATGTACAATGACAACATTTTATTCTGACAAATTGGGTGGGATTTTATTCATATGTTTGATTGCAGTCCAACAGGATGAGTAAAAAAAAGTGGCATTTTTACCGTCTGTTCCTGAGGATTTTGATACTGGTGAGTCACAACCGTCCTGTTTTCACATCCAGACATATGACAGTTTTAATCAACATCTTACATCCAACAACAACTCTGCAAATACTCTGAAACTGACATAAGACTTACATTGCGTGGTTCATCCTTTTTTGGAGCTGGATTATCTGCAGCTTTCCTCCTTTTTAAAACAGTTGTATGGTAGATATTGGTTATACATTTTTTTACTTATTCACTTTTCCTAATGTCGCATACAGGGTTCCTGCAGGTTTCAACATGTTAAATTGACCTTTTTTAAGACCATTACGAATACAATTCAACCTTTTTCACGCCAGTCACGCTGGGGCCTGACTTTGGTGATGCTCTTTGGTGAATACAGAACAATAACAGGTCATTTTTACACCAGTTTTTCTGACTTGACTTTTTTCCTCATTGGAACATTTTCTTACACAAGCTACAAATTCAGTATTTTCGACCAAGCACAAAATCAAAAAATTGTATTGAAGGCATTGATATTTTAAGACAACTTAATGCCTAAAATTCATATAATTGTGTTTTAAACTTTTTAAGGACTTGCAGAAACCCTGTACATATCATATCAGTTTAATATAATATACACTATGCATCTGTTATGAGTGATAAATTACCTCCTAGCAAGGATGGCACTCATTTCTCCCATTAGACCTCCTCCTCCTCCTCCTCCTCCTCCTCCTCCTCCTCCTCCTCCTCCTCCTCCTCCTCCAGATGATTGCTTGGGTGCAGGGGCTGCTGCTCCTCCCTCATCCTGGAGACATGAAAACACACAGTTCCCATAAATCACTTAAGGCTGAAATCATCCAAAGATCCACTGAAAGCCAGGGGTGCAAAAGTACTTCTACTCAAGTACAAATTTAAGGTACTTGTATTTTACCTGTGTATTTCCTCTTTTTACTCCACCATGTTTACCTGACAGCTTTCAGTCACTTTTCAGATTCAGTTTTTCATCTCCTTCCTGTCCCGGGAAAACCACGTATCTCAAAATGTGTTTATTTTGAATGTTTGTGATGATCTGAAGGATGAAGTGCCTTCTCATCCTTCTTAAGCCAAATAAACTATTTAAATAACCCTCTTGGACAGTATTTAAAGTAGTTCAAATGTACAGCAGTAAAATAAAACATAATCATTAATATGTTAGTAAAACACTGACAGAGACCATTTTACTTTTACTTTCCATACTTTCAGAACATTTTTCTGATTATATGTACATACTTTACCTAAATTTGACATGTTTTTTATTATAAAAACACAGTTTTTAGCCTGAAATTTGATGACTCTTCCTAAAGTAAAAAAAGTAATGAAAATGGAAACATTAAAAAATTGTAAACTTTTGTACCGGTGCTAAAAATTTTTGTGGTTTGAGGCTGATTTGGGGCAAATTTTACCCATATGTGTTGAAATGCTTTTTGATGGTTGTAAATGTAAATCCCCCAGTTGCAGAATGTTCTTGCTATTTTCAGTTTTAATAAAAAATCTTCTTGACTGTTATTTTTTCATGTCATGGGTAAAATAGGACATTTTTTGATATTGTGTGATAGTAAACGTTTCTTCTCCATAAACGACTGGTGTAAAACCTAAAAAACACACTCTCCCTTCTCTCTGAACCATTATTTAAGGGCTAATCACCTATTTATTAACATCAGATAAGACATTTATACATTCTAATCTAAACTAACAGTATGTGAGAGAGTGAAGTACTTCTACCACTGCTGAGAGCTCACAGAGAGTTATTGGATTGAGCAGACAAAATGTTTCCTTACCTTAACTACTTTGCGCAGTTTGGCCCCTGCCAGAGCTGCGGCGAGATCATTCGCACCACCCCCACCACCACCGCCCCCACCTCCTCCACCTCCGCCTCCACCTCTGCCTCCTCCAGCAGGGAGTGGAGGGGGTGCAGGAGGGACCCCCCCAGAGGGAAGTGGTGGCGGTGCTGGTGGTCCTGAAGGAGCAGGTGGTGGGCCTGGAGGTAGTGGGGGTGCAGGTGGGACCATTGGAGCTGGTGGAGCAGGTGGACCAGGAGGAGCAGGAGGAGGTGCAGGGGCAGTGGCTGAGGCCTGTCTCTCTCTCTCCAGTCGCTCCTGTTCCTGCCTCTGATGCTCTAGTCTGAAAGATGTTCAAGAAAATCCATGACTGCAAATTTGGCTTTACCCACTGATTAGTTAAGAATTAAAATAAATGTGCTAAAACATTTAGAACCTGTTCACATGTGATCTCTACAGGCAGATGATCATTAAACCCAAACATCTTCTGTTCTTTATTTCTCATGCAGATTAAAGCTGCAGGAGCCCAAATCAGGGAAAAAACACCAGAATTTGAAAACATACCCCTTCCATCTGCAGCGCTCTCCAAATCGCAGTCCAAATCAAAAGACAAAATATAAATATACTTAGATGTATGTTACTATAACACAGGAGGCAAGAATAACATATGTTGATACAGATGAAGATTTGCTTTCTGCTGTCGGTGAGTATGATTTTGAGTTGAGTTTTGATGAGTTTGTCGCAGAGAGTTTTGTCAGCGGTATGGATATGCAGAGCGCATACACCCTCCTTAGTCACTGATGTTTCATTAGATATTTTGCAATGTTGGATGTCGTGTCCCTACAAAACTGAGGCCAAACCTACGCCCTCACTGTAACATTTATATACATGAACAGAAAGTAATCTAATGGACAGCGTTACTGAATTTTATGGATTGGTTCATTTGATGAGGGCAGCTTCACCCACAGGTGTTTTCACTTTCCCCTCTTTGTCTCTTCATCTCTGCACAGTGAGTCTCGCTGTTGCATCTTGTTGACTCACTTTTGGCAGTTTGTGTTTGAAAAGAATACATTTTTATTGAGAGACAATTATGTTCTTTTTCCCAACATTTTATCAGTGTCAATGATGTGCAGATACCACAAAGTATCATGGGAGAAAATTTGAATTATTGTAGTATTATTCATTTATTTGTTAAAAAAGGTCCCAAAACAGACTTTTATAGATGCAAGCATAAAGTCCTAACATACATCAGTTTGTCTGTATTGTATCACTATATATATATTCAGTATCTTTAGGTTTTAGGAAATTATGACATTTTTCTTTATGGTAATGGTGAATGGAAAACATGTACACCACCCTCATCGACTGTAAAATTACTGAACCATAAACAAAACATAATGAAAAACGGATCAAAGGGGAGAATAAGTCATTCATTACAGTCTTATATTTTGAAAACAGTACCGTCTCTGGTGTTCCAGCTCTTCTGCAGAGGGTCCGTTCTGAGCTGGGCCTGAACAGAAGAAGGACATTATTGTATAATAGTGCAGAGTTCCTCTTAAAAAAGAATGTCTACACTAAAGAGATGAGGGTTTTGGTGGAGACAAAAAGCAGCAAAACAACCGCTGCGCATTATTGTGACAGAATAAGTTCGTAATATATGACACTGACATAGCTGAAAGTGGAAACATTATGGATTTGAGTTTAGTTTAGTTAGAGATGGTTGGGACATTGATCAGTGATGGTGATAATAACCCGACCTGTTGCTTAGTCGTGTTTACCTGGACCAGGTGGTGCATTGAGCGTCTCTAATGCATGTGTCATTGACGCGGCAAAAAGGGCAGCGTCATCCTTACTGCTAAAGTTCAACCCCCACACCTGTTTGGGGTCACGCCACTGGTGGAAGTTTGCCGTGGCTTGGTTATACTTCATCCCTTTTATGATGGGACAGTTAATCACCACCTAGAGTGAAAAGGAGGCAGAACAATCGAACAGGAATCAATGAGAACCACAAGACAAAAACACTGACTAGACGGTGACAATATTATTCAAAAGGAGCACAGGAAGCTGGATTTGTCCCCTTTAGATTTGGCTCGTTAGCTTCTGATTTCAAATTTCAAGTTTCAATCACCAGCTCAACATTATACAACCACTGCTAGCAAGATAAAAAGAAGTATTGAGGCTCATGCGACGTTCAAATAAGTGAAATGAGGAAGTAAGAAGCCAACGTGAGGCACCGGGCTTCTGCATTACCGCAGAGTATAGTTTCAAAGAGTGGGAAACAAGCTGTGAGTGAGTTTAGTTGTGAGTCATTGTCTACGAGAGCTAAAAGTTTTTATTGGTATAGCTGCTAGTATATATCAGAAGCTACATCTGGGAATAAGAAGCTATGTTAGACAACATTTCTGCAGTTTCAGTCTTACAGTGGGCTTATGATAATTTATGCTGTACATATGTTTCTTATTAACTGTATGTCTGACAGTCTGACATGTATCCCATCCACATTGTCCCTCTTTGAGCAGTGAAGAGATCTATCTAAGAGAATCTAATCTTACACACAATATAAGTATCTGTACATTTTCAGTTGTTGCAAGTGTGTGTCCATTTGTGTTCTGTACCTGCTGGTCCGCCTGCATTTTGCGTCCCACCACTCGAAAGGTGTTTGCTGTGGGGTTGTGAAAGATGTGAACCCGACTGAAGGCCGGAGCGTCAGACCCTGCAGGAACCCAGCGCTTGCTTGCGTCATCGTACAGCATGACATTCGCCCTCACCTGGCAGATACTGGACTCACTGGTGGAAGAGGGAGATGAGAGAGGTTCGAGAAAAACAGCTCAGAAAAACAGCTCAGAAAAACAGCACTATTTTCCAGCTTTGTGACGATGCATTTTCCAACCAATCCAAGAGCATTTTTAAAGAGTTTATTTCGTTTAAGAAGGAACAGAATTTGAAACTCAATCCATAAAGGAAACACATCATCCTTTAGTTTATAACAAACATTCAAAATCAAAATCAACAAGTTTTTAATCCCCTTCCCGTGAAAACCATGCAAATCAGAGAAATGTAGTGGAGTAAAAAGTTACATCAAATGGAAATACTCAAGTAAAGCACATGCACAAGTATTTGACTAAAAGTATTTTGTTACATTCCATCACTGACTGTGGATGTCGTGTGGTTTCTCAAATACTGTGACTGTTGTTCTTAGTTCAGGCGAGGAGGTTAAAAGTGTTGATGGTATTGACTCAAATGTTCTAGTGTGTCCAGATAAACAGAAAAGATCAAATACAGGGAAAACCTACTGTATGTAGCCCTGTGCTGGGAATTGAATCTTAAAACATTTTAGGAACTGACCAAAATGTGTCCAAACCACAGAATATCATTGAACTATTCAAAGCTAAAGTATTTGGTCAGATTCTATTCCAGTTCCAGTATATCTTAGTATTATTCTTAAAATATAAAACCTTTCATAAAGTGACCATATATCGATATTTGAATGCAGGGTTTTTCCTACTATTAAAAGACTTATGTGCAGCACTGAAGCCATTTTGGGCACCACCTAAGCCAAATTCATGTAAAATCAATAAGGAGAGCATTAAAAATAAACTAAAATGACTTTTCTCAGATCCAGTGATTGCAAATGGTCCCCAGTGCACTTCAGTAAGTTTTGTTTCTTTATTGAAAAATGTTAAAAATAAAGGCTGAAAAATGTACCCAAGTCTTTCACAAACCCTCTGAAAACTCCTGAAATGTACAGTATTTGTATTTCATTGTGTAACTGCATTAAAATTGCACTTTGTCTGTGGTTGTATTTGGAATGACTGATGTTTTGTATGCAGTTTGTTCCTCCCAAAGCTTTCACTGGATTGAATGTTTTTATATAGTACCAACTTTAAAGTGAAATAACTGAAACAAAACACTAAAGAACATTTAGAATAGATGGAATATGCATCATTTCTGCTGCTATGTGTCACTCTCTCTATATATACTTTTATAAAAACAAATTACTTTCAAGGTTCTTGTTGTTGCCCTTGTCTGTAGCCTGTGGGAAATCTCTACTTCCTGCCAAAAAGGTGTTTTTTGTTTTTTTGTTTGACCACTTCCTGAACTCAGCACAATGTTGCCAAATATGGACTCCTTCAGTTCACCTGTTCATGACAAATACCAAGTTCTTAAAAACTATGAGTTCATAAAAGTAGTCTGTACTAGGTTTCAGTTGTCTTGTTGCTCTTTAAGCACATACTGATTATGTAGAACTATATTTCAGTTTTATGTGTGAACACCTGCAGTGAGCTGCAGGCGCCTGCACACATCAGGAAATGCACCCGTGACGACAAATGAAAATGCAGAATTAAGAGTAAGCAGTACCTAGTACCCCATTCAGTGTATTTTAGGTTTTTCATGCATTAGTTATTCAACATGCTTTAGTAGAAAACATGCTTTTGCAAGAGCGTTTAGATTATTGCCATTGCTAGAACATTACTCACCCCATATTTCAGGCTCACAAGTTTGACTTTCTTATGAACAGTCTGCTTCTTTATCTCAACTTGAATAGCTTTTCCTCCCCGTCACAGGTATATTTAATGTGTTCTAAATCAAACTCGTTGTCGTTCTTCCCCGTACACCTCCATCGCTCACTGCCATGACATTGTTTAACACCAACCACTTGCACTTCTGCCTTTGTATTCTCATTTCCTAGACACGTTTTTTTTTCTTCACTCTTCCTGTTCTCGTCTGCTTCACTCGCTCTTTTTTAATTTTCATTTCACACCTCCCCTTCTTCTGGCCTCCATGTGGCAACAGCTCTGATTTCATTCTCAGTTTTTTCTCATCCTCTATCTGGTTTAATTTGTCTGGGGAGGGGAGAGGGTAGTTTTCAGTACAACCAGTACTTGGCTGTATGCAAACATCTCTAAGTGTCCTCTTATTTAGACTTCCAAAGATAAGGAGATGAAAACACTGCTGCGTCACTTACCAGGCAGCCAAGCATCAGAAAACCCAAATAGATACACGCACAGATAATCATAGTTCATAACACAAAACCAGACGCTTGTATTAAAGGCATTAGTGGCATTGGTGATGGTATCAAACAACAACACTGCTGAGTAATATTCAACTCTGACAATGTTCAAATTGGCTCAGACGCTAGTCACTAACAGTGACTTTAAACTGTGTTGTACATTTGTTACTTGTTGCGTGTGCAGTATCTGGGCCAGAATCAGAGAAGGGGAGCTGACACCACATCAAAAAGATTTGAGTCATCCTAAAAAGAGGGAACTTGTAAGCTATTTAAAACACTTATCTGTTACATTGTGAGGTTTTTTTCAGTAAATGTAAATAGATCATCATAGATGTATGTTGAATGTTGAAGTATATGCTACAACTGCAACTGAAAGTCTCTCAGTGTGTCATAGCATCATTAACCAGCACCTCAGAACTAAAATGGAATAGTCACTTCTTGGTAGAAACAAAAAAGAACTGTGGATGTCATTTCCTCTGCTGCTAAGACAGTAAAAAAAGATTAGTTCACTTTTCATTTTGAGCAGTTCTATATTGCAGCATGAAAACTAGACATTTTTTCATTGAGTGATGGAAACAGTTAACATAAGGCTTCATTTTGGTTCAGTAAAGTTTGAACTGGCATTTGTGGCCGTAACTCCGTATTGTAGAGCTTGACAAAGGTTTTCAGACAGTAATCCTGACCCACGTGGTTCTGTCAGCTCTAGTTGAAAGATGATTCCTGATGTGGTGTCGTGTGAGGGATCAGAGATCACGGTGTTCAGCTTAGGCTTGAACCCTTGATCTTTATGCACTGAAATTCATTCAGACTCCTTGAATCTTTTAATTCTGTTCTGCACCGTAGCAGGTAAAATATCCAAACCTTTCCTCTCTTTCTTTGAGGAACATTGTTTTCAAAGTGTCCATCCTTGGCCTATCTTTGCTCCTAATGGACTAGACCCACTGCACTCATCAGAAGTCCGAGGAAGAGTCTTGTGCTTAAAACATAGCCGACAGCAAATAGCCTATATCTAAATATCCTTCAGTGGGAGCTGTTTGGTGTGTGGATCTATTTTCTACTCATACAAATGTCTATCCTGAACAGATTTGCCACAGAGAGCTTGATATTAATGTTTGACACTGTTAGACCACTTACATACAGAACCATTGGACAGATATGTTGCTTTGTCACAAGAAATATGATCTTCGTCGGTCAGAGTTGTCAGTGAAATAACACATCTAACCTTGCATCTAAAAAATACCCTTAAACCCTCGTGTTTAAAAATATCTGTTGCTTCTGAAAGGTGTTAAATTGTCAGAAATGCACATGCTGCTTCTCAGACTCTTGGTTTTTGCACACAAGCATTTGTGAGTGTGTGCATTTAAACTTGTAACCTCTGGTGTCTATGTATGTGACACACCTCGTCTGTGGTGTTTTAATAAAACACTTGCCACATCTAAGTGTAGTTTATTTCCTCTTACGTCTCACGATCACTCTGCAGTTCCTCTTAGTCCTGATGTCTCATGCTGAAGCAACTGAGCAGCATCACAGCATATAGTCATTTCTGTCATATTTACAATTTATGTAAGCAGTATGTGTAAGAGTATGTAAGCATGTGTCAAAACATAGTGTAAAAAAGAGTGAAATGTTTCCCTCTAAAAAGCAATGCAACAGACGTATAAAGTGGAATAAAATGGAAATATATTCAAGTAAAGTATTTCAAATTTGTACTTAGTACGTAGTTACATTCCATCACTGCTTATCAAGAACCTTTCTGAGAATATCAACTTATGCATTAGAAAAAAAACAGGGGAAGAAGAGACCACTGTGCTTTTCATCTGCTAAATGCAGTGTTAACAGGGTAATGAGACTCATCTGTGGTTGATTTGGCATCTAATTTTACAGGATGTTACAGGTCTCTATTGCCATAGTAACATTTAAGGTAGAAGGTGCAAAGTTAGTTGACATGATGAAAGTTCAAGTATAACATGCAGTAAAGTGTAGTCTAGCTAATCTACAGACTTAAAAGAGCTAAAAAAAACATAACAAGAGCACAAGCCAAGAAGACAGTTTGTGCATCTGTCCACCTCATGCTGAAATAGTTACAATTACAGTCAAGTTAAAGGTTCAGTGTGTGATCTCTAGTTGTCTTTTGAAACATCTGAATACCCCACCATCAAGTAAACATCTCTTATTGTGCTTCAGAAGCATCAAAAAACCCTAATAGATACACATACAGATACTCATATTGTTATAGTTCATAACACAAATCCAGCTGCTTGTGTTAAAGGGCATTGGTGGCGGTATCAAACAACAACGCTGCTGAGTAGTATTTTAAAAATATTTTAAAGTGTTATACCATTTTTGGTCAATAGGTGCTGGCTCCCATTGACTTACATTGAACTCGTTTCTAAAAAATACTGACAATCATTTTTTTCCAGGTGTCTTTCTGATTTCATTCTTTTATTTGGACCCCCTAATACGTGTACGCGTGGTTCCTCTTAAATTGTTCCTCCTTTAATAAGATTTTAGGGTTGCTGTGGTTGACAGGTGTGATTGACAGCTCCCTGCCTGCTGAGTCGGACTTTCAGAGCTTCTGTTTATTTAGTAAAAATATGTTTTACTAAATAAACAGCTTGTGCTTAATAAGTTATGCTAACAAGACAGTAAGGGGACCTTTGTTAGGTAAATGATTGCTATAAAGTTGACTGTTGTACCATGCCAGTGAGCTAGTTTTTAGCATTAGCTCACCCATCACCCCTCGTGGTCACTTCTTGGTCCAAAAGAGCCAAGATAGTGACCACCAATACACAAGCTCCTGGCATCAAAAGCTCATGAAATGTAGCATTCTTAAAGATGGCCATCCGCTGCCATATAACCACTTAGATGTGTTAAAACTGTAAGAGGATATGCTAAAAAGCAAAAAATCAAACACTACTGAGTGTTCAGAGATTAGATTGATATTGACCAACCTAAAAATTATAAAATGGAACATTGCTGTGAGTCAGAAGTGTAATGTATTCGGAGAATTTGTAATTATATCCTTATACACAAGTAATCATTAGTGAGAAAATCATCAGTGGTATGTTACTGGTCAACACCTGCCCTGTTAATCTGTTTTATGTTTCATTGTCATTCTTAATTTGTATAAGTGATCATTAACTCTCCTGAATGCAGCATCTCCTGCTTTGAAAAAACAAGCCTGGTGCTGATGATGTAATCGCATCATGGGTGGGATGAGTGAATCTGACTCCCCTCCAGAGGGTCGACCATAAGATCTGTCAGATGGATGTTACCCTCTGGAAACCTTTGTCTCACAGAAGGCTATCACTGTAAATAAAACTGAAGGTACTTAAAGGTGCAACGCTAACACAGAAAAAACTTTCTTCCTCATAAAACAGAAAGGGAACTGAAAGTGAACTGTCATTTTGTAAAACATGACAATCACAATGTGTTTGAAAGATAAACAGTATCAGTAAATATTTGCATCTGGCAGAAAATCCTTTATGATTTTATATACTTATTATTATATATTAGTACATATTATTTTACAGTTTATATTACATTTCCAGTAATATGAAAACAGTGCATTTTGGAAAAAGGAACCTAATATACATTTACTGTGGTACATCGATACTTCCCTCTGTCGTGGTGTCCTTGA
>JAPQRN010000007.1:22066865-22103150 GCA_037367275.1 Coranthus polyacanthus
TTGGTGAAGACTGATCCCTTTTGTTCAGCTGGACTGGAACAGAGTGAGTGTACATTTTGTTTGACTGGTGTGGGGTGATTTATATGTAATAACCTGATTTATATCAGATATGTGTTTTCCTTTCATCTTTTCATCTTTAAAATGTGGATATTGTCAATTACTCAGAGATGTGTAAACCTCATATTCATGCAGTGGTAATCTGCATTTCATCATTTCCAGTTCCATCTAATATTGTGAACACTGGACTATTTACATTTAAAAACATACTAACAGTTCATATTAGTGGTAAATTCATAATGTGTCGGTGCATAAAACAGTTAAATAATAATTCAAGCATACTTAAAACGTTTATTGACCTGAAGTTTGATTTCAGTTGACCTCTCTCTCATCACGTGAGAAGGTCAGTGTCAGACAGGAAGAGAACCAGACACAGAGGCAACATGTGAACACATCTAATGCAACATGTGAGAGATGTTATACTGTGTTTTTACATTTATTTTATTCTCATGTTGGACTCTAAACTGCATGTGTGAGTTTGAGACCGTTCATTGCTGACAAAGATGACTTTTACTGTGAGGAGAGTTAGCGGAGCTAGGCTAAGCTAACTGTTGCAATCTCGAAAAAACACCAGATATTTCTCTGCACAGATAAGAATGTGAGACTGTTGTCTGGAGAAACTTCAGTAGACGTCGTGGAACGGCTGCCCAGAGCTGTAGATATTCTTGCTGTTGCTGAAGGTGTGTTTTCCTGCTGTTCATCGCTGCTGTGCTGCTGCAAATGGACATTACCCTGCGGGACTGGATTTCTTCAAGCTCTCAATCGACACAGAAATACTGCAATTCCGTTCATCAGTCTTCATGAGATCCAACATTAAACGAAAGGTAAAGCAAGCTTGCTAAAAACAAAAACAAACAAACAAAAACCCTTAAAACTAAACTAAAAGAGTGCACTCATAAAAAAATGAAATGAAACATACATACTGTACATACATTACAAATAAACAGCTTTTAATACCACAAAAATGATCAACAGTAATACATTTGATCACATAGAAAGGAGACAGAGAATGAAATCAGATAATTTAGTCAAATTCAATTCAACTTTATTTATATAGTTAAATATGTTTTTGAGCTGGAAACAGAATCATATGACTGAATTGTGCTGAAATGCATCAATTCCATTGATATGTAAAAAAAGAAGGCATTTTATGGGTGAAAACAAATTTATTCACCACTTCCTGGTTGAAAAATCTTTTTGATCCTTCCCACCGTGATGATGATGCAGAGTCGTATTTTTTTAGTATTGGATTAGTGCAGCTCTACTGTTTGATATGTTTCTTCTGCACATATGTGTAAATAATTATTATTTTATTATAGTAACATTTGTCTTGGGACATTGTATCAATTCATTTCCTTCGGGGGAACTGATCACATGATTTGTCGCACCGAGGGATGTTGGGTATTTAAGATGGCTTCTCTGTACATAGATTTAAATGTCTGAAGAAGAGCGAGCATGCTCGAAACATCACATTTAACAAATTAAACCACTTCATATGAGCTAGATATTTTTGGGGTGGAAAGGTAAGCCAGAAAAACCAGAATGATCCTGATTGGAAAGCCCACGTGGAGCAGAATGACATGATCCATGACGAGGCAGCTCTGGGTAAATTAGCTCCATTTCCAGCTCATCTGCTCAGACTTTGTGAAGAGACTGCACTCTGTCATGCTTAAGTAAATGTTCACTATTTAACCCCACCTAGACATCACTCGCATCTCCATTTGTTTATACAGACTGGTGACACGTAAAGAGGAGCATATTTGTCAAGATTTAAGCAGCTGAGGATGTTCCCATGACTGAATAGTTATCCAGCTATAAAAATGACATGTGTAATAGCTGCCATTCAGATAAACAGCCGGTTCATCTGCTATCTGAGAGCCACGCATGTAACAAAGCTGCAAATGTCATGGGTTCCAGTCTGTCTCATGACCTTTGCTGCATGTTATCTGAAATCTGTCATGACATGATTTATTTGTCCCATGGAGCAGAAGAGGCAGCACTAGTTTACAACCTAAAGCAAAATTTCAGAGGAAAATTCAAGATGAGGAAATGTGGGTTATTTGTGCTGGTAAACCTGGAAATGTCAGTAGGAGCTGCCTGTAAGCACCATTAAATTGGTTGTTTTTGTTACAGTGATGGTGAAAAGGTGGTGCAGAAACATGCTCCTCAAAACAAATAAATCATTATTTTTTTAAACAGGAGCATTTCAACAGTTTTTTACTGGATGACCATTAGCCTTTCTAACCAGTATATTGCAAGACCTGAAAATAGAGCAAACATGTTGAAACTGTGGAAAACTTTAAATACCTCAACACAGTTCTGGACTCCCAGGTGAGTTTCTCTGAAAATACAGAGTATATTTTTAAGAAATAATCATGGCGACTTCTTCTTAGAAAACTTTGTGCTTTGGGATCCTAGAATTAGTGAACAGATCTATTGCATTTTAACCTTTCACACATATCTTTCATACTGAATTTTTCAAGTTGTATTTGAAAGCGCTTCAACCCACAGTACGCATATAGCATTTCCGGATCAAAATGACTAGGCCTATGTTCTACATTCTGTCGACTTGTGTAGTTACATTATATCAAATGTTTCAACAATATCCAGCGAAATCTGTAATTTATTCACTGTAATGTACGTTTTATTAGGTCACTGTTGATTGTGTCATGTCCCATTTGTTAAGTTAAACCTTTAACATCACATGTGTCTACTGTATTTCAGAAGAATGAAATGGCATACCATGAATATGTCACTAAATGTGATGTGAATAAAACTAAGCCACATTATTGAGTTCAGTCACAGTGTACTATGTTAAGGGCTTTTATTGTGAAATGTAATAACAGAAGCGGTGGATTTGCAACGTACGATAATTCGTCAGACTCATCTGATCAGAAGGAATTTTCAGTCCCGTTCAGAGGGTTGGTGTGAAGCTTTGATTATCCGTTCAATAGGAAAAAGCTAGTGCATACTAACCATGTAAAAGTCTTTACACCCAGGGGGCTTTTTTCAAAACAATGTTGGAACATCAGAATATCAAACACAAATAACATTTGCATTTTCATCTTGTGTCTTTTACGTCATTTTTATGTTGTGTCTTTTATGGTGTTCACTACTTTAATGTCTTATCAGTTTTAATGTACGTGAGGAGAATTGTCATCAAAACTGATTTCAACTTACAGGGATGGAACATTATCACATAGAAAAGATGAATCCTTGGCATATTCATCAGTGAATATCATACACGACAAACATAATACGACAAAAACGCCAAAAAATATGTAACAAGATGGAATCAACATAACAAAAACTATGTGAAAAGGAGAAAATGCGTCACAAGTTCTGTTGATGACATTGATTTGCACATTGGAGTGAATTATTCTCACTATATTTTTAATTTCATTTGAGTGGTTTAATAGTCTTCACATTATATTAATACTTAATATAAGGCGTGAGGTACAGTTGGAAGAAATGTCCTTCAAAGTGCTTCTTTTTCCTTTTATACTTTGAGTACATTTCAGAGCTTGTATTCTTCACTTTTACTGCAGTAAATAACTTTCATTCTATCTTTTTTTCTTTTTTTTTTACACAAGTCTCTGTATTCCTACTTGACTAAGAGTTTGTGGGCTTTTGCTACCTCTGCTGTTTTGAAGATTCACAATCCGGTGGAGGCAGATAGAGGTACGGTGTAGGCTTCGTCTCTGCAGGCATTTGACTGCAGCAGTGAAGGACTTAAATAATCTCCACCAGAAACACCAGTATGAGGGGCTACAGGCGGCTGTGGCTCGCATCTTCTTGTGACACCCGATGCTCCGGGAGCAAAATGCCTGCCTGTGAACCAGGAAAACATGGCCGCTAACTGCATCCGCACCTCTCTCTGCCAGAAGGCATAAACCAGAGGGTTAATGAGAGAGTTCGAGAGTCCTAATAACCACAGGTGATTCTCCAACACTTCAGTGAGTTGACAGGTTTTACATAAGAGCTCCACAATGCAGACCACAAAGAAAGGGCACCAGAGGACTAGGAAGCAGCCCACGAGCACCGCCACCGTCCTCAGGGCCTTCACGTGGCTCCAGTACCGGCTCCTCAGCTGCTGATGCTGGTGATGATGGTGTGGATGGCTTTGGTGCTCAGCCGTCCTCGACCCCGCCTGTCTGAATCGGCAAATCTGCTTCTGGTGGCTGCAGGCGATCTTCAGGATGTCCAGGTAGATGTAGACGAACACAGAGAGTATGGGGAAGAAGCACACGCTGTACAGGATGATGATGCCCATGTCGTAAATGACAGAGAAGAAGGCACATACGCCTTTGTAGTGCTCAGACTGCAACGACCGCACCATAACTAAGAAACAGAAGACACAGGTTATGTCCAATCAGTCACCACTTATACAGAAACACACACACTACAAACAAAATATGTCAGTCATTGAAAGTGAAGCTGGGGGTGGGTGATCTGTCTAAAACATCACATGATGATCTTAGGAGGTAGAATCCTGTTCCAGAATATGAATAACAATTTTTCTCACCTCCTATAAACCTCTAGTTTTCTCTGGTTTCTGTTACCGTATGTGACTAAAAACTCCTGACACAAATCTGCTCATTGATGAGGTAAACACTTGTCCACATTTTACCGAATACTGATATTAAAACAAGAACCTTGAGTTATGGCCAAAAACATGTTTTGTGAGATCACTGTGACCTTTGGCCACCAAAATCTTTTCAGTTCATCCTCAAGTCCAACTGAATGTTTGCCTAATTTTAAGACAAGCTGTCAAGCCATTTCTGAGATGTCAGGTTTGACCACAAACATAAATGTTGCGGATTGCATCAATCAGAATTCAGAATATGTTTCCATGAAAACTGGCAGCCTACAAACGTGACTTCTCTTTTTGTCTCCTCCTTGTGATCTTTTTAAAATTTTCTCTGTGGAACATGTCTTTCTCCCTCCTGCATTTACCTCACCCACACAGTGGTGTTCTACATTTCCCTTTGTGAACAAGTTGGATATTGTGATTTTGAAGTATTTTAGGCTACTGAGATGTAATATTCACACAATAACACCTCCAATTCTACCACAGAAATCTAACTCTCCTTGGCCTGTGTTTTCATGCCGTTGTCTGAGAGAAACGTGTGTAAAACCTGCATTTGTGTTTATCAGTTTACAGTGTTAGTAGAATCCCTGCACCCTCGCCAGGTGTGCCTCTACGCACCGTGGCTCTGCTCTAACTTTTGCTGCTCTTGGTAAATTGTGTTGGTTATTATTTAAATAAACTGTCTGCATCTGTGTTCATAAATTTGCACATTGGTAATTTATCACCTGCACAGCTGATCACCCCCATTTTTCTAGATTGCGGGCTGCTTAGTAAATCTTGCCCTAATTCTCTAATAAATAACAAACTTAACAATGGGTCATAATTGCTCAAGCAACTTTTAAGACAGGTTTTTTTAAAGTCCCACCTGGCAGGAACCCCAAAGTGAAGGCACAGATCCAGAGAGCCACCAGACACCCGACCGCTGTCCCCTTCCCACACCTCTGCGAGTACCTCAGGGGCATCTTGATGGCGGTGTAGCGGTCCAGTGAGATCAGGAACATGGACATGATGGACGCAGTGCAGGGTGATGTGACGAAGGCCATCCGTATCAGACACCTGGTCCGGCCCTGAGCAGGAGAGGAGCTTGATGCAAGCTGATCCGCAGGGATGTTACTTTGGCGGGACTGAGTAACATTGTTGCCAGTGCTGTTAAAATCCTCAGTGGCCAGCCCAGTGATGGCCACGCCCACTAAAGTATCCGCCACCGCCAAGTTGAGGACAAAGCACCAGCTCTGACTGCTCTTCCTGAGGACAAGTTTAAGCAGAGCGACAGCCACGAGAATGTTTGTGGAGATGATTAGGCCCGAAGCGACCGTCAGGATCGTACCCATCACCTGCTGCTTCATAAGACTTGGATCGATAGAGTCAGTGCTGTCAGGAGAATCGGTGCCCGTTTGTTCGGTCAAAAAAGACATATTGGCAACAAACAAAAAAAACTTTAAATCTACAAATCGTGTGAGGACATCATGGGTAGCAGACCAGCACTGGATTCAGCAAGAAAAGAAATCTCCACAGGCACCAAAAAATAAAAAAAATAAAGCCTAGAACATTTTCATACAACAAATGTTTGGAAAAATAAGAAAATGTTTAAAATATATCGGGTTATTGCAATTTAAAAGATGTCAAGTATTATAATATGCAGAAGATTTGTATCTGTTCCTCAAATACCCGTTCGATCTCACTGGTTCTTTCGTTGTCCTTAAAATGTCTTCAACATATGCAGGAGGACAGAAACACCCACAGTGTTATCAGCAGGTCCTTTTTGTTCCCTCCCCTCTCGTCTCACACACCCACACAGACACACAAATGCACAAATCCATCTTTTGCTGTTGTTGTTTCACTGGGATCGACCCTTTACCCAGCTCTCTTCTCCAAACAGGAAGATCTTTATTTTTGTAATCTGTTTATCGTCTTTAATCAATATGAATCATTATAAATCTTGATCTTTGAATCCCGTGTGTGCTGTGCGGAGCTTAGTTAAACTCTAACCCTGCTGGCTGTCGTCGTGTTCCTCTCCTACGGTCCTCAGGAGAGACATCTGGCATGATGGGACCATTTTCCACTAGGATTCACACACAAATAAATCTGGGTAATGAGATTTTCTCGCTGCACAGACTGAAAATATCATCTGGCAGCACACCAGCCTCTCTGACTGGTGGACACACAACCTGCACGAAAATAAAAAATAAAAAAAATACAGAATAAGGAACTGGAGGCAGTTTACTGGAATTTGGTTCCACATTATATGACAACTTAAAGGTTCAGTGTGTATGATTTTGTGAGATTTAGGGGGACGTAATCACAAAAATTTAACATAATATTCATAATTAAGTCTTAATTATTGTATAACCACCTGAAAATTAAAATTGTATTTTTGTTACCCTAGAATAAGTGGTTTATATGTACAGAAGGAGCAGGTCTCCTCTAGAGTCCACCATTTTTCTACAGTAACTCAGAGTTATTCTCCCAGAAAGGACAAAACAAACATTGACTCTACCAAGGGACTTTTGTGTTTTTTGTGACGACCGTAGGGGAGGAAGAGGTGGTATTCAGTTGGTTGCAATGTGTAACTTCACTAATTTGATTTAGTGTTTCATGACATTTCATTTTATCACAATGGATAGTTTCTTTAAACTAATTAATGTAATGCTTAGTTCCTGTTGTCACCATATGTGCCCATGTCTTATATTCAAAATAGAATGAAACATCTGTGCCAAAAAGATATGTGACTTTTTTCTTATATAAAAAAATAGACTTAAAAAATATAGGCTGAAATAATCACACAAAGTCATATCGAACTATGGAGTGTATATAAATAGTGGATGAAGCCTTTGTGACGTCACCCATTGGTTTGATAACGCTATCAAACCAATGGTGCCGCTTTGAAGCCTCGAGGTTAGCATTTTGGTCATCATCATCGTGGCTTTTTGGAAACATAAGTGACTATATTTGGACTTATTTGGACATTTGGAAAGCAAAAACCGATCACACTGACTGTCATGTTAAACACCACCAAGTAATCTACTTGATAAATGTTAACACAAACGTGTTCGTGATAAAAGTAATGTCACCTTCACATTATGTCTAAACAAACTAATTAGCAAGATAGCAAATTAATGCTAACATTAGCTAGCGTAGCTAAGTTACACTAACAGGTCAGGTATTGAAATGAAGCACCAGAAAACTTCTCAAGGGGCCATTTGACAAACTGCAGGTTTTGACACTTCCACGCTGGCTTCATCTTTCAGCCCCAGACATTGCCACTTGTATCAAACTATGGTAACTTTTTTGTTGATCCTATAAAGTTGGTCAAATTTCCCTCGTGCCACTTTGGTTCTAAGCCCTCAAAACTGGTTGGTGAAGCTGGAGCTTTTCATTCAGTCAGACAACCACATCCTCAACCTCACATTCCCAGCCAGCACAGTTTCAACGAGTTCAACATGAGTCCACAACAACCTGAGAGGAAAAATCCTCTTTTTATCTCCTCCCACCCCCCTCCCTCTGGACAAACCAAAATAGCTCCAACAGACACAATGTAGGAATGTTATTCACCCCTGCTAGACCTTTCAGGGCCTTTCAAAACAAAGCGTGGGTCAGCAGTAATCGTGCCCAGAGCCCAGCAGCACCTGGGAAACCAGGAGCCTGTTTACACCTCTGCCAACATCCAAACACACGACACGGCTTCCTGTAACACCACCTCGCATCTGGAATCTGGTTTGAAGGAGACTCTCACTGAGTTCTGAAACAAATCAAGGAGGTTTCCCATTTCTGGAAGATCGATCTGTCTGGAAGGAGTACATTTGCAGATTTGTAAGTTGATGATGATACATGAGTGTTTATTTCAGGCTTATGTTCAGAGATCAGAGGTTTACAGTAGCTGCTACTTCATACAGTCCTGTAGGTATTTTATAATATCACTAAGTACTCAAGTCTACTATATACAATAGTGGAAGAAGTATTCAGATCCTTTACTGAAGTAAAAATACCACACAGTGAAAATACTGTAAAACAAACAGTGGTTAAGTATATGTGTTCAAGTGCTGTACTGAAGTGCAAATTGAAGGAACTTGTACTTTACTTGAGTATTTCCATTTTCTGCAGCTTTACACCTCAGGCACAAATTTTTTATTTTTTACTTCACTACATTAATTACAAGTAACTTCAGTTATTTTGCAGATTTATAATTTTATAAAAGTAAATTATGATTCCTTATTATATATAGATTATATATACAGTAATTACCAGCTGCAACATTAACCTTTTTTGTGTGTGGTGTCCATGGTTGTTCAAACTTAAATTAAAAACTCAATATGTGCAATAATTACTCCAAACTAGTTTGAAACGTTTTTGGCCTTGTGTATAGCACTATAATGCAAAAATGATTACATGGAGTATCTGTTTAATTCATAACTTTGTTTTTTGTACTTTATCAGATAATAATTAAATCATAATATTCTTGTTATTTAACTAAATTAACACACGTTGAGAATATAACCCTTGATGCATGCAGTTGGAAAAGTTTTTCATCTTGTCTGAGGGCAATAAAAAACTTATAAATCTCAGTTTGTTTCATAATTCATGTAAAAAAAATGGTTACAGATGAACACATTAATGGTTTAATTATCAGACATTATTCTGAAATTTGTCATTTCACTTTGGGTACTTTAACAATATTTTGATGCTAATACTTTTGTACTTTGAAAGCAGGACAATGTAGTATTGCTCCTTTCACTCAGGTAAAAGATCTGTGTACTTGTTCTGCCAGTGACTTAAGTACAAAAATGTTGTCAAATTACTGCTGCAAATTTGCAAATAGTACTGCTCTCTTTCTAATTGTGTATGTAAAATGTTTTGATGAGTGACGGAGCTAAAAGGAAAAACACCTATGGCTTTGATTGTACGAAAACATGGCGTATTTGATACCTTAATAAATATAGCTTGCTTATAAAGATGAACTTCATATGTTTCTTCTTATGTGCATATATTAATGCAGACACGCGCTTTCCAGTGATATAGTTGTTTTTATGGTAATACATACATACATGAGCAATATGCATTTGAATATAGGGGTGAAATGGTTGAAGTAGCTGAAATTTTGTGTGGTGTTTGCTAGGACTGATAACCTTATTTTCTGAAAGTATGAAGCAAATCGGAGATGGTCAGTCGGGAACATTTTCTGAAATGTGGTGATTTGAGGTGGATTTACCAGGTGCCATGAAATCAAGGGTCACTGTGCTGTCCTGTGCCACAGTGTCATATTACAGGCGTTTATAATATATTTGTCTCTTAAAGATACGATCTTTAGATGAAGCAGTGACAAGGCAGAAGCCAAAACTTAAAACTGTGGATGGAATCCACCTCCAAACACCCTCGTCATTTCAGACCAATCAAAATGATTGTTTCACCTAAAGGACATTTGTAGCAACAATACAATAACATATTTGACCACTGGCTGCTTATATTTGAAGAGCCAAAGATGTAAAACTTTACTTGTCCCATTTTACATGAACATGTCATCAGAGTGAGGTTAGGGTCACTGATGTGCTTGAATCCAATGTTTCTATTTTATTTTACATGGCAACATATTTTTTTGGTATAAATATAGATCTATAATCATCTCTAAAAGTAACATTTGAGGTCATCTTTGGATGTTTAGGTGGTTGTCTTGGTGATCTACCAGAAAGTGTCCCAAATGACCTGACTTCACACCAGCCTAGATTCACATTCAGACAACTTTATTAATCCCAAAAGGGCAATTCATTTGCATCTGACCCAAAAACTCAGACACGGTCATTATATGTCATAGACCACACATCAACATACATGGGTCAGTACAAGGAACAAAACTGGATATAAATAACATAAATAAAATAGTAAAATCTAAAATGAAGAATAAAGTGAATGTCTATTCTCTAGGACTTGGAGTAGTGTTTTGTTCTGCTAAAGGTCACATTACAGCGGCAGGATGGTGGCGTCACAGTGAATTCACAGGTCAGAACATGATCAGACTGACTGAAAATCCATTTTGCTTTCTGAAAAACAATAACTCTCTCGGTCTCTAAAAGCTATAAACCAATACAGGTTAAAGTCATGTGAGGTCTTACTTAAACACATACGAGTATCATGAGCAAACACTTCAGATACAGTATATAAACTACTCATGATTCTATATAAAGTGCTATAATATATTAGTAGATAATCAGTAAAGGTAAACAGATATATAACTTGTAATTTCAGTACATATTAGTGCACTTTTGCTTCAAAGATAATGTACAGATGTTTATAGGCTCCTAGGTATGTGGCTCTGCTGTTGACCGTTGACCGCTCTCTTATCGTTTTTTATGGTTTTAACATATGTTTTAAAGTGGGTTTAGTGCTGTCCTACTATTCACTTTATTGTTTGTTTAACGTACTATCTCAACCACTGTGAATCTCTTAGCTGCCTATGTTGCTTTGACAGTTCTTGGCTACTATATGTTTCATGTATTCTGTTAATGTGATGTTTTTATCCTGTTTGTGTTTATTCTCTTAGGCCACCGGGATGTCCAGTGAAAACCAAATGTGTCCATTTTGAATGTTTGTGATTAACTGAAGGGTGAAGTCTTTCCTTTATGGGTTGTGTTTAGAATTCTCCTACTCCTTAAGTTAAATATTCTCTTTAAAAACCCTCTTGGATTCGCTAGAAAATACATTGTCACAAAGTTGAAAACGGCTGTTTTCTCAACCCATTAATAGTTGATTTCTTATGTGGATACATGGTTCTCACAGGACAAGCATATGATGATGAATATAAATTCAATGTATCATATACTGTATGATCTTACAGTCTTTTTTTTAGTAAAGCTGAAAAAATATATATACTGCATATATATTTGTGTTTTAGCAGCAAAATTCAGCAAAATGTAGGTGGGTTTCCATACAAATGTACTGAAAATTTTAACCAAAATTTTAAAAAATCCGCAAAAAAGATACTCATTTGTGTGCATTTCCATCCACTACTGTTATATAATATGAAGAGTTGGGTTTTGTAAGAGGTATATTGCATCTCTTCATACATGGTGGCAGTTTGTTGCTTTTTCCATCTAATATGGCATTTATGTTTGTTTCTTGTTATTCAGTGAACATTTACAATCTCATTATTTATCCATGTTTCCATTACACTTTTTTACCTCTTATCAATAACAACAACTTTTACACAACTTTCCAAATTTTCAGCGTTTCCACTCAGGTTTTTTATGCACAAATTGAAAATGTGAATAAACAGGTGGATGGAAACACACCTTGTGTTTTGCAGCAGTAGCACATTTTCTGCGTGTGTTTATGGTTGCAGATGGACTGATTTTGGTTGTGTTTCTATTAGACTGAAGATGTCTTTAAAGAGACGGCTGCTGTCCATGTTGTTGTGTTGTGTTTACTGCGTGGCCTCGCTCTTCTGCCTCCATCCGAACCGCAACAACTGCTTCTCTATTGGAGCTCGGTGAGTCTTTAGGCCTATGTGTGTCTGCAGCATAGAACTGATTATCGATTATTTTAACTGTTTTCTGTGGTGCTAGCCTGAAGATCTGATGTGTTTCCCACCTAAGAGAGTGTTTTACAAATGATTCACTTGGAGCCTCACACTGTGAGGACTCCATTTTCTATATCATTCACTTTCTCTTTAGCCTCTCAGTCCTCACTCTCTTCCTCCCTTTTCTCTGACTTCTTGTCTCTCTTCATCTTCAGGAATCTGGTTTCAGTTGTCCAGCAGCTTTACCAGCGTGTCATTCGGCTGTTGCGTACCACTCTGTGATCCTCAGCGCTTCCTGTGTTTAAATCAAAAGCCATGGATCGGCTTAGACCCACGCTGCCATTGTGGCTGGTGTGGCTGCTGTGGCTGCTGTCTAGCATGCAACCCAGGAATGCATCTCTAGTTCACAGGTTAACATGGAGACAAAGAGGAAACAGAGGAAGAGGAAGGCTGTTTATTCCACTCCTGGATGGTGGACTCTGGATAAGGGTTGGCCGCCCCTTTACCTTCAATGCTGCAATTCTCAGACTGCATTATCACTAAAGATGAGAGAAAGAACTTTTAAAGTCTATTTTTTTACTGATTAACATTGTGGGTATTTGCTGTGTGAGGTCTGAGTGTGGTGGCTCTCTGCAAAAGCAGAAGATTAAAGCTTAGAGAAGCAGCACAATAACCAGAAGCGTGTTGGGTAAAACTCATAGACTGGTTGGAAATTTGTTGTGGATGAAAGTGCAAAGTGTTGAGATGATGAAAGCTGTATATGCGTATATACATCACCTGACACCAGATCAGCCAATAGCAAAATTCAACTGCAGTAGCTGGGGTTTCAACCAGAAGATGACACTCACTAAGAGCGTAGGTTTGTATATTTTCAAAGGACAGAATTGCCTCTACCAATATTTGAGCAAACTTGTGTGCGTAATCTTTCAGATAGTGATGCCAGTTAGTTACTCATAGAACTGGAGTTACATTAACTACTATTTCCCCCTGTGTGCAGCACACGCAATGTACGTTTGTTAATGCCAACATGTTTTGTACTTTGTCATGACACCATCAAAAAAAAGAAGAAGAGACATTAGGAGCTTTTTCACCGCACAGAGCGTCAGTAGCGGGCTAAAAACAAACTAGTCAGACGCCACATCATTTTAAAATTAGACCTAACTCACAGCATCAGCCTTTCACTGTGGAGAATAATGTCAGCTGATGTTAAACCAAGCAGAAGGTGACACGGGAGTGATTTGCACTCCTGTCCTGCCCCAATCCCAGAAGAACGATTCCTGTCCCATCCTGGTTCTGTGTTGTGCTTGATTTTTTTTTTTTTTTTTTTTTTTAGGCAATGCACCTTTTACAGCAACTCTGACACCTTGCAATCTGAAAAAGAGGTCTTCTTTATATTCAATATTCATCAGTGCATAATTTTATTACACACAGGAAAAAGTGGTTTGATACTTCAGTGTGTATTCAAGTGTATTGAATATCAGTACAAAAAGACACAACAGTACACAACAGATGCAGATGTGCAACCAAAAGAAAAAAGAAAAGACAATGTTTCCAAAAACACTCCCCACTGTCATCATAGAGACTATTTTTCTATACAAAAGATCTCATGATGGTTTGAAAGTAGTTGGTTTGAATTTGCCTTTGTGTTTGTAAAAGTGAGAAATGAGTGATTGAGTAAAGGCTGATTTGCACCAAGGTTAACTGTGATTCTGATATTTTTAGTTCAGAGAGTCTGAATGCTTTTGTGTGAATGTTAACTGCTGACAATTTTCCACGGTAGCAGTAAAAGAAAAAACTACTTCTGATTGTGCAACCCAGAAAAAAATGTGATCTTAGTCAAGACATTTACTTATAAATTAAATTGATAGAAATCCTGTGGCCGTTCATTCATGTTGGACTGAGTGTAATAGGCTGTGAAATGATTGAATTTTACTAAAAGTCACTGCAGTCTTTTCATTTCTTTCCACTGCCTCTTTAACATAATGTAAACATGAACAGACTCAATAAAAGAAAATCCATTTTCTTAAAAAACTCAATGTTTCCCAATGTCATGTTTCCCTCTTTTATCGTCTTTCTATCCAATAAGTGTGTATTTTATGTGTACTATTACTTGAAAATGATGACCTTGTTTCAGACTCTAGTTCTTAGTTCTCTAGTCTTAGATCTGGACCTGGTCTAATGTGGTGAATGTGAAAAAAGCAGTGAAATGTTCCTTTTCTTCTCCAGAATAATGGTTTCACAAATCTGAAAGTGGGTTTCAGACAGCATTAAGAGGTGGAATAAGATATTTTTATAGACTTTCCTTTTTTTGCCTGACAACTAGTCTTATTTGTTATATAACTACCAAATGCAGCTCTGTTGGCCATCCAACCGATTTGAAGTTTATTGTAATAATTTTACTTTTTCTAGGCTGCTTTAAAGTCTTTAATCTCTGGGAATTAGGGATTTCCAGGGATTCTCTTTGATGCCCAAAGATTAAAGACTCTGGGAATTAAAGAGAATGAAATTCCTGAAGATGTTATATGTTACTTTTTTTTTCATTTTTTATGATTTGTTAATGTTTTGCTAATTTGTGTTAATTTTGTTGAATTGAATGTTGAATTTTTGGTAATTCTTTTAATTTGTTCATTTTTGGTAGTTTTGTTGATTATTTTTGTCATTTTGTTGATTGATTTTTGTTTTTATTATTTTTTCTCTTTTTAGTTGGCCATTTCTGTTCATTTTGTTGATTATTTTGATAATAATTTTCGCCTATTTTGTTCACTTTTTGATCAGTTGTTTGATTATTTGATTCAGTTTTGGATATTTTTCATTTTGTTCATTTTTTATTAATTTTTTTCGGTATTTTCTTCAAATGTGTAATACAGTTGGATGTAAACCTGACTTTAATCGTCTTCACCTCTTGTATTTTCTTCAATATTCAATGTGCCACATTGTGTCAATATGTGGACGTGGGGCAAAGGATCAAAATGCTGTTCAGTTCTGAACACAGTGCGCAGATACAGGGGCAGGAGTTTTGTAAGTAAAGATCTTTTATCTTGAAAGTACAGACGGACATCCTGTGTCTGTAGTTTCTGGGGTATTTTACATTAGCTGAAATTGAAAGCTAACCGCAGCTGAGAAGTTTTCTGAAGTCGGGTCATGTATGTGCTTTAAGTCATGGAACTTAAGTTCAATAACTGGTCGCGAGTTTAATCGACCCACCAGGTAGGTGACCTCTCGGTTGAATGTGACGTTAACTTGTTGCTAACCAGCATGCTAGTTATTTGCAGAAGTGTTAGCTGACTAGCCGTTAGCCTAGCAGGAGACATCTGCTACGAGCTAACCGTCTGAAACAGGTGGGACGGTCATTTCTGTTTTTCACTTCTCAAGTAATTATTTTCATTTTGTTGCTAAAAAATGAGCATGATAATAAAACTGACTAATTAAATGTGTTAACAGAATTGTGTTTTAAATATATAGTGTTAATAAATAACTTCATTAAATTCTGTTACTGTTACTGAACTATCGTTGACGGTTTGCCCTCCTCCACAATACATTAGCCAATAGAATGGCGTAGAAAATGATTGACGTAACCATCAACCAATGATAAGCTCATAACAAAAATGATGGCTCTCTCGTCTGTGTTTGACACAGGGGGCGTCTCTTTCCGGCGCAGTACGCTGGGATGCTGATGCTGAGGAGCCTCGTTGATCTGTAGCATCATTTTGGTCTCAATGTTTGTCGAAATGTTGTATTGTCTGAGGTTACAGCACTGTATTGACTTGTGTGTGGGTGGGCTGCTGTTGTTTTTAGCGGGGCTGCAGCAGGTGGAAGCAGCCTCCGCCGCCGGGACGGAGATGGCCAGCCTGAACTGGAAGCCGTTCATCTACGGAGGGATGGCCTCGATTGTCGCAGAATTCGGTACGTAATGCACCGCAACATGTAAACGCATGTTTACTGTGCAGTTATAACGCCGTAATGCCATAGGAATACACTGTGTGCAAATATTTTAAATTCACCTCTTTTAGATGATCTAGTCCAGAATTATATAAAGGTATTTTATCTGGACCTCGTTTAATATGGTTTAGATTTGAAAAACTAACAAAATAGAGGTTTCACAAATCTGATATCGCATTTTAAATAATCTTTAGCCTCTCTGGGATAATTTAGCCCAGATTTGACTAGTCTAAGTAAAGTGATTATAGATCTGGACCTGATCTAATAGAGTCTAGATATAAAAAGAACAATTAAATGTCCCCTTTTTTGCATTTTCACTACTAAAATAAAGGTTTCACAAATCAGAAACTGTTTTAAAGAACCTTTATCCTCTAGAAAAATCTGGTCCAGATTTGCCCTCTCTAAGTGAGGTGGTTTTAGATCTAGACCTGGTCTGACATCAAGGCCATAATTATAACATACAGCTTTGGAAAGTTAGCACTTGTCATAAATGGGACCTGTAAAGCCATCAGGGTTTTCTTGTGTGTAAATGTGAGTCAAAAAACTGGCAAACGATGCATGAAATGTTTACTTTATAAATTCAATAAAGAAATAAAAATGTATTTAAATTAATGACAGCAAAAACTATTTTTATGTCTGACTGAATCTGAACACTGATCAGTAATTACAGCTGTCAGTCACATTCTTAAACCTCCTACCTGTCTGGAAACACCTGTAATTAGATAAAACCTCCTGTCACAAGTTAGATTTTCAATGGTGTGAAAACACAGCTAGGAGGAGGTGGTGAAGGAACTGTTGTCTACTGATGCAAGTTTCAGAGAAGAAGAAAAATAGAGTAGTGGAAAAAATAGCCCCAGTCAGAGGATAGATGTTTACAACAGAAGAGTTTTACTATTACTTTATACTAACTATAAAGAAGTATAATTATTCTAGAAATTAGTCATTGATTCTTGAGATAATCATTGCCTTTCAGATCAGGAATAATTAGCGATCCATTCCTGAACATCATGCCAGGATCTTTTTATTGAGTAAAGTTCTTTCAGTTAATTCTGCTGTGTTCAGACTAAAGACAGAGTCATCCCATGTGTTCATGTATTTTTTAATATAGAATGGACAGTCAGACCTCTAGGTTGATTTGGCCACCCCCAGTATTGACTCCACGGATATGGCCTTGTGTGACGTAGATGTGAATAAAGCCATTAAATGCAATTACATCAATGGAATAAAGGTTTCATAAATCTTTTACAGCATCTCACTAATGGTAGCGGTGTCATCAAAACACACAGAAAGATATTCATTTGAATAAACAATAAGGAGCTCGTGAATTATACAAATTATATTCAACAGTAAGGTAGTTAACCTCACAGTAGTGGGAGTTGTGAGTTGTAGTACTCTAATGGTCAGCCTAATATTTGAATATTTCAAAACAAGTTCTATAATGGATTGTTTGTTTAAGGCAATACAGCAAAGTGGACTTGGTTCCATGAATATAAATATTGTCTAATTTTCTTATTCTTTGAAACTAATTGCAATATCTTACAATATTGGACTGTTGGTCTAACAAAACAAGATGTTTTGATGCATCACCATGGTCTCTGAGAAGTGGAAATATACTGTAGTTTTCAGCATTTGTGACATTTATTGACCAAAACATAAACTAATTCATCAAGAAACACAATAGTTGGGTAATCGGTAATGAAAATAATAATTACTTCCAGCCTTTACAGAAAGAAATCGGTCATAGTTTAGTTGTAAAATACTCCTTATTATTAGAGTGGGTTACTATTATCTGAGATGCTGCTTCTCTCTTCAAACCTGTGGCAGTAAAAAATACTGTAAAACTTTCTGTATGAAAATAGTCCAGGATTTCTTGCTTACTAGTCACTTTTTATTTTATTCTGTATTTTTTAATCCTCAGGGACATTTCCCATCGATCTGACCAAAACCAGGCTGCAGGTCCAGGGTCAGTCTCAGTACACCGAGGTCCGTTATAGAGGAATGTTCCACGCTCTCTTCAGGATCGGCAAAGAGGAGGGCATACGGGCACTCTACTCTGGGTATTTAACCATCTGACTGTCTGATGCAAAACACAGCATTAGAGATCTTTTATGTTATCATGAGAAGTGTAAAAATATTTTCAGTGTCGAGACAGATTAGACTATGGCCAGCTGCCAATCTAGGCGATTAATGGGAAGCACTGCAGCTGTCACAGGTGTATGTACAGTTAGGAAAATGTGGACTCAGGTTTCTTCAAGCCATTGTCAAAATATGGCAATAATATTGATCCAAAATGATGCAAAAATTAGTTTTTAGGCAAATAACAACAAAATAAAAGTTAGTAACTACTTTCACAGTCAGCTCTATAAAAGTTCTACTCTCCACAGTTTTTCATCTTATATCAGCTTCTACAGTGGATTTAAAGGGAAAATGTTGGAAAACTTCATAAGACTTTCCTTAATAGGAAGAACTTCTGAATCTCTTGCTCACATCTTGAAGGGCATGAGAGGTTTTAGTTCAGCTCCTTACGCGTAACATAAGAAAATCTGGTTGTGTTTTTTTGCTGGCGGTCTGCTCCGTGCTGATAGAAACGTGCTCAGAACCACACACTGCCTCTGATTCAGCTGTACTTTTATAAGAAACCCAGTGGGACAGGAAATGTATTCCATTTTGATACTGGAAGCAACAGCCTTTTGTTCGACTTTGATAGCAGTGGGTGTGATTGGAATATTTTATCTCTACAGTTGCTGATTACGATTCAGCCGTACCTTTGAAGATGAATAATAGCCACCTGGGTGCCAAGCTTGTTACTCATCAAAAGACAGATTTTTAAAAATAGGTTGATACTTGCAAACAAGTAAACGTGAAGAGTGCATAAACCAAATCAATGTTTCCCACAGAATTAGATTTTAGCTGTCGCTGGGTGGGGTACTAAGCCTGAGTCCTCTGTGGGCATGTCTGGGGACATTTTTCGATGTTAATCTGTTCTATGTTGTGTTTATCATCTTTACTTTAGGGCTGTCTTCTCCTCAGAACTGTCAGTCGAATCACATTTGGCTGTTCAATGCAAAGCTTCAATTTCTCTTTTTTTGGCAAGCAGAAAATACGTTGATATGCGTTTCAGTGATGAGTTCCACTACATTCCTCGTCAGTATTTTTGAGCATTTTAAAATTAATACAGCTGCATATGATACATGAAAGACTCTTCTCTCCAGCAGAAGCCACTATCCCCAGCCATTTACATATCAGCTCATTAAGATCTACATATTGTGGTGCTCTGGTGTTGTTAAGCCTTCAGCTGCACAAGAGACACTATATATCCATGGTGAACTCCCCTTAGGATAGACAGAAAACACCTAACTGCACAGGGCTTGAGAAAGGTTTCAGCTTCCCACCAGCTCATGTTATCCCTGTGCAGTTTTGGAACCTTCTTTCTGTTTTACTCTGTTGTTTTAATGCACAGTTACAAAAAAAGAGAAAGAAATCAGAGTCAACTGTGGGGTCTCCTGACAGATTGATGACTTTTGTGACTTTCAGGTGGCGGACTTAATCTGACTATTAAGTTTATCATGTTAGACTTTGTGTTATTTAACTTTATGTTGGATTAGCGTGAGTGAGTGCAGTGGATCTCTGGGCCAAAGATGAACCTGTGTGAACAGAGTGGTTAGAAGAGAGTAAACTAAAAACTGTGTGGAAGGAAATGCAACTTGTGTTGCCTTTTCTGTTTAAAGTATGTCACCACTGGTCACAATATTTTCAGTTTATAATTAGACTACAGCTGAGGTACCTCCTTGGCAGAGGTAAACATGTTAAAATTACTCTGTAAATATACTTTACCGACTGTTAAAATACCCGAGCAGCCTGCCTAAGTACTGTATATGTGTGGGAAACACTGTAAATGCATTCACTCTCATTAGGATAGATCAAAGTATGGAGAACAGTTTGAACCTGTATTTTAAAAGATATTGTCCTGTCGCTTGTGCTAATATAAGTACAAATTTAAGGTACTTGTACTTTACTATTTCCATTTTCTGCAGCTTTATACTTCTACTCCACTACGACCGAGAGGCAAATATTGTACTTTTCACTCTACTACATTTGTCTGATAGCTGTAGTTTCAGTCCTGTTTTTCTGAGCTCACGAAAAGTTTTTTAGAGATACATGGTATCTTCCAGAATATGATGCATTGTTGTAGATTAAACTAACCAACAGTATATAAAGTAGTTCAAATAAGTTCAACCTTAAACATATACAGCAGTAAAATGCAACACACACATTAATACAGCAGTAAAATCGATCTAAAAACATTATATATAACAATAAAACACTGACGGGACCATTTTAGCGAATAATGATACTTGGATTTCTCACACTTTAACTGCATTTGGTTGATAATACTTAAAGTTTCAAATGCAGTACTTTTTACGTGTAGTGGAGTATTTTCACAGTGTGACTCTTAAATTAACTGACTTTACACCCATGACTGAATACTATTATTATATTAAAGCTGTTGCTAAACATGCTAGTGATAAATAGAGTCCAGTTTCAGAGGTTTTTAAAATCTTTAAGGTAAAAGTTACAAACCAAAGCCTGTGACTAGAAAGCCACACTCAAAACATTGAAAGCAGCCGCATTGACCTTCTGCTTCATCCAGTTTAGCGTCAGGTTAAAGGTTGACAGATGTATTTGACCTTTCATCACAGGATTTCTCCTGCTTTGTTGAGACAAGCATCGTATGGGACAATCAAGATCGGAACCTACAACTCTCTGAAGAGGCTGTTTGTCAGTCGCCCAGAAGGTGGGTGTCAGCTTTTTCTCCTTTTAATATTCTGTCTTTTTCTAACCTCTTTTATCAGCTGCATCTGCGCTGACAGCCTGCATCCAGAAGGGGATGTGAGGTTTTTAATTCACTGCTCTCAGTCAGTTTGTCTCGCAGAAGTCAGCTAAAATCATGAAAGCATTTCAACTCCCAAGATGTAACTTAAGAAAACATCCGCTTCAGCTCAGCCACTTGAGCCAGGTTTTTCAGTGAACTAGATTCACATTTGCCTTGTCACAGTGAGTTGCTAAAGGTTGATACAATGTCCTGCAAAGGAATGTTCCATTAAAACGACCTGGACCCACTAAGCAAAGACCAGTGCAGCTTATTTTGCTTTAGAGTGCAGTAGTTAAGGACTCTAAACTAAACTCCAGTTTATTTTAGCAGCCAAACTAAAGAATTTGTCTGCATTTGACTGGCAGTCAGTCCTTTACTTACATTTACATTGCACTCCTTTACTGATGGAGCTATCAAGAGCAAAGTGTAGCACACTACCTTCATAATCACATTACAAATCACCGGCAGGACTTTTTGTCCTTTTGTTTTGCCCATTTGTGGTGCGTATGAACAAAGAACTGTCAGCACATGCACATACACTCTACTACTACTATAATTTTATATGCTTGGAAATGTCGCTTTCACATTTGATCTTATCTGTGTAATATCGGTGTCGTTGACCGTGCTGCAGTCAAATATTTTCTTACATGTATTTTTTTAAGAATGCATCTTATTTTGAGGCTCCACATTTTGCCAATTCTAAGCTCTTTTTTGCGTGAGTCACTTTCTGGATGAAATGGTTGAGAGTTTAGCATTCAAGTCAAGAAAATAGTATTTTTTGTGTTTAGTCTTATACATAGTCTCACAGGTGACATTGTTTTGACTCTGCTCATACTGCATTCAGCTTCTTCTCATATCTCAAGATCATCTTATTTTTTTCCCTTTGTACTGAAAACACCTTTCGCAGCACTGGCCAGACAAATACAGGCTTTTTGTCTTCTTTCTGTGCATGTTGAGTCACTGTGCCTGCATGTTGAGTCTTTTGGTGTCACACTATGGGTTTCAGCTGGATAGCACAGGAATTGACAGTAGGGCTGCATGATATACGTATTGTTTCAGCATTGTCATCACAAGATGCGCATGCACAGTAGTTGCATCACAGGACATGCAATGTAGTAAATTCACTCAAACACATCATGCTACGGCTTTTTTGCTGCTCAATAGCAGTGGAAAACACACAGTTCTGACTTTCCAACTAATCTACAACAGATTTAGTCTGATATAAGGGTTCGTGAGTGACATGCACAGTGAACCACCAATCACAATCATTCACACCATCAATAAATGTGGCACTAATTGCATCCTACTTTGCATATCATCATTGCCAACACTGCTGTGATAAATGATGTAGAATGAATACACAGCAAATTACCCTGGTTATATTGGTACGATAACACTGATCCTTATAAATAAGTTGTTTTTGAATACATTTCTTTGCTTAGCAGTAACACAGTACTCTGTGATTTTGGGGATGTTATGGTAAACAACACTCAGCAGAAAAATGCTGGATGAGTCGTGACAGCCTGTGTTGATCTGCCTGCAGGCAAAGTGAGAGAGTTAACCTGCCGGCATTAATTTGCAAACTAAATAAGAGAGACAACGCTTCCAGGAAGGAAGGAAGGGATGCAGAAGGAAAAGTGTAGGAGAGAGTACAGGTTACATTCACACAGCAGAAAGAGCTCCAACCTTTGACTGTGCAGCAGGGAAACCTTACATATTCACACATACATGTAAACATGGAGAGTTCATAGAAATAAGATTTGTACAGTAAAATTATACAGTGAATTACTGAACTGTCATCACATGATCTCTTCATCGTCCCTGCAGAAGGAGAACCACTTTAGTTATCAGCCTGGTGGATTTGCACTACATTTATCAGTGATCAGCCGGCGCCACACGGTTTCTGACCACACAGTCTGTCTCTTCTGCTATTTCCTTTACATCCACTTTTTCTGTGTCATTCTCCTTTTCCCTTTGAGTCAGTTGTTATCTCGTTTTTTGCTCTTCCCTCTATTACCTCTTTTTCTTTTTCCTCCTCTCTCTGTTTCTGTACCTTTTTAATATTTAATGAACAATTAGTGTACATAAGATAGCTTTTAAAACTATATGATAATGGAGTATGTTAAAGTAGAGAGGTCACTTATCAGGGATGCACCATCATATTCTGCTGCAGTATTATTTGACCCAAACAGATGTTAAATGGATACCCGCCCTCATCTTAAAGGACAGATTCATGACCTGGTCAGACTACTAGCCCATGTATATGTGTTAGTGATGTCTGGACACACAAATATGATCTGATCACTTAAAGATAACAGTGAGCACAGTCTTCGCTACCACTACAAACATCATGCACTGTGTGTAGGGCACTAAAATAACCTAATGATCATAATCATAATCACTTAAGATGGAGCACAGTTACCATTACAGGCAATACAAGATGCATTTACGCACATAAAACAGTGTTTGTTATATATAGAGCACCCAAATGGCCAGCAGTGTCCCTGACAGTCTGTCTTAAAGGTCTAATTTGACAAACAAATCTGATTTGCCTGCAGTCTGAACACTGCAACAGATTTTGTTTGCTTTAATTGTTCCTCCTCATACTGGACATTAAAAACTTCTTAAGCATAAATAAATCCCAAAGATGACCTCACTCTAATATGAGGTTTCAGGTGCCTCCATTAAACAAATCAAGTGGATTTCTTCCAGAATTACAGTTTTGTGTTTGTAAATTTTTATCACTTTTCATCCAGCGTAGATTAATAGGAAAACACAACTTAGAGAAATAAAAAGGGCACAAGGAATATTTTAAGTGTGAAAGATATCTGCTTCTTTAACTAAGTAAGACTGCTAAACCCTCATTATCTCCTGATGAACTTTAATTCATTCAGGTTAAGGCCGAATATTCAATATAAGCCGGTAGCTTCAGTTTCTTGATGAGTGAGTGTGTTAAGTGCTGTCTCTGATTGATTGTGTGCCTTTCCATTCTGCATGCCCTCTGCCACCATGGTGCCACTGTGTTTTGAATGCTTGTTTTGATACAGGCTTGGGTTTACCCTGTGGTTGTGGTGGGATCGAACGCCCGTTCTTGGCGTGAGGAAGGACACACTAACTGTTGGTCAGATTGATCAACGATCACTGTAACTATTGTTCTAAACACAGTCTGTTATGATTGTATCCCCTCCTTCTCCTCCTCCTCCTCGTTTCACTATAGACGCCATACTGGGTTATTACTAATGAGATCCAACCCTTTCTAACAATCACAATCTCTGCCAGGGTTAACTCTCTAACAGTAGCTCCTGTTTATCTGAGGTCACTACAGAGTCAGCCATCTTTATCTACAGTTTTAAATCATTCTTTAAATCATTTAAATCTGCTTGGAGCTTCAGGTGGGTGGGGTTTGACCATAAGCTGTCAAAGTCAAACCAAATGATCACAGTTAGTGGGGCTGCCATGTTGCTTATGTGATGCATTTCACATTTTAGCAGATCCAGGCTCAGATTCAGAGGTGGAAGAACAATTCAGACCCTTGATTTAAAATACTGTCACACATTGAGAAAATATCCCATTACCAGTAGAAGGATTAAGGCATTCAGTGGAAATACTCTACTACAAGTAAAAGTACAAATGTACACTGAGAAAATACTCAACTACAAGTTAAAATACTACTAAATAGGTAAATTGGATATTTCAGTCTTTTGTATTTAATACATTAACACAACCCTATTTTCACTGTGGAGTATTTTGTGTAGATGGCTGAGGAAAAAAAAAAGTTTCCATTTTAGGATGGATTAAAAAAAAAAAGTGTTTTAAGATCAGTCTGAAACATAAGATGTGGAAAACTTGAAAGGGTCTGAAAACTTTTCCGTATGTACTGTAACTGCATGGTACAACCAGCTGCCAGAGGGAAATAGACATATTTTGGCTCCAGTTTTACAGAGCTGTTCTGTTGTCCGTATTTATTTACAGTCTCTGGGTTAAGTCCATCCATGTGGGGCTCCAAGCAGGTTCCAGCTAAAGCGAACAGTTATATGCACATAAATAACATGTAAGGTCTAATGTAGTTCTTAGTTTTTCTTCTCTGACTTTCTTGTCTCATCTGATGTTCAGTTTTGTTTTTTTTTGTTTTTTTGCTAGAATAAAAAAACAACAATTGGAGGAAGTCTTCTCTATATAGCCTACTCTGTGAACGTGTCACTTTCATTACAGTCATGTTAAGATTGTCAGAAAAAGCAATTCCATGAATTAAAAGGTTTATATTTTCTATAACTAATGTACAGAGACCTGTTCTGATCTGGTTATGACTACAGAGGTCAATGTTTCATTCCAAACATAAACTAATGTACTGAAAATGACACAGTATCTAAATGTGAAGAGTATGCATGATCATTTTGCGATTTATTGGATTAATACACCCTCCTCGTAGACAGGTTTATGTAGTATATCCCAGGCTAATCATAATCTCTTTTCTTTTCCGTATGTTTTTTAAAATTTTTGTTGCTTTTGGCAGCTCTTTAACGTGTGTTGTTTCTGCAGATGAGACCATGGTCATCAACGTCTTCTGTGGTGTCGTGTCTGGAGTCCTGTCCTCTTCTCTTGCCAACCCGACCGACGTCCTCAAGGTGATCCTTCAATAAACATGTTATGCATGTTATCCACCAATATCTGTATCCACATCCCTTCTTGAACAGAAAGTTCTCGCTTGTTTTCCTTTCCCTCTTCCCTTTTCTTCCCCCCTTAGAATGAGCTGCAGATACACCAAAAAGTGAAAAATTATTCTTGGCATCACATTTTGTGTCACATGTCACCATTTGTTGTGACTCAATGGCTTGAAGTGTTTGGTCATGTTTTTTGTTTGTGTGTCTGTTTTTGTTCCAGATCAGGATGCAGGCTCAGGGCAGTCTGCTCCAAGGCAGCATGATGTCCAACTTCATCAACATCTACCAGACAGAGGGAACCAGAGGGCTGTGGAGGGTGAGTGAAGCATAACTCTGTGTGCAGGGCTACACGTTAAGGCTTGTCCACTCGCCTAGGGCAAGTAAAATGTCATGTCAGGCAACATATCTAGAAATGTATTAGAAAGTATTATACACACTGTTTTTTCTGGAGCTGATGATGGCATCTCACTCTAACCACTGCAGCTCAGAGGGCTGGCAACAAATGCTAATATACATAATTAACTTCAGTCTTTGTTATATGATAACTGCTAATAAATAAAACTATTTGTGTAGGGGCGTAAAAATGTACTTACTTTTATATGAAATACTGATAATTTTCCTTGGAGATCAGCAGCTTTGATTAGAAATTGTTTGTCTTTAGTGTTTTTATTTTTGCATTCTCAAATAAAACACAAAATGTTTCAATGTTATGTTGTTTAACTTAATTTTACTCCTGCATATTTTGACGTTGAACAAACATTTTAATATCATTTTAATTGTTTTGAATGTTTTCTGACCATAAAAAAGTTTAAAACCCCAAATAACAATCTGGTTTCTACAACTTTCACTCATAAATCAGCCTTTAAACTGGAAAGAGAATGATTTCATAATGTGATAATTATTGATATTACTGATAAGAAAATTTTTTTTCAGAATTATATTTTTGTCCGTTGCGTCAGTTTTCATCTCGGTGCATTCAGTACAGAGATTAGTCGGGACATGATTTGTGTAATGGGGAAAAAACCAGTAGAAGAGGAAAAATAGGATTTAACTAAATTTAGAAGTCACCAAGTCTTGTCATTTTAGTTTTAAAATCAGATTAATGTTTTCCTCCTCCTCCTCTTCTTCAGGGCGTCATACCCACAGCACAGCGAGCAGCCATTGTTGTTGGGGTTGAACTTCCTGTCTATGACATAACAAAGAAGCATCTCCTTCGCTCTGGCCTCATGGGAGACACCATTCTTGCACATTTCATGTAAGCTTATTTACTTTGACCGAGGGATAAAGTTCATTCATCTTTGTTCTGGTTGTTTAGCATCGTCTATGTTTGTGTGCAGATCCAGTTTCACGTGTGGGCTGGCGGGAGCGCTGGCCTCTAACCCCGTCGACGTGGTGCGGACTCGTATGATGAACCAGCGAGTTCTGTCAGGAACGCCCATGTACAAAGGGACACTGGACGGAGTGATGCAGACGTGGAAGAATGAGGGCTTCTTCGCTCTTTATAAGGGCTTCTGGCCAAACTGGCTGCGACTCGGTCCCTGGAATATTATTGTATCCTTTAACATCTTCGTGCTTCCACCACTGGTTAACTATAAGAAATCAAACTTCTGACGGTTCCTACATCTTCAAAAATGAAGAAGGTCTTAAAACAGTCAGAATATTAGAATAGGATAAAAGATGTTTAATACAAGCACATCAGACTGTTTACATTTCAAAATATAAAGTCCATACATATAGGTTTGGGCGATACAGCAATATTTAAATCATAAAATCATTTTAATAAGATTGTTTTTATATAAAGTTTATGGTGAAGTGAAGGTGATATTTCTTTACTATCTCTAGTCTATTCTTACCCACCTGAGTATGTTTATGAATATGTTGATCTTAAATTGGATCCATGTTCCAGGCTTCTTGCTATTACTGTCAGGAAATCTGTGTCATGACAGCAGACTTGAATGCTGTGTGGAAACCACAAACCAACAAGCCACTGCAATTTAACAGGTAACATTAAGCAAGGAAAGGAAGGGCAGCACAAAGAAAGAAACTTCTGCAGAGACATTTACTTAAAAGTTTTATTATGAGAAAGTTCTTATTTTCAAGTATAAGCTGTATGTGCAGAAGAAAGAACTTAGTGAAATAAAATCTGAAAGTAGACACCAAAAAAATGCCTGTCTGCTGCCAGGTGTACCGTTACAGTCAGGCGTACATTCAGTTTTCAGTATTCTGACACCACAACTGAGCGAGTGCGTCAGTCGCTGATTATAGCTGCTCCCTGCAGGTTTGAGGTTTAGTTAGTGTTTCATAAGCCGTGACAGTAGCAAATAGCTCCAAACACCCAAATTAAAAGTCGGATTTATGTTGAAAAGCAATAATAATTGTATCCTTTAATAACACCTACCAATAAGCCACCCTGTTGTGCAGGAAAGAGGCCATCTGTCCACCCTGTTAAACATGGGATTCTCTGCGTCACATATTACATGGACTTTGATTAAAGGATTTCAGTTGAGCATCAGAGAATATTGGCTTAATTTTGTTGTCATTCAGGCAAGAGTTATCTTAATTATATTAAGTACAGTACTGTGCAAAACTCTTAGGCCACCATTAGCTTTGTTATTTTAGCAAGGTTATAGTGACAATACATATTAATTTCTGAAGATATAACTGGAATATACAGGAAATATGTTAACAGCATTACAAAAAACAGTTTCTACAGACAAAAGTGGCAAGTATTTAGGGAAACCTCCCTTTGCACTTACCATGTTTTGAACTCTCTTTGGCAGACAACATGAGATTTACTGCACAAATCTTTTCATTCAAGAAATGGCAAACGGTTCTTATTGTTTGGGATACTGCTTGTCATGGTTTTGTGATTCCATGTCGGATATTATTCCATGTTGTTTTGGTGTTGAGCATCACATACACAATAAGTTTCACTCATTGGAAACTTACTAATGTGTAAAGACCTGAGTCCAGACCAAAATTTCTGGACAAGATGAAACGAAACGTTGGAAGTAAAGGTTGCAGTGGTGTGAACTGACCCGTCTCAGCTCGACTCTAACCGGCTGATGGGTTCACCTGAGACTCAGGTTGTCAAATCACCAGTGGCTGGTTTTAGAACTTAGTGTCATAGTCTATGTTTTTCTCAGTATTTATGGACTGTAGCTCACCTGTTACTGAGATGCGCAGCATTGTTATTAGCTGTTTCTCTGCTAAATCCTGTCATGATAGTCTTGTGTTTTCTCTGCTTATTAGAGGTGACACCAACTCCTCTAAACAACAGAACTGCTCCAGAAATAGATGGGAGAAATTATCGAAATGCACCTATAGTAAATAACTCGCTATCAAGACACTGTAAATTATATCCAGTTATATCCATGTTTTGATTTGTCAGGTTTTACATTGTAAAAGTGTAAACATTCAGGTTTCTAAACTTTGTCCCTGAGTTGTAGACTTGTGACTGATACGAAACATGACATTGTCCTTAACACACTCCTCAGTTCTTCATCACGTTTGAGCAGCTGAAGAACCTCCCGTTTTAACAGGAGAAGGACGTGGGACTGCACCGATAAGTGTGACGACATGAGCACGGCAGCACCTGTATAGTCACACTTCTTTATAAAATCATACCAACGATAACGCACAGCATCAGTCCCGCACTCATCCAGATCTTACGCTGATTTCATCTAGTTCTCAGTTTTAATTTGTATTGTTTTAACGGCTTCTGTTTTTTTGCACAGTTTTGAAGAGTTTTGCTTTAATGGTCACTCATATTCAGTCACCTTAGACACTCCTCAGGCAGCTAAACGTTTGTAGCAGAAGACAGACAGTGTGCAGGTTCATTTCACAGAGCTGAGGACAAAGACAGAGTTCCCCTGTGTGGATTAGGGTGAGTTAAATCTTCTGAGCCTTTTATTATTTGCTCAGGATTCCTGCACTCATCTGTAAAGTAACTTATGATGGCTGCGCTTTGCACAGTGTGTAAAAACAAATGGAATGCTGTTGAACAGTTTAGACATGCATGGCTGCACACCTGATGGACTTTTGAAGATAAAAGAAATTAGAAGCTTTCAAGAGGAATGTGTAGGAGCGCTGTGTTTCATGAACAGTATGTTTAAACACATACTGAAGGCACTGCATGAACTGTGACAAACTGTTATAAAGACCTGAATTTGAAGGAGTGGAATAGAAAAGTGGGACAAATGAAAAATGGCACAAAAAGAACGAAAAATACCTGCACACTGCGATTTTCTCCAGGTTGTTTATTCTACTCTTTCAGTCCAACTTTATTTGAAGGAGAATTCATGACACTGACATGAACACAAAGGTTTTTTTAATGTGAAGTTGAAGTTGTTTGAGATGTTTTCTTACGAAAACTTGACATAAACCAAGTCAGGAGGCCAAACAGTTTCGCTTTATGTGTTAACATTAATCTGTCGTGTGTTTGGTTTTGACATTGGTTTTGAGACCATTATAATTCTATCAGTCAATCAAACTTTATTTTAGAGCTCAGAGATTTGGCCAGAAAATTGAACCTCGATTTTTTTTTTTCCCCCAGTGATATGGACAATTCATACAATCTGTCTACATGAACTCAAGACAAAATATGAGTCAAAATAGTTTTAGTAAAACTATACACCCTATTTACAACATCAGTTTAACAACAGCAACAACAATGTTCCTTACCTGTTGAAAATTCACAATAAGAATATTACAGCAAGATAAAGATCTCCAGAGAAAGCACTAATGTGAAGTTCACGATTTAATTTTTTACAATTTTCATGAAGCAAAAACTTGACTAATGAAATAATTGGATATATTGGTCCGTTCTACTTTCAGCCAATTCAGTGCAGTTCAAAGTGTGACAGATGGGCAACAAATAAAAGATTCTACAATCAACAACCACATAAAATGATGAAATCTTACACAGTATAAACGATTTTAGTAAAATAGTCAAGTGTCAATAGAATAAAATGGAATGAAATGAATAACTGATTTAGAGATGGTTGTTACTGCGCAATTAACAGAGACTTTGACTAGTTATTTCAGATCGGCATTAAAAAAAAACTCAATGTCAACTTTGTGTTAAAAGGATGTAACTGAGTGAATGACACTTCAAATAAAGTGTTACCTTCGTAACATCACGATATTTCAACCTCAGAGTCAACTATTTCAGAGCGGTTTGTGGGTATCTTTTGTTCTTTTTGAGCAGGTTGTTAGTGTATGGATTTGCATGTGTCAAATGAATAACTGACTGTTTCAGGTGGTTACCGAGCTGTAAATGGACAGCTTTAAAACAGAAATCAGACTGAGAAGAAGCTTTGTATCAAAAATTAAACCCAGTAATAGATTGAAGTGACTGAAACTTTAAAGTGAATCTTCAGCAAATCCCTGAAATTAGGAATTAAAAGTGCAAGAAGGTGAAGATTATTCTGACGCAATGAGCGAGACGCAACAAAAAGTCACTTTTACTTGAAACAATCAGAACCAAAGCTACTATTTGTAGTAAAAAGAGACCTAATTTGCAGCCAAAACAGTGTTTTTGTTTGATTACTCTTTATTTTGAAGAAAGGACTCGTTCCAGATCAGCCAATCCTCATAAAGCTGTTTCATTTATTGGTTTTTGATTTGATCTGCGTTAATTTTTCCGTTTCACCTCCATCAGCTGCAGTATTTGGAGATTTAAGTGAATGTTGATATCGTACTGTAAGATAATGATCCGGTACATAATGTAAATGCCTGTACAGACTCTTTCACACATAGAGGTGGGTGTATTTTATCTTAAGCGTCTCCAGGTGTACATACGATGCCTTGTTACTTACTTCTATTGTGGCGTCTCTTGTTTGAGGTCAAGTCATGGAGTGAATGAAGACATGGAAGAGGGCTGCGGTGCCAAATATGTTTCTAGAATTTATGTGCAAATACTTCTTCAAGCTTGCTTTTATGTGAAAGTCATCGTGGTGCAGGCTACATTTATGGAATCAACAGCAGCATATTCCAATTTTGTGAACCATATAAACAGACCAAATATATTTGTAGAATTTGTATCCTTAATTGGTTTTGTGAATCTATAATATAAACTTGCGACACTGACAAGAACAGGATCTATTTGCAGATATGAAATGTCCCCTTTTTGGCTTCCACTTGACAGATTCCAGGCTTTTAATGCACCTGCATGAGCCAAATATTCTATTTTTCATAGTGTTTCTAGAGATTTTGTTACTCGGTGGAGGTTTTATTTTTGTGCTGTTTTATCACTGAAATGTTCGAGCTGATTAGTCAAATGTTGTCCATCCCGTGGCAGCTTTTTAAAAGCTTTATTTCTTCGTAAGGTTGAGTTTTCCAAAATTATGAAGAAACAAAGACAACTAAGTCTTTGTTGTTGTTGTTCGTGCACAGACCTGCTGTGTTAGCGTTACACATTTAAGCTTGTTTTATTTAGATGCCAGTCTATTTAAACCAGCTCTGCTATACCAGAGTCATAGTTCTGTACAATTCTTAAACTAGGGACACTTGTGAGTTTTGTGAATCAGGTTTGTGCTTTTCTTTTCCTTTCATTTAAAACATGTGACGTCTGTCATTGCAGCTCCAGAAATCTCACCCTCCGCCTTTTTATCTTTCCTGCCTGCTGTATTCGGACTCCCAGTTTAAAAACCATCTTTACAGTGAGAACATGTATTTCTAACCAGCGATTGATTAATTCTCTTCAAGCTCCAATAATAAGAGTTGAGTATTGTTTCCATTTTATTGGTTTCGATTGTGCTTTCCATTCCAAAATTCCATCACACACTTTTCCCACTATTGACGAGTACAGATGTAATTCTAACGTCCAAAACAAGCCAATGTAAAAGGGATTATCGCGGTGTCTTTTTCTAAAGTGAAGCCACACTCTGAACTCTATACTGCAGTCCATCGTTCATACTCGTATTTAAATAAATGGACGCGCCATTGCCTTTTACGCCACATCGTCAAGTTCTAATTCAAAAATAAAGGGTTAACGTGTTTAGGAACCCACAGTTTTTTACGACTGCCTAGTATATGCTATTTCTAATGTGGAGTTTCAGTTCTCAACCTGACATGTAGGTTTACGTTGGTCATTTTTATTTGCAGTTTTAGGTGCACACTGAATGCACCACATAGGACATAATAGGACGTGTGTGTCAAACATTCAAGTGTGTTTCTCACTGGAGACGTCGTTTATTCAGCTCTGGGAGATGCAGTGTTGCAGCCTTAAACTTCATCTGTTGATGTCGTTCTGTGATAATCCTGCTCCTCTGCCTTTACCGATGCCTCATCACCACGTTGAGTGCATGTGCTCTTTTTTTTTCTTTTTTTTTACTGTATAGATTTCAGTATTAGAAGACATATTTTACCAAACATTTCAGTGCAGTTGTTCTTTTACCTCAGGAGTAGGGCTCGGTATCGTTCAGAAATGTTCAAAACTGATACTTTGGCTTCGATACCGGTTCCTTTGATCCCAGTTTTTCATTTTCACAAAAACTTTTATTTAATTTATTTATATAATTACATTACACATTATGGTACAAATATTTAGTTTTATTTTTCAGCTCATCTGAATTTTATATACTGAAAACATAAAAATGTAAAGCTGTTTACCACTTCAGTTGTCTGTTTAATTTTTTCCACACAAAGCTGTTACAGCATAAAAAATAAACTGATTTACCACGACTTGAAGTAGAAAAGTTGAAAGCTGCTTCATGCACCGACAAAGATGAGATTTACTCCTTTGGTATTTAAATTTGATGCCAAATGACAAGATATTTTTCAATACTCGTTAATTTATAAGCAGTCGGGTGCCGTACAAGTATCCGAGTTCGATACCCAGCCCTACTCAGAAGTCATGCTTTTCTGAGCCATTTAATCTGCTGCTCAAGTATCGGCGCACAGAAAAGTATCACAACATCAGACCCAAATGAATCTCAGAAACATTTCCCTTCCTGTAAAGACAGCAAAGGGAACGGATTGTGTTTAAATGGTGAGTTTAGTTTGTTTGATGGAGTAAACAGATACTCAGCGTTGGTGCAGAGATAATCTTAGGGGTTTAGATGTTAGGATGAGGTCAGAGATCAGGTGTCAGAGTCAGAGGAGATGCAGATAATGGTCACATGTGGCTGTTTTCAGACTAAAATGCACACACGTTTATGTTTTAGTGCATTTTTTGCTTTGTTTTTAAGATTTAGTTTCAGTTCCATCCACACTGAGGCGACAAAACAGTGATTTAACGTTTTCAGTTTGGGGAAAAACGTTCTATTTTAGCAAAAACTGCTTCTCATATGAACTAAGTAGAATTGATTTGCTGCTTTTGGAAAAACACTTCCAGTCTGACGACAAAGATGCAGCACCTGAAGTCGAGGTCTGTGACGTATAAGGGAATAAAAAGTCCCAACAACTTGAGACACAAATCAAAACACAAATCTCCCAAAACTGGCTGTGAACGTTTCCTTAATGCTAACCAGCATCTTGTTTTGTGCATATGTTTGCACATTGTTTTGAAAAAAGTTGTAAAAGTCATGATACTGTGTTGGACAAACTGTATTATCCTGAACTACTGTAATGTTGTCTCACTCCGGTGGTTTTGAACCATGCAGGTGTTTGAGTTTCTGCCCTTTTTTCTTCCTTTATTTTAGAATTGTTTTCATCGAGAGCAACTTCAAGCAGTCGACAGTTTAGATTAAAAAATGACATGATTATATTGTTGAATTTCTTAAATGAAAGCAGTACAAGTGTATATTAAGTTTAACTGAGATAGACCAGGAGTTTATCCACCTTTGTTGTGTTTGAAGACCAGCGTGTGATTTGTTTGTGTCGATGTTTTCAGAGACCTGACTTTTAACTGACTCCCGGTCTTTAATCTGAGGAAATACATTATAACATTTAGAAAAGGTTGGTCTGTGTTCGGCATCTCAAATCCCTGAACCAAAATTTACCAGAACTGGAACAATTTATATAACAGCAAACAAAAGCGTGTTTAGCTGAAGGCAGAAATCATAGATATTTAAAAACCTGACCAAATGAAACACAAACTACCTGCAGGGCTCAGTGCCACTAGACGTAAACCAGAGATGTGTTTGTAAGAGGAGTGATTGAGACGTTTGTGGCCTGAAGTAGGACATGAATTCAACAGCTCTAGTTTTCTCAGACAGTTAGTTGAAAATGATCCGAAACGGAAAAATGATTGCTAATATTGAAGGAAGGACGTGAATGTAACGACGGCTTCTTTAGGCCACGGCTTGTCAGTCGCTCCTCGTCCTGTGGGTGAAGTGACCCTCGCTGATCTAAACTGTATCTGTCCTCACAAACATCATGTTCACTCCTGTTTGTATTCTGTTCCTGTCCGTGTGTTTTTACTTAAACAGCCTTTAAAACGTCCACGGGGTTTGGGTTTCCACTCGTCTCTGATCGCGCTGCACTTCAGCTCTGATTGTGTTTTGATGTTGGACAAATGATTTTAGGGCCATATTAGGGAATCATTCATTTTGTGTTTATGCAGAGTTTGATGTGTTTTGCGATTTTCTGAATGAGTCTTGTTCTGCGAATGGCTCACCTGTGCGTTTGTGTTTCTGCTTTGCATTCCTGCTTGGATCACTTTGAGAGCATTAAATGCGTATGCTGGCTTGTTTTATTTTATTTTAATCTGCTTGTGACTTGTTTTGAAATGTTACCACGTGCTTCGAGTTGGACTTTTCACTTATTTCCCTAAATAATTCATTCTCTTTTCCAGCATTTTGTTTTTAATCTGGAGCCAAACTCACATTAATATTAACGTTTGAAAATAAATATGTAGGAGTCAATGGTTTTTGACATAGTGTTGATCTAAATTTAAAAAGTTTGACCGATAGTGAATGTTTCAAACCAGTAGACTGGATATTTACTCTTTATGATTTGAAACTGTTCAACTGAACATCTACGTCAAAGGAATAAATACTTAGAAATACTAATATTTGATTTTGGAATTCACTTTTCAGCAGCTAAAGAATAATATTTATTTTTTAGTCTGTTGTATTTTTTGACACAACAAAAACAAATGAAAATCCTCCTCAGAAAAACAGTTCACATCATAGAGAACCATTTGGCACAAACACTTCCTTTAAGAAATAGATGTGACTAATTTTGGTTTTGAAATCACAACAAACATTCATGTCTGTTTCTCGCCACAAAAACAGTAAATGTCACTTTGATCGCGTCACTTGTTTGACAATAAGGAATGAAATCTGTGCCATGTGGTCAGATTTTAAAAGTTCAGTCTCAAAAGCTGATTTTTAAAGTATTTTAAGATATTTTTCTTCGCCTCCATCGTCTTCAAAAGAAGTTTGAAAATATGTCACAATCCAACCTCGACAAAAACTGAGTATCTTTCACATATTTAATCAGATTCCGACGATCCTGCAGCTTTCAATGTGTTTCTGCGTCACCATCATTTCACACAGTTACAGTCATTTAAATGTTGTTTCACACAGTTACAGTGGTTCAAAAAAATTATGGCAACAAAGTGGTGTCTAATATTAAGAAGATTTAAAGTGTTTTTTTAATCAAATGTGCCTCAAAAACTGTTGGATTTACTAAATACTCTTTACTAAATCTCAAGATAGAAGTTTGATTCTTTACATTTTTCATTAAATGCAAAAATAAAAAACAACTC
>JAPQRN010000007.1:22111897-22123965 GCA_037367275.1 Coranthus polyacanthus
ATAGTTTGGAAATAAAAACAGACCCATTGCTGAAGAGAAACCACCCGCCTCCATCAGATGCATTTTTATGTCGATGAGTGACAAGTTTTTTCAAAAATAAAATTCCTCTTTTTCTGTAGATGTTGAAAACACTGAGGAGAACAAATCCCCCTGAAATCGAAACCTGTGGGTAAATGATAAATACAGCTTTGGAAATGATTATTAGACACCTGTGATCTACTATAAATTCAATATAACAGTCCTTCAAATGACCTTTTGATTTTCTCTTCTTGGAAATATTGTTTCTAGATTCTAGATTTCATCATCAGATGTTCTTAATTTATATGTTACCTGTTGCTGAGACAATGTTTTTGTTGCCATTAATTTAAATACAACTTATTTCTTTATTAAAATTGCAAAGCAAACATTTCATGTATATTTTGACAGATTTTTGAGTCGCATTTGCACAAGAAGACTCTGATTGCTTTACATGTCACGTTTATGACAAATGTTGATGTTTCACTAGTTTTACAGTGGAACAAGAAACAAAGCTGTTCATAAAGACATTGATCCATCAGTTTCCAAGAAAAGACAAACTCATGAATTTGAAAGGCCTTAAGATGGAAATCCATTTGTTTTTGATCAGTTTGTTGATGATCAATAATTCTTGGTCAAGATAATAAGGAATCTGTAAAGAAATAAAATGTTACCAGTATATTCTAAATATAAAATATGTGGATAATGATGATGATGTCCTACCTGCAGACGCTGCAGCTCTGTTTGTAAGTGACCAGTGAAACACAACCGTCTCCACAGCTACTGTGTGTGTGTGTGTGTGTGTGTGTGTGTGTGTGTGCGCGCGCGCGTGCGTGCGTGCGTGCGTGTGCGTGTCTCTCTGTGGTCATGCCTCGACTTGCCTCTAACAGGTACGGTTGAAGTTGCCGTGGTGAAACAGCAAACACTCACCCTTATACGTGACCACAGCTTCAACTACATTTATTCAATACATGTAAGTGTCGCCTCCAGAAGCAGCTGATGTTCATTGTAAAAAATGAGGCCATTAAAATGACGACACAGTGACACAGACTGTCATGGATGAGGGTATAAGAGACTCTGACATGTAGTCTGGTTCCGTTTATGAGAAGCTTTGTGTCTTAAGAAAACCTACAAACTAAATAACTATATATTCCACGTTTTTATTTTATTTTTGCCGTTATTGTCAATGAAAATGTTTGAATGTCTTGCTTTGTTTTCTGTGTGGACGACAGGAAAAACAGTTGTTACTGCTGTAATAACTACTGGGATCCTAAATATATAAACTAGTTGCATGTTTCAGTTTTAGAAACACAAAGTGGTCGAGCTCAGAGACTCAAAAATGAATAATTCCATCTTAGATGTGTGAGTGATCGGCATGTATCTAGCAAACCTTCTGCAGATAAACAGAACTTTTAGAACGACGTCAGATATGTTTTACAAATGCATTGAGCAGAGAAATTGTAATGGATTGAATAGTGGTTAAAAAAGGTAGGAGTGACAGTTTTTCTGTATCAAAACATCACTTACTTAAAATGGTCTCAATGGAACTGTAGTCTTTATTGAAAGGTGAGAAATACAGACTTAACAGGAGGGAAGATGAGTTCAAGGACACAGTAAACATAGAAAATGGTTAAAAATAACTGATGTAAATGTCTGATTAGAGGCAGTTTAGCCTCATCTATAACAGAATTAAAGAATATATTGTGTTTTTTAATGATTATGTACCAAGAACATGATAAAACTGGATGAATACATGAATAAAAAGGTGTGCGAAATACCAAATAGTATTTTTAATGTCTGTTATCTCTCTTTAAGTGATAAACACAACGCAAATATATCATTTAAGCCATCAAATTTTAGAAATGTGTCGATATAAATGGTAGAAAACATGACTAAGTAAATCACGTCACTGAATAACAAATAAATGCAGAAAAAGATAATTAAGTCATTTATGTCTTCATACAGCCAATGAGTTAGTTACATATTAGTCTATTTTTGTTGGAAAAAGAGACATTTTTTTTCCATCCCAAAAGTGGACGTTTCTGTAGAATGACCTAAAAGGGTGATTTTATTTTTTATCTTGTGCGCTAAAAATATTAATTCCCATCGAGCTTTCTCTTATTCGGTGAGCCAAAGGGTGGCAATAAGACAAGCTAGCTGCAGCCGTGACAATAAAACACATTTGTTTTAATTAGAATGTCGTTTAAAGTCAAAAACATCGGACAGGAAACACTTCGCTGCTGCGTTTTGTCTTTTGTCATCGGTTGAAGACAACAAACCAATCACTGCATGCGTTTGTTCGCTGGATTGACCTATATGTCCAATCGGAGTCGTTGTTGTTGCGACGTCCTCATACTGTTGGTCACATCCGGTCGTATATATGTTGCCACGAGTTAGCGGCGAATTTGGAGAGTGTCCATTTTGAGCAGCGAGTCGGCGTCTCCGGTATTTTCCTTTAAAGTAAGCACATGTTCCTGGTTTCTTTTGTGTATTTAAACAACGGGCGCATGTACAGGTTTATTCGGGGATTCGTGTTATCGAGGTGTTTCCGCTCAGCACGCTTTTTATCTGATTTGTGTGTTCTTGTTAGCAGTAAGTCGTGCTAGCTGCCTGTTAGCCGCAGCGGTGCTAACTCACTTTAACCCGGTCATAAAGCGCCGTTTGTCTAATCACGACGTAACCGTGCAGCTCGGCTCTTTTGGCTTTTATTAAGGCGTCGGTTTATTTAGTTACATCTGAGTTTAGTGGATCGTTTCATCCACGCTCAGCCGGTTACCTGCTAGCTGGGCCTGTACTTTTGCTCCGGGCGGTAACGGAGCAAAGCGCGGTCCGCTTAAACCCGCAACATGGAGAGTCACTGCGGGTCGTGAATTAAATCCTCCTGCGGTCTAATTAACACACAATGATGTTGTCCAGGTGTCCCACATTGTGACTATGAAGGGAATATATACGCTAAGAGCTGATTAAAGTCATGTTTACACTCAAGGTGGCGCGAATTTTAAGTGAATTTTTAGAAAATCTGCAGAATGTGTGTGCGTTAACGTCCACTGTTGTGTGAATGAAAGGAGCAGTGTTTGAAATGTTACTAGTTACTCGTTTTTAAGTAACTATACCTCATCAACGTAGTGGGACTTTTCGATTGATTTTCTAACAAATATTTTAAATTGGACACAAGCTGAAAAGTCCTAAAAACATCAATGTAAAACAATACGTGCAGCAACTTTAGAGGCCTTTTCTGATTTCAGAAGGCAATATTGTTGATTTAGGGCTTATTTTGATCGATTAGTTTTTTAGGGTTTTGTTGTTTTAGTGCTTATTGTGTTTATTTTGACTTAATGTTATGAAAGCCAAAATACAGCTATTAAGAGTCAAATGAATATTAGATGTGAGACACTTCTACCAAAAGGTTCAGATCAGGAGCTTATTTCTATTTTGATCTAATGTTGATTTAGTGCTTTTTTTTTTTTATGTAATCTTGCAGAAGCCAGTGTACGCTGCTGGTTTTATTGGTGTTTATTCATGTCACATCAGAAATAAAGCCTCCAGGTTTTGTGGGAAAATCTCAAATGAAAGATGTTTTTTAAATGACTGTATTTTTTTTTAGGCAAATTTGACTGTAAAAGACAATCTGTGGTAGATTTTCACTTGATTTAATTAACTCTGATGGCTGAAGTCTCAAATTAGCTCAAGGGATGGATCACTTGCATTTAAAGTACATAAGATCACACGCAGTGAACTTGTAATAGCTGGAAAAACTGAAACAATCCTTTACAGTGCCACATGAAGTATGTCTCCTAGTTTTCCCTGAATGGTGGTGTTTCATTCTTGTTTAGAAACTCAATGGTAACTTTAAATGCTCTGATTTTGAACCCTTTCTGTTCACACTATGTTGTAGTTTACAGCAGTGGTAGATTTCACCGCTTTGGTTGATTTCGTGTAGGATGACAGAACTCATCATCTTGTCCTTTCTCAGTCTCTTAACAGAGCCCACCGTCAGAATGGCAGACGCTGAAAATCTGCTCATGGAAACATCGGAGCAGAATGGTAACGAGGGAGACGAGGACCAGAATGGAGCCGAGCTGGAGCAGGAACTGGAGCAGGAGCAGGAACTGGAGCTGATGGCCGGCGACGAGGAGCACGACAACGGCACAGACGGAGGCAAGATCGATGCTAGCAAAGGAGAAGAGGACGCAGGGTGAGTGTCTTCATGTTCTTTAATCATGCTGAGGTGCTGTGATGGCTAAAAACTGTGCAGTTTTTGCATAGTTTTGGACATATATTATTGCAGGTAAGGCTGGGTGATATGGCCAAAAACTGTTAATGATAGAAACTGTTCATATCAGTTGATACAATAAGTATCACAGTAAGTGTCAGTTTCTTTCAAGTAATAATTATATATTTTTTTTGTGCTGAGTGAAAGTTGAAGAAACCAGATCAAACTATTAGTGGGGGTTTTTTTTTTTTCCTCCAATCTCTTTATGGTCAGAACATGACACCAAACAGAAGAACATTTCAGAAAACTAGAGGTAGAACATTCAAAACAATTACAATAATAAAAGTGTCAACATCAAAATATGCATGTGTAAAGCTAACAAAAACAACAAAACATTGAAACTGTCTTAGCTGATGTAAAAAAAACAAACAAAAACAATTCTCTACAGAAAAATGTATTGTGACAATTATTGCAATATAAAATTAAATTGCAATAATTTTTCACCCAACCCTAATCACAGCTTTTCAAAAACTAAACACAAAGCAAATTGCACGATGTTGTTTAGTTTTTTGTTTTGGTTGGTAAAATCTTACCCGCATGTTTAAGTCACCAATTAACTTTTCCACAAGCAAATAAACCCAAATGGGATATTTTAAAGAAAACTAAACAAGCTGTATACTTGCATTAACTGAGGCTGCTGAAGAGTAACAACTTGTCCCCCCTTTGTGCAGTAAAATGTTCGTCGGAGGCCTCAGCTGGGACACGAGTAAAAAGGACCTGAAGGACTACTTCACCAAATTCGGCGAAGTGTCAGACTGCACCATCAAGATCGACTCCAACACCGGTCGGTCCCGAGGCTTCGGCTTCGTTCTTTTCAAAGACCCCTGCTGTGTGGACAAGGTTCGTTTTACCTTAATATCTTTAACCACTTTAACATGCAGGGTGGACGGGGAACTTGAGCAAATTATACAAAGATGTCGATCAAATTGATGTTTAGCTGTTTTTCATCTTATTCAACCTAAACCACATGTTATCTGCAGGTTTTAAAAACTACAGAATTCACTCCTCAAAAGGATTTAAAAGGTTTAAAATGCTACGCTTTCTAGAGAAGTATTTTCTCCTGGTGGGAATATTGGTTATAAAATGTTGCAGTTAATTTCAGGGTTTTTTCTTTCCTCTCTCTTTATATATTCACAAGTCACATTAATTTAATTGTTTACTACTTCAGTTATTGTGGGTAAAAATGTGTCTTGACTACTTGTTGTTGCTGGTCCGCAAGGTTAAGTAATGAATTAATTAATGAAAAATGTTAACTAAAACTGTGTGTAGGGTTGGGGATTGTTCAAAAACCTGATACTGGTACCAATACTGACGCCTTGGCTTTGATACCGGTTCTTAAATGTCCCATTTTTTTAAACACCAGTTTTGCATTTTAACAAAACGGGAAACAGTTTTACAACATCAAACTTCAGTCTGTCCAGTATATTTGATCTAATCTGTGTGGTGGCCCATCACGTTAATTGTAAACATGTTCGCTTGCAGGTCCTGGAGCAGAAGGAACACAAACTGGACGGGCGTCAGATTGACCCCAAGAGGGCGATGGCCATGAAGAAGGAGCCGGTCAAGAAGATCTTTGTCGGGGGTTTGAACCCAGAGGCAACTGAAGACACCATCAGGGAATATTTCGGGGCTTTTGGAGAGGTCAGTTTAGTTTGTAAATGTCACCTCGATCTGTGTGAAATCATCCTTGTATATGACCTTGAGTTGTCTCTACAGCTCTAATTTAGTCTTGTGAATGTTGGTAAATTTGAAAGCCTCTTCCTTTTTTATATTTTTGCATTTTTTCCTACCTAATCTGCTGCTCCAGTCCTTAAATCACTCACCTTTTACAGTTCATCTACTGACAAATAAAGAGAGAAATCAAAGAATTTTGTAAATGAGACAATTTTTCATTCCTTTAGATCAGAGATATATGCAAAATGTTAAAACATCCAACACTATTGATTTCAATCAGGATTTGAAGATGTAACATCCTAGATATTAAAGTTGGAGTCATTAAAATGACAGTGGTATTTGTAGAAAAAGCATATACACGTTTTAACTTTTTTTTTTTTGGTGCAGATTGAAACCATCGAGCTTCCAATGGATCCCAAAACAAAGAAAAGGAGGGGTTTCATCTTCATCACATACAAAGAGGAAGCCAGCGTCAAGAAGTGTCTGGAAAAGAAATACCACAACATCCAGGGTGGCAGGGTACAAACACATTCTTTTATTTGAGTTATGAATGTGTGTGAGAAGGGAAAAAAAACAGTGAATGTATTTAAGTTCTGAATATCTGTAGAACCGCCTGCAGCCGAACTTGGTAAAATAAGCCTTTTCTTTTATTCATCGTGCCTTTTAGCACAAGATTATAATCACTGAGGCAGTCTTTCAGTTGCTGAGGTTAGGTTTTGTTTTTTCAGTGGTGACATGTATGTATCTCCTCCACAGTGTGAGCTGAAGATCGCCCAGCCCAAGGAGGTGTACCAGCAGCAGCAGTATGGAGGAGGACGTGGCGGAGGCTATGGAGGAGGCCGAGGTGGCAGGGGCCGTGGTGGTGAGGGATTTATTCATCTATCTCTGATTTCAGTGTTTCAGCAGTCTGATTGAGGCCACGACATGACTTCTTACAGATAAACTTAAAGGCCCAGTGTGTAAGATTTAGACAGATCTATCCTCAGAAATGAAAGAGAATATTGCTTAGTGATGTAATTCTACATAAAAAGTGTGGTTTGATATGTTTTTGGTAAAGCAGAGAAATTTTTTACTTTTTTTTTTTCATTAATTAAAAATTGGACATGATTCTTACTATAATAGAGCATGGTCTGTTTTCTCAAGCATAAGTGAATCACAAAAAATGTACATTAAGATAGTGAAAGCTTGATAATTAATTGAAATTAACCACTAAAGCCATCAGTGCCGTTTCAACTTTACTGATTGCACAATTCATCACTGCCTTTCTCTCCTTTTATCAACATGGAGAACAATGTTGTCTTTTTTTTTTTTTTTTTCCGATAAAACTTAATTGAATTGTTAGTGGATTAAAACTTTGTGGGTGTTTACATTCAGTGATTAAGTACTGTCAGTCAGTTGAGCTGCACAGTGTGAGCAGGGAAGATTCTGGATGAAGGAATGCTGTTTAAAACAATGTATTGAAAGTTAACTAACTAGTACATGTGAGAATAGAAAGGTAGATTCCCTACTTTGTTCTTTCAAGTAAAGTCTACTATTTGGTGGCATTGTACCAACCTCTTATTGTAGCTACCTGCCAGACATCTTCATCTTCATTCATTGTACACTCTACTGTATTTACATACCACCCCCCCACCACCACCACCACCTCTACCATTGCTCTTGGTCAGCTTTCCTTCCCAGACCACACTCTAGTCCTATTCAGAGGTGCATTGACAATGCGTTCTCTCATGCAAAGTGAGAACACACTCAAGATGCACTGAGGTTTGATCACTCAGACCACACTGAAGATTCAATCGCCACTAAAGTCAATGTCATGAAACAGAACCAATACAACAGACAGAGGTTATCAATATTTATGGGGTATTGTATAATTAAATTAGCCAAGACACATTACAAAGTCCCTCTGTAAAATGAAAGCTTATCCTGTGTTTTCGACTGTAGATGATCCCATTATTTGCCTATGGAACAGGGAAGTGAGATGTAATCACAGGAGACTTATTTTAATGTCGGATCTGAACAGGCATTCAGGGTCTGGGGAAGTCCACCCACACCAGTACATTGAAAACACTCCATTATAACAAATGTATAGACTTCAGATGTTGAATGATCTCTTCAACACATGAACAATAACACTGGCCTGGTGTGTTCATAAATGGAATGGATCGATGGTTAAGCTCCATGAGAATTTAAAAAACAAACGCATACAAAACAGTTTAGTATAAATACACGTACCTTTTTAATAATCATGATTACGTTTTCATTAGTGTAGAACTACCTCAAGATAAGAGTCAGTGTTTTATTCATCCTGTAATGGCTGTTTACACACGGGTCCTTATTTAGGAGTAGGTGGTGTGTCTTTGAGGTTGAAGCTCTATGTGAACTCAGTATTTTGTTTCTCAGGTCAGAGCCAGGGCTGGAACCAGGGCTATGGAAACTACTGGAACCAGGGATACGGTAACCAAGGCTACGGATATGGTGGATACAGTGGCTATGGCAACTATGACTATTCTTCTGGTTACTATGGATATGGTCCCGGATATGATTACGGTACGTGCTGCTTCTTGAAAGGTCACACGAACTACACATAGTGTAAGGATAAGGCTTCAACATGCTGCAGCATCAATTTTATCATCAATTACTGTAATTAATTTACACATTATTCTCTGGATGAATGACACGAAAAGGGCAGAAAATTGAAGAAATTGCCACACTTGAGAAGCAAGTGTCTTTAGAACATTGTTAAAGTGGCTGATTTTTATTTTTTAAATTAAGCAGATGTTGTTTCAAAGGCTAATTCATATCCATACACATCAGATGTCATAAAAAATGATGAACTGATGCTTCAGGTGGGTAAATGTTAGAATTTTCTGTTCTGTTCATGGTCTCAAACAGCATGTATGTGTTAATCTTCTGCTGAAAATGGTCCAGAGATGTTTTGTTACTGTTGTATGTAATGTTGTGTTGTTGCCCTCTGTCCTCCACAGACCAGGGCAACGCCAGCTACGGGAAAACCCCGAGACGAGGGGCTCACCAGACCAGCTACAAGCCATACTGAGGATCACATGGTGGTGCAAGGTGTGTTGTGGTTATTCACTACCCCCTGAGTGGCTGTCAACATATACTTATACACCACTATAACAACATTATTTCTTACCTTTCTTTTATCCTCAAAGCTCACACAAAAAGGAGACTATTAATCCATGTTCCCTTTTACAATTGTATACCAAACACAAAATGCTACCATTTATCCACAAAAAATTCTGTCCACACTGACTGCCCTTCATTGCTCAGTACCGCAGCTGTATGGCACATTTGTTTTCTTATTTAAAAACATAATCATGTTGAACGTGTCCTGTAAATTCGGATCTATTCTGATTGGCTGTCAGTGTTTCCATCGTTGATCAAATTACTCTGAAAGTGATGCCTCAATGCCTTTCACCACTGTCATCATAGTTGTGGCGTGAACTACAGCATTCGATTTTTTAAAACTTTTTATGATTCCTGGTGTTTCCTGTAAGCTGCTGTCTGTACTTGACTATTTGAGGGAAAAGAGGTTTCAGTTTTGTCATTCTTTAAACACCAGTTGATTATTTCTTCCAGGCTGAGTTATATGTAAATCTAAATATGAAAGGCATGTTTGTTTTTGTTTTTAATGTGACGTTTGTGCTCCTCAGGACTCCAGTGAGAGCGACAGCTGACGACGCTGGGCCTGACCCAACCTTTTATGACAGAAGACCATTTGTACAGAAAACATCACAAATGTAACTTTTCCATGTTTGTTTTTTTTTTTTTTTGTTTTTTTTTTCTTTTTTAAAAACCCTATCAGTTTTAGGTTTTACTTTTCCCTTTGGTGTTTTGTTTTTTTTTTTTTTTTGGTTTTGTTTTTGTTTTTTTTTTTCTTTCTTCCCCTCCACATTTCCATCAGGAAGTGTAATTTTTACTGTACTTTTTGGTACCTGTTTTGATTCTAATGTATTGTAAGGGTTGTATTTTACATGTTTGCTGGCTTTACAGGTTGAAAATCTTGGCGCTGTAAAGGAGCTTTTTTTGAAAAATAAAACAGTTTTCAGTAATTTTTTTGTTCTGATGCTTCCAGGCTCTTTGTAGAGCTGGGTTTAGGATTCAAATTTGGTTGTTGACTTTAATATCAATATTGCTTTTTTTTCTTTCCTTTTTTGTAGCCACACAGTGATCTGTAATAATCGCGCTTTATATCCCCTAAATTTGACACAATTTCCCCTCCTTTTTAAATTATGAAACCATCTGGGTTATAATCACTTAACGTGAACGACAGCCTGCAAGCTCGTCTTCCAAGATGTCGTGAAGTTAAGAAGAAAAACTGGCCACTTCGTAGCCACTCAAAACCTGAACCACATCTGTCTGTGGCCCTCCTGTCATAGAAAGTTTTAGTTCATATGCTGAATTAGTTTGTCAAGTGCCACTGGTTAAGTTAAAGTTTGTCTGCTTAATTTTATTTGATGTCTCTTCAGTAACTGAAAATTTATTAGTAATAAACATTCTTGTTCGTAATCATTTGCATATTTGCAGTGCTTAATGTTACGGTTAATATGAATTAAGACAGAAGGAGATGAGTGATTTTTACTTCGGATTTTTATTTTATTCTGCTCTCTACATAAACACGACAAACTGCCTGTGTGGCTGAATTGAACTCAGCTGCAACAATTAATTGGCTAGTTGTCTATACATTAATTAGTCTGACATCTGTAAGTCAGTTTTAGTAATTTAAGGAAAGTCTTGTCTCTTATTTCCTCCTGACAGTAATTGAATATCTTTGGGTTGTGAACCAAAATAAGATCTCTTATGGCATCTTGTTGAGCTTTGGAAAAACTTTTTCTGAAATTGAATAGTCCAAAGTCAAGAGAATAATTGGACTATAGTGACCAGATCCCAACAAGCAAAGGGTTTCTACCCAGTTTGGGTAGAAATACATTCATGAGACATGTTACCAATGCTGAGCCGTACATTTTGATAAGTGTTTCAAAAATTAGAATTGAAAAATAGCCCTGGGTCTGTTCATCTCATTCCGATCATGCATTAAAGTCTCAAAATTATAACACTATCGATCAAAAACACAAGTCAATTTTCTCAACGGATCCACTTGGTTTTTTCTCCTGCTGCTGAAAATAAAGTTCAGTAAGAACTCAGGTTGCACTTACATTGTTTATTTTGATTTAACCACTGACTGCGTCATAGTCATTTGAGAGGTAACTCAATAAAATTGTTTAGTTTCATTCACATTTGCACGCGTTAAATGACTAGTATTCAAGACACAAGTAATGTTACCGGTTACTAATCCTTGTGTATTATGGCACATTCCAGTGACCCCTAGAGCTATGTTGGCTGGACTTGTATACTCCTGATGGAGTCACCAATACCAAACAGGTCAGGAGCAAGATGAAGAGAGATCCCCTGGCCTTCCAAGGTGGGGACTGGGCTGATAACCCTCTCCCATAAAAAAATAATCATTACAGAAGCCATAACAAATAATCTTAATATTTACATAAAGATTACCATGGACAGACAACCAAATGTACTGGACTGTTACAATGAATAACTAAACTAGAAAAATGTGCAATCTCTGAAGAGATTGCGTGTGATTGCTGAGACGTGAAAGCTATACTTGAATGCTGAACTTAGCTGAAGGTCACAAGCAATACACAAATTATGAAAACATGAAAACAAGACAAAAAAAATCAAAGAAGTGATGACAATATCAAATACGTAACAAGACAAAAGTGACATCAATGACGTAATGATGACATCGACAAGGTACAAATGATATCAATAATGTAATGATAACATCAAAGACTTAAGACGCAAATTACATCAAAGAGGTCATGATAAACATCATCACGATATAATGATGATAAACATCAATGGTATGATAATGACATCAATAGCTAAGGGGAAAGAACATCAAAGACGTAAGGATGACAACATCAAAGTTCTAAAAAGAAACAAATTACATCAAAGATGTATCAATTAAAAGATCAAAAATGTAACGAGATGCAAATGACATCAAAGACGTAATGATGACAACATCAAAGATGCAACAAGATGAAAACATCAAATACGTGACGAATGA
>JAPQRN010000007.1:22124065-22136538 GCA_037367275.1 Coranthus polyacanthus
CATTTGAAAACACTTCTGTCTTCATCTTTCCAGGTGCAGATGTATCTCCAGTGTTTCCATCTGTCTCTGGAGAAACTGCAGGAGATTTCTGTTCGGCTCAGGAAAGATTTCAATCGTGGTTTGGGGAAACACTCGCATCACAAAGCGGCCGTTAAGATGCTCCCCACCTTTGTCAGAGCCACACCTGACGGGACAGGTGAGGCTTTTATGTCTGAGTTAAATATCCAGATTACTAAACGATGATTAGTCCAAGGTAATCCTATACTGATATGTGTTCTCTTCAGAGAAAGGCGACTTCCTGGCGTTGGATCTCGGAGGGACAAACTTCAGAGTGCTTCATGTTCGTGTGAATGATGATGAGCAGAAGGTGATGAAGATGGACAGTCAGATCTGTGCCATCCCTCAGGAAATGATGCTGGGAACTGGAGAGCAGGTGAGTTATTCAGTATTTGTATTTTTTCTGCAGTGAAGGATCTGAATACTTTTTTCCACCCGTGCCTAATCAAACAGAAGTAGAGTGTTCTTTTGTGCTTCACTGATCTGTTCATCTCAGCTGCTGCAGTGTTTTGTCGGCAGAAATGAAAAATATAGATGCTATGGCAGTTCATAATGAATCTTCTTACATGTGGGTCCAGAGGAGAAATTAAATTTCACTTGACATGAAAATGTTTTCAGTGACAAAAGAAAGATATTTGATGAAGAAATAGACTGAAAGTTGGAGCAGTCTCTCAACCATCTTTTTTTATTCTTTTATTCTGATGCAGCTTCAACAGACTCTGATTTGCCGTTGTTAAACATCTGTCTGTCTCTCTGTCCGTCCAGCTGTTCGACCACATCGCTACGTGTCTCAGTGATTTTCTCGACTCCCAGAATCTGAAGGGACAAACTCTTCCTCTCGGCTTCACCTTCTCCTTCCCCTGTGAACAGAAAGAAATCGACAAGGTCTCACACACACAGCAAACGATAGTATCTTTCGGTTTAAATCTTGACTGAGGATAAATCATCAGGCAGTTTTAAAACTTATTTAACTAATTTAAAAGCCACAATCTAGAGAGCTCGCTGATGCAAGTGTCCAGTTCTGCAGGTGATCTACAAAGAATGTGCAAATTTGTGAACACAGATGCAGCCATTTCATTTCAATTATGACCAACACTATGTACCAAGAGCAGCTCGAATTAACACAGCACCAGATTGAACATAGACTCACCTGATGAGGGTTCAGGTTCTAAAAACTTTCTGTGGTAGAACTGGAAGTGTCAGTGGAGGAATGCAATTATTTTTAAGTATCTACATTATTTTAAAATCGCAATGTACAGTATAACCTGTTCACAAAGGGACATTTGCGACACCACTGTTGACATATTTGTGTTGTCTTTCAGATATCAAAGCCAGCACATATTCATAGAACTGGAGAACATCTAGTAATGAGTGTTTTCCTCTGTTGCATGAGCTGCATAAGTTTGTCCATGTCAATATGTTTTGCACTTTGTCACCATCACCAAAAAAGAGAAGAGACATGATGGTGAAAGAGACGTTTCGCTGCCCAGAGGTTTAATATTGTAAAGAAAATTCCGTTTAGCTTGAATTCAGGATCTATTTCAGATACCAAAGACTCATCTGCCACATCTTTATATTCACCTGAAGTTTTGTTTGTGTTCAGAGCATCCTGATCCGCTGGACCAAAGGATTTAACTGTTCAGGTGTGGAGGGAAAAGACGTGGTGAAGTTATTGAAAGAGGCCATTCACAGGAGAGGGGTGAGTCGAAAACACTGGGGATTTTTAAACTGATGATTTTTGTATTTTTAAAGGCTCTGAAAGTGTGTTTACCCGATCTGCTTCTACCTATGACCTCCAGGACTCAGCTACATTTGAATTAAAATCTGATGATGGATTGTCAGAGCCATGAGGAGTCAGATTAGTTGACTGTAATACCTACGTGATCATTTTAAGCTGTAATTGGTGCTTATTTAGTCTTAAATATATAATGTTATGAAGAAATATATGAGATTTGAAGTTTTCAGTGGTTTTAAATGAATTCTCCTGTTAGGAATTGGGAAGATTTGACAGTTCTTTTGTTGAATTAACAATAAGTAAGAAACCACTCCATAAATCCAGACCTGAACCCGACTGAGAGTCTTTGGGATGTGCTGGAGAAGACAATCAAAACTAAAGGCTGTCCAACGAAACGTGTGTCCATGTGATCATCCCAACCTTCTTTGCTGACGTCTGATTGTTCATACTTTTCCAAAATGTCCCTTTATAATCACTTCTTTTGGTTCAGATGTGGACATGACACAGTGGATGTATGAGTATAAAACTGAATAGATGCTGTTTGTGCAGATTTTTCTGCATTTTTTTGTTGTCAGACTCTGATTGAAGCAGACTGAGTGTGTAGGCAGCATATTCGATATAGGGATTATAAATAGTCAGGAAATAACGCACCTGTCTCTGTCTGTTCTTCAGGACTATGATATCGGCTCAGTTGCCATGGTGAATGACACAGTGGGCACAATGATGAGCTGTGGGTACAAGGACCAGAGCTGTGAGATTGGCATGATTATTGGTAAACACTCACATTTATAAATAACTTAGTTAGGGATTTTCTGGCACCTATACACACTGTATATACAGAAAAACGTCGACTTGTGAACTCAGTTTTGACCGGTTTCATATCCCTATATGGTAGGTGAGAACATATTTACCCTGCTCCGTGATAACTATGTAACAAGTGGGATTTTTAACTCACATTTAATCACGCTGATGCAATGCACATATGTTTATAGTAACACTTTAATTGCCTCTTATGTAAATCCACTTCATATCATAAAAAATACCCTCCTGTTAGACCAGAACCCGCCTGAGGAATAATACATTTTTAAGTTTTCTTCAGTCTGAAGTAAAAATAGTATTTTTGACATCAGCGCCTTTACCTATAGATGCTTAAAGAGGGAAAGGACACAAACGCAGAGTATTGGCAGTAAAACAGCCATTTCAGCATCAACAGTTTGAAGATAATGCAAATAATACGCGCAGACAGAAGATCCATCCATTTAGTTAATTGTTGAAAAAGATGCACCAAAACTGAATTACTTTAAAATATCTGCTCAGCCAGTAGTTGTGAGTTATGCTACTCACAGACGACAATGTTCATCAAAGTGACAATTTTCAAGGGAATTGTTTAGAAATCAATACACTTCAAGTTCTAACAGCACCAATGTAATGAAGATTTTCTACAGCCTGTAAGCAGAGTCCAGAAAAGGTGCAGAAGTCAAGTTTCCTCTCAAACGACTTGCATTACAGTGTTTTTTGATTTAGACAGAGAGCTGCTTAAACATTAGATATTTGACCGGTGTCTTTGAATAATTACTGAAACAATGACTGAATAATACAAACAGTAATGGATCCGTGTATTATTCTTATGTCACTTGTCCTACTTAACAGTGAACTAAGGCAGAGATTTAGTAGAGATATGATAAATTAGAAGTTTCCAGTGCTTTTTACGATGCTTTTCTGTGTTTTGACACTTTTCCCCCAGTGTTAAAACGAATTATTTTCTGATTAATTATCAAGAACGTCATGTAAAAAAGCCCAAAGTGGCATCTTTACGGTTCACTGCTGTACAACAGAACATGCCGAACAGCCCATCTTTGAAGCCTTCAGGTAAAATCGATGTTGGTTGGAGTGTGTCTTTAAGGTACGATATATGGGCTACCTGCGGTTCCAGTAATCCATAACGTTACTCAGGAGGCTTTTCTTCAGTGTCCTCTCAGGTCTAACTCAACCTGATAACAGATCTAATGTGTTTTACCTGGAGAACCGGAGAGGCCGCTGACAGAATGATCGCATTAGATATAATGAGGGTCATGCTGTAGCGGTGAATCGTCTCCTTCCTCGGCTATAATTAGCTCGGCCTCAGAGCTCAGAGGAATATGCAGCGAACGTCCCCCTTTGGAAATTATTCTGCCACACAGAGACTGAATTAAAGGTGGTGCAAAGTGAGCATGAGGCTTTAATTGTTGCTTTTCAACATGTGAGCAGCAACATGTTACCATGAGTTCATAAATCATTGTACGGTAGAGCTTAATGCTGCATCTGCTGAATTTAATCTACATTTAATTACCTCCAAAAGGCACCACTGCAGCTTCAATTAGTGCTGATTGTTTGCAAGCAGAGACATAGCTTTCTAAATGTAAGGTACAATATCTCACGGCACACAGTTATGTCTTTTTATTTATTTTACCTTCAATCAAGTCAAAAAGCCAAAATATTGTTAAAAATAACCAAAATGTCTTGTATTAAGCAAAAAAATCTGCCAATGGGGTAAACAAATGTAGCTAAATGTAATAAAAACTAGAACAAAGTCTTGCCACTGGAAAATTAAATGAAAAAAATAGTTTTTGCTGCAGTTTTGCTGAATACAAGCAAGAAAAACACATGTCATGTCATGGGCTTAATATATTAATTGGAGATGTTGTCCAAGTGGTTTCACTCTTATAATAAGGATATAAAAATAATCTTGTTTCTCTACTGGGATATTATACAAACCATTGTTTTAGTTTGTTGCTGGTTACATCTAGTTCAGCACAAGCTGGGATATTAAAATGACATTACATTTCTAATGAAAAACATTTTTTTTCTTTTTAGAAAATAAGAACTGTTCTATCAGTCATTCATCATGAACAAAACAAAACAATGTGACCTAAAACTGTACAGTAATGTGGGAGACAGAAGAAGAGGCAGCAGCACAGGAGGTGATAATATGTGCACTATTAGTAAGTAGGTTTGTAAAGGGTTTAGTGCTTATTGAGTGTTTGTATGTTTATATTTGCATGTGTGCGGCAAATGCTGCTAAACCAAGAGTGAATCTGTAAACGCTGTGGTTCATATTGAGGACCATTAATCACTCGGCTGCAGAGCCGCCCCATGAGGACACTTAATCGATAAAATACATCAGATGATAAAATGTTTTGGCGAGATTCAAGGAGAATCTGCAATGAATTGTCCAGATGTCAGTGCCCGTGAGTCAAAGTGAGTTTTCATCCCCTGTCGCGTCAGGTACGGGAACCAACGCCTGCTACATGGAGGAGATGAAGAACGTGAAGCGCGTGGAGGGCGAGGACGGCCGGATGTGCATCAACACCGAGTGGGGTGGCTTCGGAGACGACGGATCCCTCAAAGACATCCTGACGGAGTTCGATGTGGAGGTGGACAAGACGTCCATCAACCCCGGTGTCCACACGTAGGTGACGGTTTAGAGCAGAAGTGATTGGTTTATGAATGACTATTGGACAACAGAACTAATAGAAAACATTGTTATAAATCATTCAAATAGTTAGTTACTCATCAGTTTAATTTACATTATAGATTTGAATCTGACCGTAACATTTTATCAAAAGTTTTATATTTTTGCTACTTTTGTCTGTGTAAAGTGATGAAATGGACAAGAATTTAACCTGCAAGCAGCGATGGGTTATAGTGAGGGCATGTAGAAGTTGTTCAAAGGAGTTAAATATGACAATGTGTGTCAACAACGACAGGAAATGGCAAAAACAGGGCAAAAATTGCCTATTCAAACGAAAATGGTGGATTTCCTGTTAGGCCTCCAAAAGTTTTTTGTTTTTTTTGTATGTCCAGACCTGATACATGTTCATATGCCAAATACCAGCAAACTTTTGACATTTTTGAATGGAAAAAGGCTACAAATAAAGATAAAATGTCAAAATCGTCGCTGATTTGATTTGTAAAGTAATTTATTGCAACTCTGCACAAAACCTTTACCAAGTTTCACAGATAAATGACCAGCAGGATAAGTTCCCAGATGATTTGACTTTTCCAGATGTAGAAGAGCTGAGTTCTGCAAACAAGGCTGATAATTGATAAATCAGCTTCTTTTCACCCTGTTTGCTCTTTTTTGCTTCCTGCAGGTTTGAGAAGATGATCAGCGGCATGTATTTAGGAGAGGTCGTCCGGCTGGTGCTGGTGAAGCTGACGGAGGTAAAGCTGCTGTTTAATGGACAAACATCTGAGGCTTTGCTGAGCCCGGGAAGCTTCGAGACGAAGTTCATCTCAGAGATCGAGGAGTGAGTTTCTAATAGAGACTCTTAAAGTTGTTTTTTTTTCATTTCTTTCATTGTTTTAGATGAGGAATCTGTTCCAGAAAGTCATGTCAATGAGCCTGCAGCACAATCCAAAACCACTGAGAATTAAAGGTGCATTATGTAGGATTTAGTGCCATCTAGTGGTGAAGTTGCAGATCGTAGTCATCTGAATAACCCTTTGCCTCACCCTCCCCTTCCAAGTGGAGAGGACAACAACCGTGGCTGCTAAAGCTTTTTGTTATTTTTTTTATCTGCATTAGCTTTTCTAAATGTTTGTCCGCAGATCTGGTAACAGCAATGGTCAAAAATAATGTGAATTTCTATATTTTATACTGAAAAACATTTTCTTGCCCCACATATGCGTCAGTCTTAAACAAATGTAGGGAAAATGCTGAAACCCAGACAGAACCTAAGCCTTCTGAAAACCTGCCATAGGTATAAAAAGCTCTTTCTTATTTTCATGTTCTGATACACTAATGAAAACACAATTATGAATGTTATGTTTAATTTCTGCTCTCAGATCACCATAAATCATACACACTGAACCTTTAATGTCATTACACACGTTCATTTCCAGCCATGAAAAAGAACTGTGAGCTGCTGTTGTTAAATGACAGTGATTAAAAATGGAAAATATGAGACAATAAATGATGAAGAACTCATTCATGTATTTATAATTAAATCTAATTTTGCACAGCTTAAATTAAACTTAGTTATATTTGTATCATTATTTTCATTGGACATCTTTGTTTAGTTTAGTTTAGTTTATTTCTCGTTAGACCCCTCCTTTTGTGTTTTACTGTTGTATCGCTCATGTACATTTTGTTTCCTGTGTCTTTGCTTCAGGGAGGACAGAGGTTTAGAAAATGGACAGAAAATTCTGACCCAGCTGGGTTTAATGTGGAATCCGGTCGACGTTCACGTGGTCCGTCGGGTCTGCGACACCATCTCGTCGCGCTCCGCCCGTCTCTGCGCTGCTGCTCTGGCGACCATCGCAAAGCGTATCCGTATCAACCGCAGGGTGGACCATCTGAAGATCACAGTGGGAGTGGACGGGACGGTCTACAGAAAACACCCTAAGTAAGAACAACAGACGAAATGAACTCACTCCACAAGGAGCTGCAAGTTAAAGTTTAGTTGAAGTTTAAGATCTTAAAAATATTTAATGCAAAGAGCAGCGGTGGCAAAAGTACATACATTCTTTATTGAAATAGAAGTCAAAACAGTCTGTGGCAAAAGTAGAAGTACTGATTCAACTTCTCTACTGCAGTAAATGAAAAAGTACAGGCTCTAAAATGTCCTCAGTGTACAAAAAGTAGGCGTTTGAAGGACGTTTTTACTGGCTGTTTGACTGCAAATTGCAATGAACCTCATGTCATATTAATGATATATGATATGATATGATATGATATGATATGATATGATATGATATGATATGATATGATGTTCTCTATTTATTGTGATATAATTTTATATCACAATAGAATTTTATTATTTTATTATATATATTATCAGAATATATATTATATTCTGATAATATTCCTTGGAGATCAGCAGCTATTATTATCACAATTATTGCATGTTATAACATTTCTTTACAGTGTCAAATAAAAGAAAATGTTTCAATGTTTTGTTGTTTTGTTGTTTGGAGGAGTTTAAAACTATAAGTAACCATCTTTTAAGTCAGTTTCATCTTGTTGAATAAGACCGAGGTCAGGTGTTGCATTCAGGTCTGTCTGTATACGTGCACCTGTAACTCAAAAACTACAGCACATTCCAACTTGAAACTATGACACAAAGTCGGTCTCTATCACATCTCGGTCCTCCTAGAAAATAGAGATTCTAGAATTTGATTTGTGAAAGTTGGTAGGGGCCGCTAGTGAGCCACTTTGCCAAACCTATGGCCAAGAACCATACAATATAAAAGTTTTCTGAAAAGGTTCAGCAGTTTCATCATCCTCAAAATGTGATTCATTCAAGCTGTAATTAAGTGAAAAATAAGTCAACTAAAACAGAAAAAACAAAAAAGTGCTAAATATTGATGTATTACTTTAGCATTCATCTGTTCATCTTTTCTCTCTTTGTTCTTCTTCTTGCTGCCTTTCTGTTTTCTCTCATCCTCTTGAATTCCCTCTTTCCGTCACCTCCTCTTTCTCTCCTCCTCATTTCTCTCTTCGGCTTTTAGTTTCAGCAAGGAGCTCCAGGACACGGTGTGTCTCCTCACTCCTCACTGCGACATCAACTTCATCGTCTCGGAGGACGGCAGCGGGAAAGGTGCTGCCATGGTAACGGCTGTGGCTCAGCGGCTGGCGCTCCAGTCCCGGCTGTTAGAGGACAGCGACGGTGAAGACGACGACGAAGAGGAGGAGGAGGAGGAGGAGGAGGAAGAAGATAAATAGGAGAGGAGAGGATGCAGATGATTAAAAACAAGAAGATATTAAACAACTGCAACACTTCAATACAATGGACTTTTGCTCCTGTTGACAACTAGAGTGACCAGATCCCAACAACATGTGTTTGTGCTGAGAGGCAGACGGACACAATATACAATATACAGGTTAGACCTTCAACATGTAAAGGACGTAACAAATACAGTGACCTATATGTATTTGAATGCAACTTTCAAAACTTCCATCAAAGAAAATGCATAAAACATAAAAGGATGTTAAAGTTTGAGTTTGTGTTTAAGTGTGTTTTCATCCCACTGTTTTTAGGCACATTTTCTGATACGAGTGGGAAACATCAGATGTTGACCAGCAATTCAAGGGCAAAGCCTGAACCACTGCTTCAACAGGCTTTTTTTGATTTTATACAAAAATTGAGCTGTGTGAAATACTACATCTTAATGTTCTATTCACAGTAGCACAGCAGTGGTTCCAGAAGTTATCAGCTTGAGACGCAAAAGAGAAATTTGTTGTCTCCTCAAGACCCAGACTTACAAAAATACGTCATAAATTGTCGTCATAAATCTACGTTTTCACTGACTCTTCCACTGTCAAAACACTGTTTTCTTTTTTATGTTATTACATCATTTTCATCTTGTTGCGTCTTTCACGTTGTTTTAATCTTGTCACATCTCTTCTTTATTTCACATGTTTTTTCTGAGGTCAGTGTTTACAAATTCTTCCAGAGAACACTTTTCATATCATATTATTGCTATATATTTTCCTCTACAAATTGGCGACCCAATAAAAACAGCTTTGCAACCCGTTTTGGGTTCCAGCCCGAGGTTTGGGAAACACAGGACTAGCACTACCTGTGGACCAGCATTATTATGATGCTGGGGTTAAAAATGGAAACCTGTCAAAACTCTCCACAGTATTGGTGATTTGAAGATAATGTAGAAAGAACACAAATAATTCACAGATCATTGCACTAATTCTCCAAAAAGGTTGAATGTTTTCAGCAGATGAACAAAAAAGGGACAAAATAAAAACTTGAAAATTGAAAATCTATTTCCTATTAGCGGAGAGATCTGTTATTTTTTCCCTTTTCGTTGATTTCAGTCTGAGTATATGAATATATATATATAAATTAAAACCTTGACTCATTTACAGATTTTCAACTTGTTTTGGCACCTTTTTTGGAGGAAAGCACTCGTTCAAGATTTATTAAACTAAAAATAGCAAGAATATTGTCCATGGTTGAAGAAAAAAAAACACTTAAACTTGAGGTGTCATCCGTCTCTTCTTTATAATTAGAAGGAGGAGAGATCTAGATCTGGTTCTTGTTTTTATTTAACAGTCATTTCAAAGTTTCAAATTGACACCTTAATCCAAAACTTCATGATCACAAACAAGCGAAAAATAGAAAACACACTAAATATAGATCGTCTTGCTTGTGCATCAAATAATACCACGTTTATGAACTCTGATTTCATTAAAATCATTTGTCTCATATTGTATTTGTTGAAATGTGATGATGATTTTATATGGAAAAGCTCTTCGTAATGTATCGCTTTTTCTTATTTCTGTCATTTTTCTTATTTCTAACCCATACACAGAGATTCTACACTTAAAAATATATAGATATTCCAAGATGTAGGGGGTCGATTTCTTCTTTGAAGTTGTTTACATGCTTGGGAAATGGGATGAGCAAAGACAATAGACATCGTAGCTGTGATATTTGTCTTTACGTTTATCAGAATGCAGATAAAAATAAACTTCTATTATAAGGAGGAGAAGTAACTGTAAAGGGCATTTAAAAAGTAAGACTCTTGGAAGGAAGTATGATTACATATAGTTTTGTTCATTTTTTGTTCATGTTCATGTCATGATATGCACTGGTCCATTCACCAAGGGGTTGTCTTTTCTGTGTTACTGTTCAAATCAATCTTGATGTGAATGTGCAATGACGCAAAATAAAAAATAATCAATAATCCCCCTTGATTGCTTTATTAAACTGAATAACGAGCCTGTTTTGAAAATGTCACAGATATTTGTGTTAAAATATAGGGAGTAAAAGTACAGAGTCGTCAATACTCAAGTAAATTACAGATACCTGGAAATCGACTTTCAAGTACAGTAATGAAGTGAGAGCTGCAGAAGGAAGAAATTCTGGCGTTTTTCCATTGGTTTCCTGCAGCTTTAATTCATCACATTATCTCGAGGTAAAAAGCTTTGTTATCTGAAGATAAAGAGATAAATCAACGTGTTATCACAAGAGCAAAAGGCAGTTTCTGTAGTGGTGCTTAACGTAACGCAGCTGTTTGTTGAAAGGCTGCTGTGGTTGAGACTCAGGAAGTCGACTGAGCGGAAACCTCACAGTTAAAAGTCAATTTGTTTGCAGTGAATCCTTAACGTACAACAGTTTCCTCTGTGTGTTCATCACAGATCAGACTGAATGATGCCAGCTTTTCTCAACTGGTGGGTCGTGATGCAAAAGTGGGTCGCAGGCTCGTTCTGAATGGGTCGTGGAGTGTGTGGTACAAAAAAACCCAAAACATTTCAAATGGTGTTAACGCCAGTATTTGAAGAAAAGTTTACAGTGTAATTCACAAGATGGTGAAACTCAAATATTACTGAGAGCTTGTTAAATATTTACATCCTTTGTGGACAAAAATGGACTGAAACCTCACACAAGAAAGCAGGAAAGCATCAAAACTGAAACGATTAGAATCATAAGGTATATGATCATTTTGAAATTTTGAGCATCAAACACTTAATTTCCTGGATTCGGTTGATTTTTTTTTGGGCCTTCTCTGTATAGGTTAATGGTGGACACACAACCAAGCAAGACAGAAAGTCATGTCATTTCAATGTCTGTATTTATTTTAAATATTTATTCCCCCGTTGCTCCGTTGTTATCATTTAACATAATCCCTGTGGAGTCGACTGCTTACTCTTGTGCCTTTTATTTGATGAAGTAAGGTCTTTAGAAGTGCATCAGTGATCATTTAAATCAGTTCATAAACCCCTGGTGAAAATGTTCTGCACGTACGAAACAAATCCCACATGTTTTGTGATGAATTTAGGAATATTGAAGGTGAATAAAAACTAGACTAGACCAACAACACATTTTGACAAGAACTGATTAAAACATCGATCAGATCTATGAGAGAATGAGACCTTGTATGTGTCTGATTCACGTTTTTGCTCCAGTCCCAGAAAAACCTCAACGCCATTTTTCCATTTACATGTTTAATAATAAAATCTGAATTCTGCTAGAAATCTGTAAATATAAATCCTAAATAAAACGGTGCCTCCGTGTGTTTCCCTGCAGAATAACTCCTCCTTTTGTTAAATGCGATGCAGACCTATTTGCTGCAGCTCTCACTGACACACAGAGGACAAACTGTAGCTGCAGCCTGAAGCCTGTTTTTTTATTTTTTATCGTCAGCACCTCTGTGCTCCTGCAGACGGTCTGCTGCAGTCTGTTCCTGCCTCACCGGCGGTAATTTGGGTGTGAAAGTCAAGAGCCACTCCAGCTGCTCGGCTCCGTAATCCTCCTGTCAAACCTGGAATATTCACACAAACACGGGAGATAAACACTAAAAACCTTCAGTCAAGAAATATGAACAGGTTATGAATCGTGAGCTCAATCCACCACAGACTCTTTTGTGACAAACTGATTATCTTTAACGAGGGGTCGTTCTTTGATTTGATCAGTGGTTGAAGTGTGTCGTAGCTGGTAGCTTCAAGAAATTAAAGAAAAAAGTTTAGATTTAATATTTGTAAAATATTAATTATAAGGTACTCATCAAATGTACTCAGTGCAACCTAAGTATTTAATATAACCAAGTAATTTCACAACTGTACAAGAACAAAATGAATATGAATATGAAAAAAATAAGCATCAAAATGAACAAAAAAATGAATACAATAATCAACAAAAAGAACAAAATTGTAGATTGAAACTAGTTAAATATGTGTCAA
>JAPQRN010000007.1:22142626-22153968 GCA_037367275.1 Coranthus polyacanthus
TCGCCATGCGTCTCGCTCCGCGCATGCGCCGTACACGCTCAAACACATACACAGAGACACACACACACACACACACAGCTCTGGGATCAGCTCAACTATTTTGATTTGTGAATGTAAGACGAAAAAATTATAAACGCGTCTCCTTTGTTCGCCGCCGGCGTTTTTGCGCAGAGTTCGGCGCAATTTCGTCAATTTTCGGCCTCCAATCGTGATGGATTTTTACGGAACGCGTCGCTGGTGAAATACAACAGGGAAATCGCTCATTTTTCAATATTAACATTAAGTTGGACTCTGTGGCAAACTTTGGCCACACCTAGATCCTGTCCCATTTCCACTAAAAAAGCAGCTTTTTTTCTTCTGGTGCGTTTGTTTGTGTGTCGGCGAGTCCCGGCGGTGTAACCGGAGAGGGGCCTCAGAGAGGGAATGCAGGACTGCAATGGAGCACAATGCAATACAGGTAAAGCCGATATTATATCCTAATAAATGTACATTTCTGCCGCTTAGAGCCGGCGGATTTCTGACCTGTTGATGGGGGAATTATTTTAACCGTGTGTCGCGTGAAATTTCGGCCCATTTCGCGTTTTATTTCATTTACTTTGACCATGTCGTATTGATTGTTTTCCCATATCAACCGAACCAAGCCCCGAGAGTTGCTCTGACTGCAATTACAACTTTATTCAAGCAGGCTGAACTTTTTTTCCCCTTCAGAGGTGGAAAATAAGCAGCTGATATTAGTGTTTTTACAGAAAACAGGCGGTTAGCTCAGCGAGCTGTCGCCTGCTTTGATATCCGACACTCAGTCGTTAAATTCCAGTTTAATATTTCTGATATTTTCGCTGTGTTAATGATTAATTTCTTTGTGTGTCGTGTCGACAGTCTCCGCTTCTCCTCCGGCTACCAACCCCCACCCACACTAACAACACATTAGCGAAATAAAATTAAATTTCTGGCCGTGTGCCTGTCCGAAAATATCAGGAAACTTTTCAGCTCGTCCACCTTTTTTGACAAAAAAAAAAAAGAAAAAAAAGAAAACCGACTAGCAGCGTGTCGGTGCTACGACATTTTAATTTTGAACGGAAACTCTCCAAATTAATTCCCACACCGACGTGATATTAAAGATTGAAATATTGTTTTCGACCGGGACTAGGTGGAGCAGCAGTAGTGTTGGTTTTTAATAGGAAGCATATTGATATTATTATCAAATCCCCCGACATTTTGTCTCCGGCGTAATTGCCACAGTTTAAGGAGGAATGTGAATATTGTGTGCGTGTGTGTGTGCGTGTGTGTGTTTGAAGGGGAAATGTGGAGTTTTTGTACTTGAAATAGCGAGGATTAGTCCTGCCTAAAACCCAGGAAACATTCAGAGGACGCAGCCAGGGCAGTGTAGTCGAAATAAAAACGAGGAAAGTCTGATATTTTGACAGGAATGCTTCATGTGTGGCGTGGGAAATATTTAATATCCCAGCAGTGGTTGTATATTTTTATAATATCTTAGTTTAAATATTAATTCCTTGCAGTATTGAAATGTTTTTCCCCCTGTGCTGAAGTTGTGAGGCTTTGAATAACAGGATATACCCAAGGTCAGCACTGTAGGCTGTGTTTGGAGGTTATTTATTTATTTATTGTCCAAGCAGGAGACATTTTATTATTAATATTCGTCGCGTTTTTTTTTTTTTTTCCTCGCCACCCCCCTCCTCCTCCGCCTCCTCCTCCTCCTCCTTCCTTCCTTACCGAGCTGAAAACTGTGTAAAAAAAAAAAAAAAAAAAAAAAAAAAAATCAGTATCCCCAGAAATATCACGAGAACTGACGTGGGCAGGCTGCAGATTAAGGGTTTCCATCTTAAACTCTTGTGTATATTCACATTTTAGACACAGGGCTGCCTCTCGGGGCTCAGATTATATTATGTGGCTTTTATTTTCCTGCCTGCTCAGCCCTGCCTCGTTTCCACCGCTAGGCTGGAGCACTGCTTCAGCTGGCCCTCCCCCAGGGCAAAAAAAAGCCCTATGATATTCATTAAAACTCATTTAGTCGATAAAAACAGAGCAGGGGAAGCATTTTGTCCTTCATTCATGTTGAAGTACTGATAGCACGCTCTGAAAACACCCATTGGAAACGTTATTTACGTACAATTCTCTGAGTATTATTTGCAAAATGGAGGAGAGACCAGGAGTGGTTGTAACACTTTGTCTCAGCGCCTATAATTTGCAGAATTTTTGTGTTAGAGCTCTCTAATTTTGACACAAAGCATGTCAGGAAGTAAGTGGAATGGATTCATATCGAGGTCTGAGCAGATAAAAAGTCAGAGATTGTTTTGTAAGAGTCAAAAAACAGCACAGAAACGGGTCTCAGAACCTGAAATTTACTCAAAAAGAGAAATTGAAAACCACACGAGGATTAAAAGTAAAAAAAAAAAAAATGTGATAAGTGAAACCTATAATTGACAAGTTTTGTCTTCTGTCTCTCAAATTTAATACAAAGCAAGCGAGGCAGTCAGTAAAATGTGTTTATGTGGCGCTTTTTACAGAACAAAGTCACAAATTACTTTACAAGAGTCAAAAAACAGCATAAAGCAAACATTAAGAGCAAAGCAAGGATTAAAAGTTAAACTTTCACGATAAATAAAACTGGTTTTAATAGACTGGTTGTAATGCTTTTTGTCCTGGTGCCTATAATTTGTAGAATTTTTGTGTTAGAGCTCTCTTTTTTGACACAAAGTACGTTAGGAAGTAAGTGAAAAGGATTCGTGTCAAGGTTTTAACAGACAAAAAAGTCACAGAGTGTTTTAAAAGAGTCAAAAAACAGCAGAGAAACAAGCCTCAGTGCCTAAAATTTGCATACAAACTGAAACTTAAAACAAGACAAAATAGTTAACAATACGTGATAAATAAAACTAGTTATAAGGAATAGTTATAACACAGCGCCTTTATCTCACAAAAGTTTTGTGCTAGAATTTTAAGCTTTGACACAAATTAAGCACGTATGTAAGTAAAATGTGTATATATCTTACTTTTCACAGAGTCAATGAGACACTGAGCAACACACGTTTTAAAAGTTAAAAATACATGATCAGTGAAACTGGATATAATGGAATAGTTGTAACACTTTTAGTCTCATCTCCCAAAATCTGCAGAAAGTAAACATAGATTTTTCTAGAGCTTTTCACAAAAAAGAGCCAAAAAAACTGCAATTAAAAGCGCAACACGGCACCTAAAACTTGCAGAAATGAAGAATTTAAGTAAGAAAAACGTATTTATACAGAGATTTTCATAGACTAAAAGTCACACAGTGATCTGTTCAAGTTGTTTAATTGAAATATAACTTTTTCTGAGATGATTGACTCCAATCAGTGAAGCAGCTTCTTGCTGCTTCTGTAACAAACACTAACTATTTTAAAGTTCCAACAATGTATCATATTTGACAAAACCATTGTCTGTTTTTGTATTTGTCTCTTAAATATGAAGTTAAAGTATGATGTAAATAGTTTTGTACTTGGAGGTCGACTGATAGTGAGAGAGCTGATTAATTGGCTCATATCACCACCAAAAAAAACTAAACTTATTAGAAAATATATAACTGCTGAACAGAACATTTTAGTCAAAGAAATAAAAACCTAAAGGAATTGATCACTGAACATCAAACTAACCGACATAAATCCAGGTGAAAGTCAGTCATTTAAGTTGAGGAGGCTGATGTTAACCGTCGGCCTCTATCGGAGCCAAATCCTGCTGATACTGACAGTTTGTTAAGCGGTAAAAGGCTCTTTAAAAGTAGTACGTTTACACTGACTTTAGCCCTAAGTATTAACTCTGGACCTCTGTTAACTTGTTCTAACTGCAGAAGTCGTCTGTGATCTTAATACTGTGTGAATCTGCCACATCTCTAATGTGTGAAGTAAAACTTACCCACTTATTTCACTAAACACGGAGGTGTTTTTTTTTTTTTTTCTCTGTGCATTTATTCTACCTGTTTCCAGGTTGAAATGTCAGGAGGCTACACTGGTGATTATGAATGAAGGTTTTAAAAGTGTTTTGGTGCAGATTTAGGAGGTTAATCTCACGGCACGGCAGCAGAACAAACTGGAAGGTGATGGAAGTTGAATGATAGCATTCAGTAAAGAACATGTTTCTGTGTTTGAACAGGGTCCACAGTTCTCTGTAAGTGGTAGATTATTAGTAGTGAGCCTTGACATCACATCTGGGCATAATTCTGTTCAGTTTTTATTTAGTTTGTAGCCAAATATCACAGATTCAACTCAAAGGGCTTTACAATCTTTACAAAATACAACACTCTCTGTCCTTCAACCCTTGGTCTGAGTAAAGAAAAACTCCCTCAAAAAAATTTTAACAGGAAAAAAAATGTAAGAAAACCCATGTGAATGCAGCACATGAAACACACACACGTGGAGGGTTAGTTTCTAAATCACATGAGGTCCTCAGGTTCAGGTTATACTCGTCCAGTGTGAAAAGAGGTTCAAACTCACTTAATGTTGTTATTTATCAGGTAGTCTAGAGCTGCGACAACCAATGAGATAACTACACTAACTAAATTCACAACTCTTTAGATAATCGATCATCAATTTGAGTCATTTTTAAAGAAAAAAACTCAAAATGTTCTGATCTGAGCTTCTTAAATGTGAATATTTTTTCTAGTTTCTTTCCTCTGTGGCAGTAACTGAATAACGAACGACATCTTGGATTTCGAAACACACCACGTTCTGACGTTTTCTGACCAAACAATCGATTAATCCAGAAGACAGTCGACAATGAAAGTTATCATCGGCTGCAGCCCTAATACTCTGAAATATCTCTTTTATTAAAGTGAACAATTTAGTATCTGAGCGTAAGTATTTTCTTACTTTTTATTCTGTTTGGTCTCATTTTCTTAACTTAAAAATTCAAAAACATTTACTTTATTATTCTTATAAAACTCCTATAATGGCTGACATTGTTACAATATAGTGTTTAATTCTAATTTAATGACACTTTTCATCTCAACATGTTGAGTAAAATACTCCTTAAAAACATCGATAACTTTGCTATAATGTCCAATTGCAAATAGTTATTTTCCAAATTGTATGTTAAAATGTCCCAATAATATTCAATTCCTGGCTAATGTTTTGTTCCGGTATGGTCCTAATGCTGCTTTATTTTTCCTGATGTAGGTCCTATATTTTCCTAATGACATTCATGAAATGGATAAAACCGTGTCTCAGTATTGATTTCAGCTTCAGTCAAACATTTGGCAGAAATAGATTATTCTGTGACTCTTAGGCTGAGTCAATTATTTTATACTTTTTTTGGGGGGGAAACATGCCAACAATTCACCTCACCACAGGACATAAGGCACATTAATGATCCTCATGATCTTGAATATTTACTAGTTATCTTAGCATCTATAAGTAAATATCTTTTTTAAAAATGCTTTAATGTCTAAAAGGAACATTTCGAATGTGTCCCTTTCGCTGAACCGAAAAATAAACATTAACTCACTCCTAACGCCGTCTTATTCTTAATTAGTGGTCGACAGTATTCACTAGGTTGCTCTGTTCTTTTCTTTAGTGATTTTTTTGTGTCTGATTTTCTACTTTCTACATCTCTTTTGTACTCGTACCTATAAATATGCAACAGTCTTATCGTACATATTAGTCATACCGCCTGCTCCTATGGTATAAAAACATCTAGAAAACTCCCAAAATACAGTAAGATGAGCTCACACCGGTCTGGAGTGAATCATACTCTGTTGTTCCTAATATTTCTCACTTCTATCTAGAATAATTCTGCTAAAGTTCAGAACTTTGTTTCTTGTTTTCATTCATATAAATTAGCGTTATCTTACTTTATGTCAGTTTACAGTTACTGGTTGAGCTTTATGTGGCTTCATGATATTTTTTCTGCCAGAATTTGAATAAAATATGAATTGATTGCATCTAAAATCCTCCTGTTGAGGTTAAAACTGGTTCATTAATGCTCAGTAGTATGTTTCATCTGTCATCCTTCTGTGAATAACTGTTTAATGTATTCACAGCTTTGGAAATAATTCTCGTTCCTGTGACAAAGTAGTGAAAAGTGAACATTTGTCATAAATGTGAAGTGCAAAATCATCAGGGTTTTCTTCTTGTGTGCAAATGTGAGTCAGAAGTTTGTCAGAACACACATGTTAACAGATTAATAAAGAAATAATCTGTTTAAATTAATGACAACAAAAGCCCAATTTTGTTAATAACAAGTTACATATAAATTAAGAGCATCTGTTGTTGAAGAACAATCTATAAAGAGTTTTATTTGTATATATCTACATTTAAAGCTGCAGTGCTTGACAGTTTTTTGGCATCATTGGGTAAAAATTCCATAATTACCTTTCAACATATTGTAATTCAAGTGTCTGAGAGGAAACAACCATTCTGTATCTACTCTCGCTGGTGTTTTCAGGCTGTAGAAAATCTACCCCGTGATGCAGACTTTGTCTAATCACAGGTGTTTTCAGACAGGTAGGGGGTTAAATACATGATTAACAGCTGTAATTATCGATCGCTGATTAGATTCAGTCAGACGTGACTCGACACAGAAGCTATGAAAACCACAGAAACGGCGTCGGGTTCATGTATATTTATATCCAGTCTTTAGATTTGGACCAAGAGGAGAAAACTGCAGAAGAAAGGCGTGTATTTTCAAATTCTGGTGTCTTTTTTTTTCTGCCCTGATCTAAAATCCTTTTAAAAAAAGCCTTTACAGGCAGGGAGCGTTTTTTTCTTACGATTAATTCAAACATTATTATATTTTTTCAAACCATTCTTTATGTCATGAGTACTTTCACACAGAATGTGAACATTACACAGCGAAAAAGATTTAGTTTAAAGAAAAGTTTACTTTTTCTGAACAAGGTTGATTTTTCTGAATAAAGGCATCATCCATTCGTTTGTGTAAAACAGACGTCATGTGACAACAATGATGGACCCGGACCTGTTGATTTGGTCCAAAAAAACCAAAAAACATTTTGCACACATTTCGTCCTCTCTCAGAAACATTCTGACATTCTGCTACATGATGATAAATGTTGTCTATAAGTGCTCTAAAACGGTATTTATTTTTTTTATTTGTAACTAGATGTCGATAGGACATTATACAGGCTCGGTGGGGTGGGGGTTGAGGATGATCAACACATCCGCTTACAAATGAAGTCAGCCAACGTCAACAAACGTCTAGTTCCCAGCACGAAACAGAACAACACAAACTCATGTAAGAACACGAAGACGCATGAATCTCATGTTGAACCTTTCATCGCTTTGGCCAATTAATCGGCATCAATGAGACATTTTACAAATGACCCGTTTCAGCAAAACCTGACTCTGAACGTTGATATTAGACTCGATAAGTTTAAAATGTATACATTTAATGTTCAGTTTCAGATTTATTGATTGCTTTGACTGTGGCGTTCAGTGATAGATTTGCTTATTTAGGTAGTTCTTACTTAGATGTTTAGTTCAACATTTTTCCAGACAGCATCATATCATATAATTTTTTTTAATTTACTTTTTCCTGCTCCACATTTTTACTATATCAACCTTTTAAAAATCCAGTACCGGTCGACCTCTATTCATAACTTTGTTTTTTTTTTTTTTAGTCTAGTTTTCAGTTGTTCGGAAACTTTTTTTAATTTAAGTAAGAGCACGACAGACGTAAGCAAACAGAGACGACGCAGACACAAGTGTTAAATACATTTGTTTTTCATTTGTTATTAGTAAATTGTATTTTATCAGATGAAAAAACAACCAGTCAACCACTGAAAAACCCATATGAGTCGATCAATACCATGACTGGAATTGAAAACTTTGTGATATAATCTTTTGGGCAGATTGTCAACCCTGCATGTGATACTCCTATAGGGGCTGAAAGAATGTCTGAACTACTCAAAAGTAGAGGTCGAGTATTATTAAAGGCTGATATAATAACGAGTGTTTGGAGATGGAAAAAGCTGATTGTCGATGGTAAAAATTTTGACAATGAATACACATTATGCATGTGTGAAATTAAGTTGATCTTTCACTTTATGTGAAACCAGATAACTGTAGAACTGAACATCTGAAACAAAGTGAATCAGAATCGCTGAACAATAAAGCCAGTGTAATTAATCAATAGGTGAGAGTGATTTTTATTCTTATTTTTATCTGTTTTCCTTCAGTTATTCCAATGACAACTGTCAGCAGTAGTTTGTAGAATATACTATCGTCGCTGTTTAATCCGTCTGGCTCTATTCAAAAGTGTGTAATTTACCTTCATCATGTAGAGTAAAATAATTATTTTGTGGCTCAATAATCAGTAGTTGGTGAATCTGACTTTAAAGCTTTAATTTTCTTTGTGTTTCTGGGTTTCAGTTTTTAAGTTTGAGCTGATTGAAGGTTCAATATGTAAGATTTTATGTTGGGAGAAGTTATCTTAACTCCATTTCTAAGTTGACGACCGTCCTCGTCGTCCTTCCTCGGTCTGTCCTCCTCCTACAGCTGCGACAAGGTGCAACAGTAGCTACCACCCTAGTGGGTTACACGTATTGGGTGGGGGAGGGTCTACAGGGTGGGGGTGGTGGATGATCGACGCTTTGGCTTACAAATGAAGTCAGCTATAACGTCAACAAATGACCGGCTCCCAGCACAAAACAGGCTCCGACACAAACTTCATGTAAACACGTGAACACGATGTGCGTCTTACATATAAAAATAAAATAAATAAAAATACTTTTACCATCGATGGGATGTTTTACAAACTTGGTATCGACAGAACTTGGCTCCGACGGATAATATTACGATTCCGAACTAGAAATATTAACTTTGAAGGAAAATAAAAGCTAACCACTTACGTTTGTCACGGTTACTCTGACATTCAGTTCCACATTTATTTATTTGATATGAATTACTTTGACGTAGATGTTCAGTTCAACATTTATCCAGATTCTGATAAAGTCAAGAGGGCAGGTTTTCTCAAGGTTTTCACAGGGCGTAGTTGTTATCTGGTTTCCAGTGTTTTTCCTCAAGGTCCTGTTCAGACCTGGCTGATATATCCGACCTCAAGTGTCCAGCTGTTAGTGCGTCTGTTCAGACCTGGCATTAAAGAACGTCTCCTTACTTCTGATTGGATCTCACTTCCTGCTCGATATGCAAATAAACAAGCTCATCTATAGCTGAAAACACACCGGAAGCTTTCATTTCAAGTTGAACAGGCTGGATTTGAAATGGTTCTTTGGAAACTTAATTGGCCGTGGTGCTTGAGGCAGCTCCATGCGTATGAAACACTGTAATGTAGCTGTGTAAGGTTTTTGACATTTTCAGATGTCTTTGAAACACTTTAATATGAGGCTGTTGGACAATGAGTTTCTCTTACACAGATGATGTCAGTTGAGTTCATTCAATCCATCAATCCGTCCCAGAATGCATCCCTGTTCAGACTGATAACAGAATGTGGACAGGCGCGTCCCAGACCACCTCCGAATGTGTCCTGAGTGTGTTCACACCTGGCTTTAGAGATGTCCACATGTGATCAGATCTCTCAGGACGGATTTTAAATATTTATATACATTTCATATCATTTTGTACCAGTATTCTTCCTGAAGCTAAAGTGGATACACACACACACAAAATTAGAGACAAAACTTGCTGAAGACGTCAACTGGGGACAAACTGCAACCATTACATCTGGGAATAGTCATTTAGTTAGATTTGATGCACTTCACATTGATTTTACATTAATTTGGATTGGATGCTGTTTAGACCTGCAGTGATTAATTGGTGCACTAGTTTTCGCCTATTAAGTTAATCAACAGCTATTTTGATAATTGATAATTTTAGTGACTTATTTATTTATTTAATTAAAGAAAAAAGTCTAAAGTCTCTGATTCCAGCTTCGTAAATGTGAATACTTTCCGGTTTCTTTCCTCCTCTGTGATAGTAAACTGTGTCTTTGAGTTGTGGATCAAACTAGACATTTGAAGACGATATCTTGGGTTTTAGGAAACACTTTGTCACCATTTTCTGACATTTAATAGACCAAACAATTAATTGATGGAGAAAATAATCTACAGATTAATCAACAATGAAACTGGCCTTTGAAAACCCCTGGTGATATTGGCCGATTAATAGGTTATAGGTTAATAGTTCACCTTCTTTCTTCCAGCAGAAGTACAGATACTTGTATAAAAAAAAGACTATGGTAAAAGTAGAAGGACTAACTCAACTTCTTTACTGGGGTAAAAGTAAAAAAGTAAGCCTCTTAAATGTCCTCAAAGTATGAAAGTAGCCCCTTTTTTGTCTTGCTTTATTTTTTATTTAACCTTTATTTAACCAGGAAAGACTCACTGATATTAAAAATGTCTTTTACAAGAGCATCCTGTTAACGTCCTTCACGTCTTATTGCATCTTTTACGTTGTGAAGGCATGCAGTTAATTCCCCTCAAACGCATTAAAACTCAAGTAATGAGAAAGTACAGATATTTATGTTAAAATGTAGGGAGTAAAAATAGAAAGTTGTCAGAAAAACAAATACTCATGTGAAGTACAGACACCTCAAAACTCAGCTGAAGTAAAGTAATGAAGTATTTGTACTCTTTATTACACCGGCCAGCCTTTAGTTTGTAGTATTCTTGACATTTTGCCGTGTTTTAAATGCGTATTTAATCAGTAAAATGATGCGCAGTCTGTTTCCTGGTGGACTTTGAGCTCTGAGTTTCTGAGATTCCTTTGGTTTTTTAATGACATGTAACGATTCACTGTCGTTATAATGGTCCTACAGTGTGTTTACAGCCCTGATTAATGTTTCTGTGTCTTTCACCAGCGTGCTGTACCTATAACATACCTATAATTTAGTCGAATAGCGTTTATATTGTGTGTGTGTCGCGCTGCAGTGACTTTTATTCCCCTCATATTTTCCGCGGTGAGCCAGTCTTTTCTCCCGTGGTTGTATTATTTCAGTTACAGCAGGATATAGACTGTGTGACATTCAAACTGTGACCTTGTCTATTTTAATGATATTCCTGGCATTCTGCTATCACTCCATAATAACTCCTGCAGTCCACATATCATGTTCCTAAAGTGTTAAGTGATCTTTTCTCATAGCTGCTGTTTTTCATTACTGGTTTTCGGTTTCTCGCAGTATTCCCACTGTGTCTGTGCTACTCCACAGTGACGTAATTGTTCATTATGTCACCGCATTATGTTATCGGCTGCTTTTTTTTCTTTTAGCTGCTGTTCATATTTGACTCTGAATATAGCTGGTATATATTTGTTGCTGTGACATTTATTCAGTATCTGCCTAAAATTGATCCTAGGCCTGCTGCAGCTGGTCTGCAGAGCTTCAGC
>JAPQRN010000007.1:22165351-22181390 GCA_037367275.1 Coranthus polyacanthus
AAGATGATTGTCCCTCTAAAGGAGATAAATGTCATCATTAATATGTGTTTTCTCACTATTTGCTTATTTTTCACTGAATCGGATTGAAATTTGTACCAACATTTTTTGATGTATGAAAAATTAACTGCTGTCAAAAAAATGTACAAATAAATATTAACACTTTCCGCTAAGGTTAAGATTGTTTGTCGGTGTAACAAATTAATTCCGTTCATTTCATTTCAGCAGCAACTGTTTCCAGGAATCCATGTTGTAAATGATCCCTAGTGTTTGTTGGATGTTGAATTTCAACCCAATCCAGTGAAAAATAAGCAACTCTTGAGGCTTAGAAAACACACACTAATGACAAAATTTAGCTCCACGGTCACACGTCAAAAATTCAGGACTAAAAATTGTATAATTTGTTATCATTGATGAGCTGTAGGATGGAGAGGGTTAGATTTAGAGAAAATCCATGACATGAACCTGGTAAAACACTCCCGAACGTCCAAATGAACATCGTCCGCACTGGTTGCAGACCCACAATATTCCACCTTTTTCTTTTTGTTCAGTATTTTGGCCTCTCTTTTAAATCAAACTGTCGACTCATACTAAATGTGTACGAACCAGTTCAGTGTGTAAAATGTGAATCGAGCCCTAAATGGGTCACAGTCCTGCTCACACGAGCTATAGAAGACTAACAGTATGTTTTATTGAGCCTACATCCCACGGCAAGGCTAAATTTAGTCAATTTAGGTCGTGGGCTGAAAAAGTAAGGACGCGTGTTAATGAGATTGAATTGTATCGAGGCTGACGGGAATGTATTGACGGTGATTGATTGTCATAAAGGACGTGAGGGTTTTTAGGTTAATGTTGTTGCTTAAATGGCAATATAGAGAGGAAATAGAACAAGTCAAAGAAGTAAATGCCTCCAAGTGATGTGAAAAGTATTCAGATCTTTAAAAAAAATATCAATAATATCTCTTTTATTCAATATCATAGATTTGAAAAGGACAATATGTTCTTCTGCTTGTTGATAGTTTGTCAACTGAAGAGAAAATGTTTTTCTCTGCTCATGTTCAGAGGTTTTTTGAGGCATCAAACAATAACAAAGTTTCTTTGAATTAACCTGTTTAAATGTCAGTTTCACTTTATATTAGGGCAATATACAGAATGAATTCAATTAATCGACCTTTTGCTTTATGAAAATGGTGAAAAATACCAAAGTCGAGATTAGTTTTTCCTCAACTTCGCTCAAAATGCAACCTGTTTGTTGTAATGAATGTGAATCTGTTTCTCCAGTTGTCGTCGGCCAGTGATGTTTCATTTTATTTAAAATGATCTTTATTTTTTAACAAATACTGCACTTGACTCCCTTGCGGTGCTTACTGTTGTTGTTTATTGATATTACACATAGGTCTTTGGCCAAAAATGCAATCACGATAAACATTTTCATATCAGTTTATCGATAGTTATGATAAATGTCAAATCATTATTTCTTTCTGGTTTAAAGCTGACTTTTGGTCCTGAGTAAAAGTTGGAGAAAACTATTTGTGATTTTAAATGAAGACATAACGAACAAAAATGCCAGAATAAAAGATGAAACAGACAGAAACACAGCAGTAGTCCCTGCTTTTATGATTTAGTGCTTATTTTTGTTTGTTTTGTTTATTTTAATTTAATGTTCTGAAAGCATATGCTGACTTTCACAAAGAAAAAGAGTACAATCTGAGTTCTTATTCATCAAGATGAAAACAACATAAAAGGCAGTTATTTGTGGTTTTAAACTCTTCATTATGGTCAGAACATGACAAACAGCAGAACGTTTCACAAATCTACAAATAGAACATTCAAAACAATTATAAAATGTTTGTTCTACAACAGAATATAGAGGAGTAAAATGAAGTAAAACTACAAAACATTGAAACATTTTGTGTGTTTTTTTTTTTTTTGTTGTTGTTTTTTTGAGAATGTAAACAAGGTAAACTCTAAAGACAAAAAGATTTACTGAGCTGCTGATCTCTAAGGCTCATTATCTCCACATAATATAAAGGTTATTGTGTGAAATGTGGTGCAGCAGACGCGGAGTCAAAGACAATTTATAGCAGAACTGCAGTGAAGAACACAGAAGGAAATGTGACAGAAGCAGCTGACAGGTTTTCATTTTGCTGCTGCTGTTTCTTCACACCAACGTGACCTCTGAGGGGTTTCAGGTGCGACTGAGGGCGAGGCAGGTGTCGCAGTCTGTGTGCTCAGTAAACTTGTTTCAGGAGAGAGAATAAAAAAACTGAACAAAGAGCTTCTGAAATGGTGGCAGAAATGTGGAAACGTCTGTCTGTAATCAAGCTGAGAACCACGTCTGACCTCCTGACAGAACAGTCTGCTGCTTTTCACTTTCATTCATGATGTTGTCTGAGACTCCTGACCCACTGACGCACAATTCATTCAAATGTCAGACGCTTTCCTGGGTTCTTAGTCCAGTGACACTATCGTTAAACACAGATGCAAAGTGTGGCGCAACGAGACGAAAGCAACATAAGACGACGAAAACGAAAAAAAAAAGACATATGATGGAAATGAAACAAGATGAGAACGAAACAAAAGACGTAACAAGACGGAAACAAAAGATGTAAGGTGGACACAAAACGAGAGGTAACAAGACGAAAACGAGACAAAAGGTGAAAACGACACAAAAGACGCAAGAAGGCGAAAATGAAACCGAAAACTTGACAAGACGAAACAAGACGGAAACAAAACAAAAGACGTAACAAGATGAAAATGAAACAAGAAGAAATCGTAACAAGATGTAACAAGATGAAAACGAAACAAAGGACGCAACAAGATAAGAATGTAACAAGAGGCAAAAACACAAGACAAAAATGATGTAAAAAATACATTAAGACAACAACACACAGTCTCTGACATTTAGTCAAAATAAAGAAAATAGGTGCAATCTGAGTTCTTATTCAACAAGATGAAAATGATGTAAAAGACACTTCAGAATCACAATTCTGAAAACAGAAACGTTCAAAACTATTACCATATAATCTTTTAGTAAAACAACAAACCTTTTGACGACGTACAGGTAATGTGATTTGTGTTTTAAATGTGTTTTCCTCCTCCTTTGTGGTCAGGTGACCTTACTGTGGGAGGACCAGACACAGCACCACCTGCTGGCCAGCGCGAGATTGTACTTCCTGCCCGAGGACACGCCAAAGGGTCGAACCAGGGAGCACGGAGAGGTGGGTCAAAGGTCACAGTACTGATGGGATGTAGACTTCTATGTCCAGTCTTATCTTCCATTATAGGCCTTACTTTACCCGGAGCGGTTTTATTGAACATCCGCAACAGAAAAACAACCCCCCTTTAGACATAAGACAATGCACTCACGAATATAAAGAAAGTACTACTGCAACTAGTGGCTGTTTTCATTCTGGATTCATGTGGAAATTATTCTCTGGACAAACGGTTTCCTGTGTAAAAGGTCAAAACAGTGACGTCTTCAGAAACAATCTAAAACCTAAACATGTTGGACTGTGAGCGTGAAAAAAGGACTGATCTCAGAACAAATCATCATATTTGAGGAGCAATTGTAACTGCATTTGTACTCAAAAGAAAGTAAGTAGTTTCACAGATTTAAGTCAACTATTAACATCAATTGATTAGTTTTAGCAGCTCTGTTATATTATACTTAATTCAGTATCCTACACAAAACAGGGCAGAAAAAAGTTTGTGCAAACTAAATGTAAAATAATATTGGGGGAAATAACACAAATATGTGACTAATTTTAGAGAAAAAGTCACTAAATCACAGACATACATGTAACAGTTGCCTTAAATGATATATTTACGTCGTCTTTATGCGTTAAAGGTATAATATCTAACATTTACAGATAAAAATATCTAAAAACTAGACAGAAATAGTTAAATGATAAAACAGCGACAATATCTTTAATGTAATTTAACTGAGATGACATTTGTCACCATCATAGACGAATATGGAGCAAAGGATGAGATTCCTGTTAAAATTAAACATTATGTATTATTATGACAAGCTTTTTAAACAACACTTTTAAAACGGTGTCCGTTTGTCCTCATTACGTTTAAAACGCAAATGTTCACATGGACGCAAAGATGAACTGAAATGATTTTCGTGTTCAAAGGGGGTTTGAGTCAAGATTCTTGAATAGTTATATTCTAAAAAAGTGATTAGTTCACGCAGCTATCATCTCTTCTCTTAAGTATATTTTCCCTTGTTTTACCGGCGCCTGGTGTCGGGTCCATCGGGCACAGCGGGGTCAGCTCCGCGGCTCTGTGTGTGTTTGTCATTATTGATCAGTATTTTTATTCTTCTTGAACAGATTATGATTCAAGGATAGTGGACACATCTGATTGAACTTACTTCTTGCTGCACGAAATGTTACAGTTACAGTAACAGGCTTCCCCAAAGGCAGCTTATAATATAATATTCTAATAATAATAAAGATCAGATCATTAAGTTCTATGAGCTGTTACGTCGTTTATTTCTTCAGTTGAATTCATTCTTTTATGGTTCGAGTGGTTAAAATGACTGAAACAAAGTCAGCCTTAAGATGAATGAGTTTAAATCTAGATCCTTCACATGTTAAATGTTTCACATCCTGAACACACGGTTTCATTTTCTCAACACTGAAATATGTTAAATCCAGTCCTTTGTCTGTTGTTTCTCCTCAACTTTGACTCAAAAGGAACAAAAACGAGCAGTTTTAGTTGTTGAGCCGCATACCTTGTTTTTAACTGGATTTTTTGGATTGAAAATCTTTCATCTCTCAACACGAACTTCAACTAAATGTAATTATAAATATTAAAAACAGGGACTTTACTTTTTTCCAGAGAGGAGGGTTCAGATGTGGACGTGTCTCTTTGGAGTGTTTTTGATTAACACGGTTCATATTCAGGCTGCAGCTCAGCCTTCACACGAGATTCCCCTTTGGGATTTCGACTAATGCATTACCCAAATGTAAATCCTCTGACCTGTCTGAAACCAAGTTTTCCACATTTTGAACTTCGATATTCCACTGTGGATGTCTCTATATAGAGGTTTAGATTCTCCTGGTGGAAAAAGGAATCATATAAAAGTTGTTTTCTCAGGAATCAGTTTCTCTATATGAACAGTTTATTCCTAAAGGTCTGTCTCATTTACATTTTTAAGTCCCTGAAGGTTTAAATCTCATGTTAATATGTAGAAAAACTGACATGTTTGGTTTATTTTTGCTCATGTAACATTTATTTTAGGCACACACTTCTCACTGACTGTTAATGTAAAACCTCGACGTGTGGCGTAACATTTAAAAATGAAAGAGGAAGTTTATGAAAAGTCCTCAGGCAGTGATGCATGTTGGACTGAAATGTTTTCATGTCTGTATGTTCTCTGTTCTGTTCTCCTATTCCTCCTTACGTCATTTTATTCTTTAATGTTTGGTCATTGTTTTAAAGTTTAAAGCCAATTGTTAATCTTAATATTAAATGCCTAAACAACTCTGATATATTTTAAAATATTAAAGCTTCAAATAAAATTTTATAAGTTTATAAAATTCAAGGTAGAGGTCGACCGATAGTAGATTTTTAAAGTCCAATATAATAATAGTCGGCAGGAAAAAGCCAACATTTGATTAATCTGTCGACAATATGCACGTCTGAAATGAACCCTTTTTCCCCTTTTCATTTGGTTCAGGTGTTGTGAAAAACTATGTAGGTGCTGCGTCAAAGATGAAGCGAATGACATGAATATGATCAAAAAAGTTAAGAAATATGAAAAGACTTCATATCAGTCGATATTGATCGTTTTCACGATGAATAACAGATCATTATGTCTTCAATGTTAAAGTCTGTGTTTTGGTCCCGAGTGACTTGTTGAAGAAACCAGATGGTTATTTGTGATTTTTAAATTATTCGTAAAAGACTCAACAAGATGAAAATGATGTAAAAGACGTCAAGGACAAAAACACTTCTGTCGTCTGTTTTCATGATTTAGAGATTATTTTGTTAAGTTTCTTTATTTCCCCAACATTAAATCAAAATAAAGAAAATGAGTGCAATCTGAGTTCTTATTCAACAAGATTAAATACGTAAAAGATGGTTCTTTGTGGTTTTATACTGTTTTTTTTTTTATGGTCAAAACAATACAAACACATTTCAGAAATCTAGAGGTAGAACATTAAAAATTATTATAGTGACAAAATGTTTCTTCAATGTCAAAATGTTTCTTCAATGTCAAAATATGTCACATTGGAAAAAAAAAGTTGAATAGATTATATATCAGTGGTCATAGCTGCTGATCTGAAATTATATCACAATATGATATGAAATTATGATTTATCGCCCGATCTTATTAAACAATATACATTTCTGTATCATCACACATATATATCATACAAGTACATATAATAGAGCAGGAATTAAAAAGCTTTATCAATAATATCTGTAATCGCGTTTACAAATACCTGTCGAGTACAAAGTCAGAATACTTGGAGTTTAAAAACATTCGTCACTTCCTGCTTCAGACGATGACAAAGCGACTGGTTTTAATAACGGCGACTCCTCATTGAGCTCTTCCCAGTTCTTAACTTGTAGCTCCTCAGGTCCTCGCCTCGACTCCTCGCCGCTCCCACCAGAGATGCGAGCCGAGGAGTCGAAGCGAGGACTGAGGAGCCGAGTCAACAGGAATTTAAATAAAATGAGACATCCTTTCCTCTGAGCCGTCATTTTTAATAGACGTCGGATATATATGATGTGTGTAACAGCTGCATCATCTGTGTGTTATTTAGTTACAATGTACTGCTGTATTTTATGATCTGTCAGATGAGTGTTTATGTAAAGTTATGATTAACTATTAATTCAATTCAAAACGTGGCATAATGTGTCAGTAGGCGATGTAGGGATGTCATACTTTTTTGACCGAGGATACACCTGTGTATCCTCGGTCAAAGCTCCTCCGGCCTCCTCCTCGCCTCAGTTCCTCTGGCCTCCGGTCAAAGCTCCTCGGTCCTCAGTGTGCATTTTAGGGAATTGAGACATCCTTCAAGATGGCACGCCGAGAACAATTTCCGGGTCACATCGAGGAGTCGAGGACCCGAGGAGGTGAAAAATGAGGAATTGGGAAGAGCCCAGTGAGTCTCTTCTGTGTGTTGTTGTGTTAATGAGCTCACACCTGACGGAAGCAGGAATGTGAGGAGCTCCCACCTGGCATCTGCCCAGGAGGAGGAGGGGCCGAGGAGGGAGGAGGAGGAGGAGGAGGAGGAGGAGGTTCATGCATCTGAACAGCTGACAAACTGGAATGGGAGGAGACGATGGTGTTGTAAACTCGAAGAACATCCAGTCAGACGAGACTCAGCTGTTTGTTTAACAAGGAAACTGAAAGACACTGGTTTTATTCATATTCACTACATTGAAAACTTCTAATAAAACCAAAAAAATAGACATGAAATGGACTCATTTATGACAATGAACAGAAAAGTCATCTGCAATTCTTTTCATAATTAAAGAAGCATTAGAGTTAGAGCGTTAGAGTGATACAGCCAAAAATCTTCATGTCTGTCGATGATTATCACGATTTAAAAAATCTTTCACGTTTTAAGTCTGAGTTTTGGTCCTGAGTGAAAGTTGAAGAAACTAAATTGTTATTTGTGGTTTTAATTTATTGGTTTAAAATGCACAATAAGATAAAAGCGGTGCAAAAACGTTCCACTTCTCTGATTTTGGGAACTAAAGGTTTGTGTTTTGGGAACTAGTGGTTGAATCAGCAATACTTAAAAAAAGTACCTGACAACTGATAATAACTGTAGCATCTCTAATAGTGTGGACATCAAGGACAGAATAAAAAGACGGATGGTTCGTTGATCTTGTGTCACGTGATGATGTGAAACTGAAAGGCTTTAGAAAACAGAACTACATTGCAAACAGAAACCTGCTTGGCGTGACACCAGGCTTGACAACCTTCACCGTGAAAACAAACGCACCTTTGCGCCTTCCCTGACCTATATAACGTAGAGCTCCACCCAGACGTAATAAATACACCTGCATAGAACAATCAAAATAAATATGAACAGAACACTATCACCACTACCTGCCTCTTATTTTAAACTTAAAGCATTTCATTTATTCTTGTTCTAAATTATAAACTGTGAAGAATCAGAAATAAAGTCAATGAACCGTACTTAACCCTCCAGACTTTTCATTTTTTTAGAACAAATACACAGTTTATCTGACAGTAATAAATTGATGATTATTTCTTAATGGTTATTTTCAGAGAACATTGTGTGTGTTTTTTTTTTTTGTTGTTTTTTTTACACCAAAACATCTACTTTCACACAATATCATATCCTATTTTACCTAAAACATGAAAACCTAACAGTCATGATGATTTTTATTGAAACATTGAAAGAACATTCTGGGTCAATTAATCGAGAAAGTAATCGACAGATTAATCATCAGTGAAACTAATCTGCCCTGTTTGCAACCATCAAAATCTCTATATATGTTGTTTTTAACCCCTCTTTGTTTTTGGGGTCAACATCTCTAAATAACATTTTTTGCTCTACATGTACAGTTTCAAGTTTCCTAAAACCACCATTTTCCTTGATTCGAGCCACGCTGGTGGATGTGAAATTCATTTCAACAGGTTCAGCCTCAGCCTCAATCAGCCTGAAAAGTTTCAACCCATAAATGTTTGTTTATTTACCTTTTTAAATTCCATGAAAAGAGCTCCTTAAATAAAATGCATCTACTAGAGCATTCCTAAAAAGGAAAAAGCCGCTGTCACCACGCCTTCAAAAACATTCCATACAGTTGGAAATGAACTATTTTGGAAACTGGAAAACTGCTGAAATGAACATCTAAGTCAAACTCAAAGTATAAATACCTAAATTAATAAATCAATAAATAAATATTTGACAGCTGAACATCAAACTAAAAGTAAATTAATCAGTAACTCTGGAACTGAACATCAAACTAACTGTGAAAAACTGGGCAATTAGGTGATTTTTTATTTTTTTTTAAAGATTTTCTGAGTTATTATTTTCCCTCCGTCAGTAAATCCAGTTGAGAAGCCTGATATTAACTATCGGCCCCACATATGCGAGAAACCACATCATCCTTTCAAATCCAAACCGAATAATGATCCTGTAGCTTTGGTGTCAGTGATGTGTAATGATGATGAATCTCTGTTTTCAGGATGAGGTTCTGGCGGTGTCCAGGAAGATGGTTTTGCGGGTGGAGGACCTGGTGCGATGGTCGTGTTCAGAGCCGGCAGGTTGGAGCAGCAGTTCGAAGCTGAAGCCGCCGCCCACCAGCACCGGGACCAACGGCCTCCACAAACCTCCACAGGGCGACGGCGACACGAACGACAAGGGCAGCGAGCCGCTCAGAGACAAAACAGAAAGTAAGACTGAACACGGAAACCACCGTCAAACACAGCCGCAGGAGCTCGGAGGTAGAAGCAGGGGTCATGAAATTAAGAAAACCCTCTTCTCACCTTTAGGATACAGTCTGTAATAAAATGAAATTCAAACCACAGAATTTTTTTTTTTTTAAAGGTTGGTTTAAAGCCACACATTTCAGTAAGTAAATTACATTATATCACTTTCGGAGCATAAAAATTTATGAATTCTATGGTGAGTTTTTTTTACTTTCTATCAACTTAAATCCACATTTTAAAGCTGATATTATTAATGTTGTAGATGTCAGGGTTTGTGGAAGCTCAGACACTGGGATGGCTGGGTTTGTAAACTAAAACAGGTTCACATGCGTTTCCACACAGGAGGTTAAAACATCATAGTAGTGTGGACGCTTGGTGCAAACGCAGCGAAAGGTACAAAATCCTAATAATGTGGACAGAGCCTCAATCACCACTAAAGGGTATGTCATGAAGAGAACCAATAAAACAAATAGAATAGTCAGAGTTACCATTTTGAAATTGAAGGCGTATTGATTGATCACTGAGGTCATTATCTCAGGACCGATGCTAATGCAGGTGTGAACGGGGCCTCGAGACGTCCGTTCACACCTGGACGTAGAATTAGAATAGAGTCTCCACTTGTGATGAGATCTCACTTCCCTGCTCGATGCGTAAATCAGCTCATTTATAGCCTAAAATGCAGAACCAGCTTTCACTTCCAGCAGACACTGTGGATGTAACAGAAACTGTGACGTTTCACAAACTGGCTTTGTAATGTTTCTTTGCAAATGCATCATAAATAAGGAATTTTATCAGAAGAGTGAATGATGCATCAAAGGATGTTTTGGCACCTTTTTTATCTTTAGTAGTAAATGTTATCAAGGTAGAATAAATGATTTGATTCTCTTTGCCTTTCAAAGGCTTATGAAGTTCAAATGGACTGTGTGAACTGTGAATATTCTGTTTCCTGAGAGAAAAAGTGTCGTTCAGGTGTTTTCAGGCAGCTCTACACGTATGAAACACTGCAATATCTTTGTGACCTTTTTTGAGGGTTTCAGACGGTGAGTTTCTTATACACAGACGACCGCTGAGTATTTAGTCCTTCAACCTGTCCCAGGACACTGTTAGAAGAATGTGGTCATGTGTGGTCCAGACCCCTTCTGAATGTGGTCTGAGTCTTGTCCACGTTAATGCAGGTCTGAACAGAACCTCAGCTACAGGTGCTCAGACGTTTTCATCTTGTTGAATAGGAGCTCAGATTGCTCTCATCTTTATTTTAATGTAAAGTAAAGAAAATTTTGTATTGTTTCATCTTTTACAATTTTTCCATCTCGTTTTCGTCTTGTTATCCGTCTCATCTTCATCTTTTTGTCTTTTCATCTCATTTCTATTTCTATCTTTCACTCAGGCTCAAAAATCTGCCTTTAAACTGCAAAGAAATTAGAATTTGACATTTTTTAGGCCCTTTCTCACTGTAGGAGCCTTTTGTAGTTTCTAGAACCTTTTCAGCAACTGGGCCCCTTTTCGCGTGTTCGCACAGCATAGGAACCAGGAACCATATACCATAGTTCCTAGAACTATTTTAGCTCCTACTCCCAGGTAGTCTTTTCATGGTTCCATAGGAACTATATGACGTGTTTGTTGATTGGTAGAATCGAGGCCACGCCTTTTGCTAGATTTCCACATCTTGCAGTACCGCCATTTTTAAAACTACCGTGTAGCGTGAGCTGTGTTGGAGTAAATAACAATGGAGAAAGCTAGCGATAAGGGGAGCGACAGAGAAGTCCAAGCCCTTCTGGCCTTGTACGTTACAGAGGAGGTACAATGACAATTCGAAGGCTCACAGCGTAATATAAAAAATTTTGCAAAAATCAGCGCAGACTTAGAAAACGCTAAACCAACCTTCATCCTCTCAATGAAGAGGATGAATACTACTCTGTGCGAAAGTGCCTATTGTGACAATTATCGATATCGAACTGATGTAAAAAAAAAATTGTTACAAACATTTTTGCCTGTATTGCCCAGCCCTACGTAAACTACTTTGAGTCTATAAAAATGCAGATGAGCTGAAAATAAATCTAAACTTACTGTACTGTGTGTTGGAATTTTTCTTTTTGGTAAAATGGGAAGTTGTTCAGTTGGGCTGAGGGCTGGGGGTTGTCATACTGTGTAGATTGAGCAGAAATAAGATTTAACCTTCTCCCTACAGACAAACTGAAGTGTAGTTGATGTCTGTTTGTTTTTTTCCAGACGGTGTAGTGGAGCGTCAGGGGGTCAAAGTGCTCAGCTACCCTCAGTACTGCCGTTACCGCTCCATGAAGAGACGGATCCAGGACGGGGCGACGGGGCTGGGGCTGCAGGACCCCCACCTGCTGGCTCTGGGGGGCGTCAGGGTCACGATGGCCAACACTCGAGTGATGTACTGCAGAGACACCTTCCACCACCCGACGCTGGAGAACAGCGTCAGCTTCACCTGGCAGTTCAGTGAGTGTCCACCTCCTCATACTCCTGATTTAGCAAAACTTAGATCAATATGTGCATGTTTCAGTCTCATTTTTAAATTAGTTTTAATGTAATAAGAATGTAATGAGTAATTAAATGAGATGAAAACAACTTAACAAGACAAAAACAACATAAACAGGACTTTCAAGTCTTTCACAAATAACCATCTGGCTTCTTGCTCTTTCAAAAATCATCCTTTAAGCTTCACTCAAGAAATAATGATTTGACATTTATTGTGATAATTATTGATGTTACCATTTTGGCCGTATCGCCCAGCCCTGTGTAGAAGTAACAAAAATAATTCTACAAAATGGATAAACAAAGTAATCCACCACAAAAAAAGCTAGAGTTGCATTTAGTCATTGAAGATGAAGTCAACACAGTAACATCAGACGTGTTATTCTAATGTATGGCTTCAACGTTCTAAATAAATGATAAATGCTCCGGTTATTTTGTTGCGTTCTTTAAATTTCCATGTACGTTGTGTTTATTTTTTTCTGCAGGATGTCCATCTCTCAGTCTCCGAGGGCGACCTCGTAAGAGGAGGGGCCGCGACAGCAAAGACTCCCCGACCTCCAGCCAATCAGAGTCCTGGATCGAGAGGATGAAGGTTGGTTTCTCAAACTGTGTCACCATCCTGTTAGACTGGAATGAGGTCGTTCTATTATTTTATTATGTTTAATTAATTGTTTGTGTTTCAAGCCACGTATTTTTAATGTAGACCAGGGTCCTGTTGCACCAGCTTTATCTAAGTTCTGTCTTAACTTTGGAGCATATGCACATATGAGTTAACCCTTTAATCTGTTTCTGCAGTAGAAAACGAAGCAAAGCATTGAGGTTTGTCTTACAGATTCTTGTAAATATTTTTGGGGTGTTGATTAAAAATGCTTCCATACTGTCTATATACTGTATGATTCAACACATTAATAAAAAGCAGATTAAGGAGCATTAAGTTCTTGTGTGAACTCCATATTAAAGGATGAGTCTGGTGATTTTCTATACTTTGTCTTATTTTCAACAAATCCTCTGTACAGGCCAGCATCAGCAGTGACTTCATCCTATTGTCAGTAGTATCTGTATGTTTAACCTGATTTATCTTACTGGTCTGTGCTGCAGAGAATCACTGTTTTATTCTGAAAATAAATAAAAACACCCCGTAGTCAATCTGGGTGACAGGTTTCTGTGTGATAACGTCTCTTTTCACAGTGGAAATGAGTTTGTCTGTACAGTCTATTTGAACTGCAGGGTTTCTTGTAATGAATGTCTTTCAGGAGAACGTGATGGGCAGCGTGGAGGTCGGCTGTGAGGGCAGCTGGCTGCCTCATCCTGAGGAGCAGCTGTTCCTGGATCAGCTGTACGCCTTCATGGAGCGGCACGGCTCGCCCATCCACAAAGTCCCCAACCTCGGTTTCAAGAAGAGTGAGTCTGCCTTCATTCAGCCATTTTGTTCTTTCTAAAAGTCTCACAGGATAAACAGGAACAATAGGTGTTTTTCCATAAATGTATTTAAAGTGCATTTTGAAGTCTCACATTTGACAAAGGTTTTACACTTGCTTGAGGTGGTGTTTTCCTGTTTTTTGAAAAAAGAGTTAATAGAGCATAATAGGAACTGGAACTAGAGGTTGGCCAATATAATAACATAAGTAGTACAGCCGACAGGAAACAGCCGATATCTGATTCATGGGCTGATAACACTGTCACCACAAAAATATTATTTTACTATTTTTGACATCATGAGAAACCACCAAACTGAACATCTAAGTCAATGTTATAATTACCTACATGAGTAAATATGTCTGGAACTGAACATCAAACCAGTTCTCCAAAATGTAGTCAATTCTAGCAGCATATCTTTTTTTTCTAGTTATCGGTGCAGATTAACTGGTCTATATTTACCTCACGTGACAGATCAGCTGATAAAGTGTGAAAACATGTTTGGTACAACAGGTCATGTGGACTGATGAGGAGACTGAATTATTCCTCAGAAGAAATCATCACAGCGATTTTAGATGAAAAACAGCAACGGAATACTCTTCTTCTACTCTGTTTATTAAAGCCAAGTGTAACAGAGACTATAGCGCCACCTTCTGACCACATTACGCAGCTGAGTTAATTCACTCCAAACCAGTTCATGGAAATACACATAATTGTTCTGTTTTTCATTTTTTGTGACTTTTTAAAAGTTTGCTTCAATTTTGCTTCACTTTTTTTGGAAAGACAGCTGTTGATTCTGATAATCGATTGATTATATCAGCGCCAAAAATGTAGAATATTCACTGGTTTTAAACTCTCAAATGTAGATGTTTTCTTGTATGAGAGTCAGAAAGTTTTTCAGTTCAGTCTTTTCTTTTTGGCCAAAACTCATTTTTAAAACATCATTTAGTGCTGTAGGGATTTACAAGAAATCATGAATATGTTGGAGCTTAAATGTGATCATAGTTGTGTCTCTGGTTTCTGTTTTCCCCTGAAGATCATTACAGATCTAATTGGGTTTGTTAGAATTATGGAAATCATGACTCAAATATGTCTTTACTGAAAAGGTAAAAAAACAGCAGGGTTTTATTGGATTTTCTTTTTATAAACTGAATGAATTCAAGCGCATTAGAACTACTTTACAGATTGAGATTTGCTTATTTAAACGGTCCCTTTGGAAACAATGTAAGCATTCTGTTTTGCTTTGTTAAATTCCAACTTGATTTTCATTTTTATCTGCTCTCTGTTCTCATTTGCATGTCTCGTCTCGCCTGTTGCCTGGCTTTGAATCGGTCCGTCCTGTGTGTCCCCAGTCGACCTCTTCCTCATGTATTCTGTGGTCAAACGGCTCGGAGGATACGAAAAGGTGAGTCTGAGTCACTAAAGCTCACCATACACCTTTTGAACCCGTATTTAACGACAGCGGCAATGACGTAACCAGAGCTCCCAGCGTCCACGTTTTGTCTTTTGAGTCTAATGTGACCAGGGTATAATAATGGATCATTGTACGCCTTGAGGAGTAACTTAGAGGTTGAAATCTCAGCAGTGTCTTCAAGAACACCGCTGAGATGTAGGGTTTTCTTTATATACATTTTGCAACCACTGCTTCAGAATTTTAGGAATCATGAGGCTTCATTACATGACTCTGCAGAGGCTTTTAGTTTGAAAGAAGTGGAGACGTTTGGCGATGTCCGGTTATGTATATTTAGGTAACGTTACTTGTCCGTTAACTACCAATAAAATTCTATCAGAGTCAGGAAAAGAGCGCTATCGTCAAAGTTTTAGTCAGATTACCTTTGTCGTCTTAACATAAATGCTTTTACAGCATCAAACTACAGATCATGCTGTAAAAGCTTGTGTCTTATCACCAGCATTGATGTGTTTCATAACAATTAAGTCACATAATTCAGTTCACAGCTCAAATACATGTTTTAGTGTTTAGTAAACAATGTGAAATTTAAAAAGTCTTAACATTTGACTTGGAAGACAATCATTGTCATTCACAAAAAAAAGGGATTTAAAAGAATAATAAAGGCGGTATGTTTTAACTCTAGCATTTTGTCGTGTGGAAGCAGATAATAAACTGCATGAATGCTTTTGGTATTAATGAGTTTGAAAGGACTAATTCTTGAAATTGTGCCTGAAACAGTGTACAGTAAATAAACGGCTTCACACTAAACAAAAACAACAAGATGGTACCAAACCAGGACCAGTTTGAGCTCAGCAGCCACAGCGCTGCACTGTTGGCAACAGAACGGCTTCTCAATCGTTCAATTCAGCCACTGCTCTGAATCGCGCCTTGTATTGAACAATACTGTATTATCTGACGTGGTGTTATAGCCCTAATGACACACTGTATAATTAGTTTGAGCCCCACAGACACACAGAGCTCAGGGTCTTTGTGTTTTGCAGGTGACGGCGGACCGTCTGTGGAAAGTGGTCTACAACGAGCTGGGAGGATGCCCCGGCAGCACCAGTGCCGCCACCTGCACCAGGAGACACTACGAGAGGTCAGACCGACACACAAACACCTGCTTGAACCAGCACAGACCGACACACAAACACCTGCTTGAACCAGCACAGACCGACACACAAACACCCGACTCGAACCGGAACAGACCGACACGCAAACACCCGACTCGAACCGGAACAGAC
>JAPQRN010000007.1:22199179-22214378 GCA_037367275.1 Coranthus polyacanthus
CAAATACTCGTTGAAGATTACAAGTAGATTAAGTCACGAAACATCCTGAATATGTTCATGTTTTATTAACTTCTTTAAAATCACCATTTTAAAAGCTTGTAGGGGAAGAAGTGTACGACCAAAATGCATGTATGAAGCCTCATTTGAAAGGCAGCACGCCGTAGTTTGTGACAATGTGCTGATTTGATGTGGAGCTGAATCACAACCTGCACTACATCAGCTCAAACATGAAGGATATTTTTCATCAGTAGGTAATCTGTGAGTCGCATTAACGAGGACATTCTCAATGTTATAATTCTTAAAATCACCACATACCCCTCACAACTATGTCTGCACAAGTTCATTCCTGTGGGTCAAACTAATGAGTTTGTGATGTCACATGCGGCACCAAACCTTAACCCTGAACCGGTGCTTTTATACAGGCTAATTTCATTTGAAGTTTGACATTAAACGTCTCCAAATACTGATATCCAGTAGTAATTTTGAATTTTTGACAAAGTAAATAAGATAAGCTGTGATTGAATGATTCATGCATTCTTGTTTGTGTAGTGAACGTGTGACAAATGGAACCAACATAAAGTGTGTTAATAAGGTGTTGTTGCATCATGCGCCTCAGGAACAGCTTCGATTCTCCTACAGTCTGTGAACTCTACTGGAGGATGAACACCATTCTAACAAGACATATTCGCTCGCTTGGTGTTTTGATTCAGAGTCGACCGATTGTCAGATCTGATATTGAGCATGTGTGCAATTGCCTGTGTTGTTGTTTTAACCTGATGTCTGATAAAATAAGTTAATTTAATAATATGCTACGTTGGATCAGATTAAGCCAGTTCCCTCTGTCTTTGGTCACCACGGCACCACAATCTGCTACTGATACTGCTCCTGCAACAGGACTAGTTGAGACTCATATTTCAGTATAGGGCTGAAATATGAGCATCAGCATTTTAAGATTTGCCGATATATTTTCATACGAGACATAGAATGAGACAGTGCTGTTGTGTAGCATAAGCTGTATTAGCGTTGCCTTTCTCTTCGCCTGCTACGCTTTCATAATGAACTGAAAATGTATTTATGCTTCCCATAATGACGTAAAACATCCTTAACGTTGTGTTTTGCGCCATTGCTTCGGCAAAGCATCTGTAAATCCAGGATGAGCCTACTGCAGGGTCTGACGCCTGCAGCTGAGATTCTGTAGGGAGATGATCTGAACTCACTTCATTTACTTTATTTCCTCAGTCGCAGAAACACATATTACACAGACTCCTGCAGGTTAAAGTGGACTAACTGAACACTTTTAGAGCTGACCGACTGAAAGAATGACTATAAATGGACTTAAATACCTGGCTTTGCATTTTATGTTGATCACAGTCTGACTTACAACTGAACGTTTAACCCACTTTATTCAAAATACCTTCAAATATATATAAATATATAAATCTTGTATCGTGTATCATATTCCGCCTAAAAATACAGACAGACTGTTTTAGTTTAGTTTTACTTTGTTTACTTTCTAAAATTTCTGGGAGCTATTTTGATCATTTAGTCATAAAATTTTCATTTTGCTTCATAAGAAATGCTGCTGTAGCTGGATAGAATTTGTAGCATCTTAAAATATGAATGAGGGCAGTGATAAGGAGTTATTTACTACAGCTGCATTTCTGGTATGGATGAAACCGTGAAAACATAAAAAAACAAAAAAACAAGAAGGCCAAGAATTGCTCCCGTCTATTCCCAGAGGAGTTGGTGTCACCTCTAATAAGCAGAGTGAACACTGACTATTTAGACAGGACTTACCAGGGAAGCGGCTCATAATAACGCTGCACTTCAGCGACAGTCGAGCTACAGCCTGTACATACTGAGAAGAACACACACTATATAGCGCAACGTTCTATAACCAGCCTCTAGAGATTAGCATCAGCCGTTTGAGTTGAGCCGAGACGGGTCAGTTCACACCGCAGCAACCTTTACCTGCAGCTAGGACGGGGCGGTCGGGTCCAAAGATCACATGATGACCTTTTGAAGTAAAATCACAATTTTTTTTACTTCTTAAAAAATGTAGGCGAAACTATAACAAGGAGGCTTAGGCTGTGTGTGATGGCTATTTGTTGTTTCTGACTAGAAACTCTAATTTTGGATCATATTGCAATATTTTAGCAATAGCTGACGAAGTAAACACTAGTCCACATTTTCTTTAATTGTACATACATCCGTGTCGCTGCAGTGTTTCCCATTAATTACACATTCTTCGCCATCGGAAGTGGTAATCTTATCAGCAGCAGCAAAACAACACTCACTGTAAATGGACTTAAATAAACACTTGTAGCCCAGCAGTGTTAATGCTAACAGCTCATAATGCAGTGCTCTCTGCAAAATGCTGTAACGGACTGGTACTTGTGCAATTTAAAATCAATGGCAACTGAGTAGGAAAGTTTAGACAGCGCTGTTATTTAATGACACGATCAGTACAAGGCGTTCGATCGCCCGGTCCTTCCTGCAGCGTTTCATCTCGTCACAGATCTTTGGACTGAACTGGGCTTTAATCAAACATGCTTCCAAGATTTTCCTTTTTGCTGCAAATGGATATTGGTTCCAAATGTTATAATCCAAATGTTAAATATCGGTTGCTTTTTAATTATAAACTCATAATTGGTCTTGGTCCTGGAAACAATCATATTGGTCAACCCTTAGTGTTGATGATGATGATGGAGGCCGCTGTATGACACATTGGTCCAGAATGTGTAGGTTTTCAGTTGGGTTGAGGTCTGCTAATCATGAAGGGCATCACATACGGTTCACATCGTTTTCAGTGAACACTCCTGCCTTACATACGAAGACACTGCCATCCTGGAAGAGATGACTCCCATTAGATTTCTCCTCTCACTTGTCATCCATCTGTATATTTTAATGAAAACATTCTGGTCTAAGTTGATCGTTTGCGCCTGGATGCTCCAACACAGCAGCATGAATGTAGCTCTGTTCATCAGCCAACCAGGAAATCCTGGATGCTGGGCTTTTCCACAGTAGTGAATGCACAATAGGTGAATTAAAGTGAACAGACCTGATACATGGCATTTTTTTTAAGTATTAACTTGTTGCTGTCAGCTTCTCCTTCCTCTTTCTGTTTGTGCTTTCGTGTGACAAAGTGAAAGGAGAAGAGATTTTATTTTTTACCCCATTTAAAGAAGCTGCCGGGGAGAAACTGAAGCAGGTAAAAGTCATTAGAGGGGTAATATTTGACTGTGCAGGTAGATTAGAAGTTAAACTACAACCGGCTGACCTTGATCATGATAAGCTGACACTGACTACTGTAGCAAACAAAAACTCAATGACATAAGAGACCGCGTGGTATGCTGCTGCGTGAGTTAAAGGTACATTTAGTTTGTGTGTTGTCATTTCAGATGTTTAATAAAAACACAGTAACTGAGTGATAAGTGGTTGCTAATTCCAGCAGAAAATCTCTGCATGTTGTGAGTGTTTTAGTTCAGATTACAGATCCTGTTTTGAGTTGTTTGGACCTATTAACACTGTAGTCACCATCTTAACCCTGAAACGTGAACCTCTGCCATCTGTTGCCGGCCATTAGTCTAAATGAGGTCAGATTGCCTTGAATATGCCCTCAGTCCTTAGTTCTGCTTTCAGTTGTTGAGGTTTGGCCAAGAGTTTGGTTGTACTTCTGCTTTTTGATTCTGATTTTGAAGACAGTTTTGATTCCAGTGAAGGGTCTGTATTTACTCAAACTGTTCCTGTGCAGATGTTTAATAATAATCTGTGGCAGAGGGAAACTCTGAGGCCTCTAACGTCCATGAAACTTCCTGTGATCGCCACTTGTAGCGCTGATATTTTGTTGTAACCTAAACGCAGATGAGCATCCTTTGATTATGATGCGGTTCCCAGAAAGACCACAAATACCAAAATATGTCCTGAAAGGAATTAAGAGGATTTGAACAAATTACAAACGAGGACACAAATTTCAGAATAGTGTGTATGTCTTTCGGTTGAACAAACTGAGCCCGTGTTCTCAAGTAGAACTGGTCGACATGGCCACAGATGTTATCATGATGAAAACTGTCATGACTCTTGATATCGATAATTATCACAATAAATGTCAAATCGGTATTTCTTTCCAGATTAAAGGCTGATGAAAACACACACATAGTCTCTGATTTCGAGATTTAGGGCTTTTATAAATAAATTACAATAAATCATTGTGTAAACTTGTATGAAATTTTGTGTGAATGTAACAGATGAAATAAAATCCAGTGTTAAATGACAAAAAATGAGGATTTAAATTATGAAGACATATGATATAAAGAAGAATAAATATCCCAAAGCGCACTGCCATGCCCATATTTCAGTCAAAAAGCGTGTGATTTATACCCAGTTTGAAGCATCAGGACCAGCTCGTCTCTAATGTTCAAAGGCAGCAGCGTTTCCTCCTCATGTTTCTACATAAACTTGTATATGATATATTTGTGTCATAACAGGGCCACTGAGCCCTCCAGGGACACAACAGCTTCACTCTTTGTTGACTGCATGTAGGATGTTGATCGCCACCAGAGATGATGTTTTTTTCCATCTCACATGTCTCTCTGGGCTTCTCAGAGCTGTGAAGTGGAAATTCATCGTACATACCAAAAGCTCCCGATCTACCAAAGACTGGCATCTTATATCTATCTGTAAAGTCTTACTGATCTTATTGAGAGTAAGTAACAGTGTTTTACGGTGCAAACTGTGTGTACCTGTAGAGATTTGGAAGTATTGTTTCTACTGCATGATTTTGAACGATTTTGCGATCTACATACACAAGTTCAGTTACTGTCAGAGTCTGTTTGAGGCCACATTGTGTATATTTAAAGGCCTTTATACACTATGGCCGTGATGAATAAACAACACAAAAGTGCGAAAACACTCAGCCATGAATATTTAGTATCAAAAATATTCATACCGGCGGCCATGCAATTTTGCGACAGTTGCTCAATAAAAGTTCAGAATATAATTACGCCTTTTTGACCGAAATGTGTAGGAAGAGCCAAAAACCCCCATCAGGGCTTGTCGATTGGCCTCATCAATCATTCAACTTAATGACAAATAGAATCGTTCTTGAACAAATTTATTACACAGCTAAAAACAAAGCAATTAATAAGGTCTAGACGTATGAATACCGAATAAAATTCTGAAAGCAAGTAATTACGATGTTACGTTACTTGACTGGATTGACAAAAGTGTATGTTTGGTTCTTGAATGAAAACAAGTTGGTGCAGTTTCTAATATGATTTGGTAAACTGCTCCAACAAACGGTCTGTGGAATTTAAGGGAAAACAGGTGGCTGAAGATTATTGGCTGACGTTGTATTGTAGCAACTGTAACTCGTTTCTACTCTGTATCTTCTCAAATCAGCTATTTATTTCTTATATATTTAGGTTTTCACAGTGTCTGGACCCCAACCCCCCCCCCGGGTCAGCGATGTTTCCTTTAATGGTGTCAAAGTGTTGCTTACTTACTGTCAGAGGATGCGGTCTCAGAGAGATAACGCATGTGGGCCTCCGGCTTGCCCCCATTTTTTACACTTGAGGAGATTCGAACAAAGGCTGGGACCTCAAAACATCTCTGACCCCAAACAACATGGGACACCCATTAAACACCACCCCCCTGTGTCCCAGAAATGATACTCTGTCTTACATGATGTGTTACAAAACATAAGTAATATCAGACAAAACTGAACAATTTGGTAAATTGGGCTAAACTAAGGTAATGCCAGAGAAATACGATACTAATTTAACTGGAGACAGAAAGACATGCTTCAGTTTTGCAGATGAAGGTACAGTCTATTCCTCTACACTCATTCCAACATCATCTATTCATTGTGAATCTCTTTAGACTGATTTTCTTTTTTGTTGCTGTCTCCTCTGCACTGATGAAAATCTGCTCTCTCTCGACTTTTACCTGATTGAAATGGATGGAAATACTCATATTTATATATGTGTTGGAGTTTGGTTTGGCCGATTATTTGGTGCTGAAAGAACATTATCCAAACTATCAGTATTAGTAGAATTTGCGCAGTATCAGGCTTCTCGACAGGAATTACTGACTTTGAAGGAGAATAATAGCTCAAAAAATAAAAATTGTACCTAGTATCACTTAGATTTTTTGACAGTTTGATGTCCTGTTCCAGATTTACTTATTTATTTATTTAGGTATTTATTACTTTGACTTAGATGTGTAGTTCAACAGTAATTTAATAATTTAGATTCTAATAAAGTCAAAAATGGTAAATTTCCAACAGTGTGGATTTTTCTTCCGGACGAATGGTGATCTCGGCCGATTAATCGACTATTGTCTTTTTCCTCTTAGATGCTATCGTTATTATACCGGCCTCAACCTCTAGTTTTGCTGTGTGATTAGAAATAGTCTGTGTTTTGAGTCTGCTAGAAACCATTGAGTACAAATGAGGCAACATATTTCAGATGTAAATGGTTTTTATGTTCTTTATTCCTCTCCCCATCTTCTGCTCTCTTTGAAGCAGCAGAGAAACATTCCTTCTATGAAACACAAAGCTGTGGAGTGTTATTCATTAATTACATGACGTGCTCACATAATACTCGTCCCCTGTGAGCGGGCCTTATCTCCGCCTCGCTCGCTCACAGACGCTCAGCCCTGCTGTCAAACTCCGAGTTCGAACACACACCTACAACGCGCCGTTAACGACGAGTGAGGCCGAACAGGCTGAGGTGACAACAAGCAGCAGGGCTCCAGGTGATGAAGGAGCCTTGTCTTGTACGTAGTGAAAGACAAGGTGAAGCTTCATCTTCACCGATAGGATGTTTTGCAAATTGTATCGGCAGAACTTGGCGCAAGAAATACTGACTTTGAGGGAAAATAAATCGCTCACACCTACATTTTTGACAATTAATCTGATATTTAGTTCCACATTTGTTAATTACTTTGACTTAGTGTTGTTTCAACAGTTATCCAGTTTCTAAAAAAGTGAAAAACAGTAAATTTCAGAAGGCGATAATTAATTATTATCCAATTAATCGGATATTGTCTTTTTTTTCCTGCTCCAAACTATTGTTGTTACATCAGCCTTTATAAATCCACACTGACCACTATTTTAAAACAGCAGCATCAGTGTAAGACTCATTTATTTAATGAATTCTATGAGAGATAATCAGGATGTCATTTACGTCTGCTCTTTGACGATGTTACTGTAACGTGATGAAAATCTGAAACCAAGTGGATGCTTTAAAAATGAAAAAGTTTTGGGGTTTCCTATCTTAAATGTGACTGAATCTGAAGCCTGTTATCTTTATCTCACCCAGTGCCCGAAGCAAAAAAAAAAAGAAAAAGGAATGTCTTTTGAACCACAAATGTCAGACTGTATGAAGGTGACGCTGTGAAAAGGACAGGCGGCCATTCGGGGTTATCCAATATCAAACAATCTGCAGTCGTCCAGGAATGTAGTGGCAGCTGATTGGCCGGAGGCGGCTGTTATCTGACCCTTTGACCCCCTCCAGCTGTTTCAGGAAGCCATTACCTGAAGAGTAACCTCTGCCAGGCTGACAAAGGAATAAAATGGTGGTAAGAAGAGCTGAGCGAGGGGGAGCCGCAAACTCTGAGTCATGTTTCATTAATTGAAGCCTTCAGACAAAGTACCCTTCAGGTCCATGGCATTCGTTCACTTTCTGAACTGCTTACATGCTCTGTTCCTGCTCTGCTTTGCTCACATCGTTCTGCCTGCCTTATATATTTTTAATATATTTTATATGCCCCTGGGAGAGCTTTGTTTTTGCACTGAGGTTGGGATTCAAGGTCGGTCACCCAAGGAAAAACAAAGCACCGCTGGAACAGAAACATCTACTGGCTATGTGCTTTGGCATTCTGTGTTTGTTGATATGTGGTGCCCTATTTCTGCATTGTAAAGGGTCAAAAGACAGCATGAGGTTGCAGTCACGTCAGTGTTGAGACGTTACAGTGTGGTTTCTATAGAAATGACTGGTGTTTGTCGCTGAGTCTTTTCTAATTAGTATCTGCAATAAATGATGAAATGAGACTATTTTACTATAGATCAGCTTATTACAGTCTAGACTCACATTTTGTTGCTAAGTGATAGCAGTGACAGCAGTTTCTTTTATCCATAAATGCATATTTATGATTGCTAACATAATAATGGAGGCCTTCCAACCTAAATCTGTACAAACCATGATTGTAAACCCTTTACCTAGAGTAGATTTATGCCAAAATGTAATGGAACTGTACCATAACACCGCCATCACATAAATGCAACTAGGGCTGAATATTATCATGATAAAAATGTTCATATCAATTGATATCAATAATCATCACGATAAATGTCAAATCATTATTTCTTTCAAGTTTAAAGGTTGATTTGTGGTCCGTAGTGAAAGTTTAAGAAGCCAGATTATTATTTGCGGTTTTAAATTATTTGCCCAAGATGAAAACGATGTAAAGACACAACAAGACATAACAAGATGTAACTAAACTGTAACAAAAAAACCCACCTGTAGTCGCTGATTTAGTGATTTATTTATCAGTTAGTTTGTTCTGACTTTCACAGTGTGTAAAATGTGATTTGAATTTTTACTGGAAATGCAGATCACTGGTCTGATGATGTGATGAAAAACAAACACTGTCATTGGTCACTGAGTCTCTTTTCCTGATGCCACAGAGACACAAACTTCATCATTATTAATGACTGAAAATCCACAGAGGGAGACTTTTTCAAATGGGCTTCAGATTTCCGATGACAGATTTTACACTTAGCAGCTCACAAAGAAAACCGGAAGTCTGCTCAGACCAATCACACATGTTCAGGTTTAACCTCTGACCTTTTGTTTAAGGATCTTCTCACTGCTCCGTCTCGTCCTCATCCTCGGTCTGTTTTTCTGTCTCCTCCTCCTCCTCCTCCTCCTCCTCGTCTCATCAGCATCAGTCTCCGCTCTGCTGCCGCTGCAGGTATTAAAGTCATAAAAAGTATTAAAATGTCTTGAGTGCACTTAGTCGACATGTTGGTGACAGCTCTCTCGGCACTGCCTGCACTCTCTCAGAGATTAATATAGAACAGGGTCAGTGGTACAACATACGAAACAGAGGCTTGTACTTTCATCACGCTGGCTTTATGAAACGCAGTCGGACGTCATCTCCCTGGACGATTCATCTCCAGTTTTACTGCAGCCTTTACTGCACCTTCAGAGCTGCAGCATGTGGGTTTGATGAGGCTTGTTTTGCTCACAGTGCCCCATTTCTGTCAGGTTTACCCATTTACTGGCTGGTAACACACAAATAAAAGCATTAAGTCCTGATCTTTCACTTTCTCACTAAACTCGTCACATTCTGACACTTGGTCGGTGCGTCACATTTCAAGACATAGGGTACCATTAGAGTGTCATTTTTTGACGTGTGGGCTAGTCTGAAAGATGTCTACACAATGCCATGGTTACAGTTTGGTTCGGTTCAGGCATAAAAACAACTTGGTTAGGGTTAGAACACGGGTCGGGGGAAGGGCTAATATAAGAAAGACACAGAGCAAAAATGTAAAAATAAACACAACATGAAACTCTGGTGTTCCACCATAACCACTTCCTTCTGAAGTTTCTGACTCCTTATAGATGTCACCTGTTTACAGTGGTTTCATTTCCATAGATGTGTTTTCATGCGCATTTTCAAGTTTCACATTAGAAAATGTTTATAGAAACGGCAAAATATGAAGGAAAAAACCATCGACAAGTTGGCCAAAAAAGGGGTTTTTGGCCAACTTAATGTTCATTAAGGGGAAATGGAAACACCTTTTAATAATAAATTCTGGTGTATCATATATTTAACTCACATGATTGATCAGCTGAGTGATCAGCTGTTTGCGGCGTCTTCCCAAATATTCTGATACAGTGTGAAAAGTTGCCTGGTAGTACAACATATAAACTTATGGAGACTGAAAAAATCATCATATCCATTTTAAATGGAAAACAGTAACAGAATGCTCTTCTTCTTCTACTGTGTTTATTAGAGCCGTGTGTAGCGTAGCCTACAGCGCCACCTTCTAATGACGCCACGCAGACTAGTTCATTTGCTGGAAACCAATTCATGAAAATGCATACATCGCATTTTCTTTTTTGCAACTTTTTAAAAGTTTGCTTCAAATTGACTTTACATTTTATGGAAACACGGCTGCAGACTTCTATCTGGTTCCCTGTCCATTGAAAATCAGCGCTATAAGGGTTGTAATTGAGCTTTATATGTGACGACTTGGGAGTCGGAACAGGCTTCTTGATTGCACCATCATTTAGTAAAGAAAAATGTGCAGCAAACCTGTTCAATTTGGTGGAAACATATGTAACATACAAGGACAAATGACGTTAGAATAATCTCCAGTAAGAAACAATCATCTTAGCAAAATGTTAACTTGCTTGTCAAAAAATTATTAGTATTATTGGTTATGTAATAATGTTTGAAGTTACTGTTGATTTGCATATTGTGTAAAACAATAATAGAAAATCTGCTTTAGTCCTTCAGACACAGTCACAATTGCCTTCATTTTGACTGGCTCTGAATGGTTTTTCTGAGTTTATCTTTGCGTCCTAAAATGGATTTTTCTTTTTTCCCTTCTGTTTTATTACCTTTTTTGACAATGCTCAGAAAAACTGCTGCACTGAATTCAGCTCGAATTCCTATGTCAACAACATCGTAACCACACAGCCCTGAGGAATACAGTCCGACATAAGAATGAGACAAATACACCAGAAAAAAAGAGTCTGATTCATACACCACTTGTTGCTTTTATCTTCCATATTCATTCCCTTCTTTTCGTCATTTTTTCCCCCCTTTGTCTCTCTTTCTCACTCGCATCCTCACCTCCCTTTTTCTGTCGGCTGGTGACTCGCAGCGGTCCCATAACGGGGCTGTAACCTTCAGTAAATGTCTCAGAGAAATGTGAGATTGGGGGTCGAACGGCGGCGTGTCAGGCCGAGGTCAGTGTCATGATGAGGGATGAGGAGGCTGACGTTACACCGCGGCGCAGACGATGAAATCAAATCAAAACCAGACCCACCTCAGGCTTTACTCTGACAAGTAAACACTTATTTTGATGTTTTCCTCAGCAGTCGTTTTTAACATGCAGCAAAAAGTACAGCACGGACAAACGGTACCTTTAGGGTGACCAGGTGTTTTTTTTGCGTGTGTTTTTTGTTGCTTATTTTGTTCATTTTGATTCAATGTTCAAAGCCAGGTTTAATGAGCATTTTGATGATAGCATTTTCACCGCTATTAAAAATATTTAGCACTTTAACACTTTTTCTGTATTAATAAGCCCAGAAAGCCACTTATCTTTGGTCTGAAATCTGAAGACTATATGCAATTATTAACAACCGTTACTTATTCATTAAAAGTGGTCTTGCCATGTGGAGAGCCAAAACAAACAAGCTCGGGGCAGATTTTGGTTGCTGGTCCGGTGATTTAAAATACAGTCTGGGTATTCTCATGTGGAGCTGCAGACTGCTGCTGTTTCCTGTTTCCACAGGGCTGTTGTGACCCCAGAAATGCCAGTTTACAAGATAAATTAAATGCACCATGTCTGGGTAACATGCCCCAGGCTGTGTCAGTGGCGTTTTCCTGCAGAGGCAACGAATAATGTAGGTTTTCTGTATTTCTTGTACAACATTTGAGCTGGTCAATGACAAGCGAGGGCCAGTCTTTACTCACTTCACAGCTGGAGGAGGAGACTGGATTGTCGCTTAAATTTCACACAGAACTTGTTCATCTTTTTGAAACATATGGTTTTTGAACTGTAGGTAACCAGGACGGGTCTTCGCAAATAAAATATTTATGAATTATTATATCATGATCTGTTCAGATAAACTGAAGGTCAAGTATCATGAACTGACTTTACATGGGCAATATAATTTCTTCAACCTGATTAGAGATTCCAACTGGATGCTAAATAAGATGTGTGTTTACATGCACAAAAGTGGTTCTGTCTGCTGTGAAGAGTCTAATCTTCTAGAAATTTAGCTGTTTCGACTTTTAGCTTTGTAATAAGAGGCCTTTTGTCTGACTCACAGGATGTGAAACTCAACCTGAAAATGGCAGGTTTTGATTTGGATCGTGGAATAACGTTGGCCTTTTTTGAGTATTTGTGGCTTTCTTTTGCAGTATTTAGACATTTTAAAGCCTCCCCATGTACCAGTGTCCCAAAACACTCCTGCCTCCTGCCTGACACTCTTTGCAAAGGCACCATTGCTGCATTTGTAATTTGGTTAAAGGAATACAAACAAGCCAGAGAGTTTTTTCCCCTATTCCAGAATAATAATGAGTTCAGTCAAACCTTTCTCCAATGCTGGCACAGCACTAAGCTGAAGTGTAGAGATCTGGATATGCACGACTAGGCGGCTGTGACACTTTTCCAGTGGTCTTAATATTCTGCTGTTATTCTACAAATGTGACAATATACTGAATTTGACAGGTGTCATAAAAACAGCATATTCTGATTGAATATTTTGAATCAGGCAGGTCGGAGCATCTTCTGACTAAGACGTGTGGGATTTGCTGCTATTATTCCGGTTTTATGAGGATTCATGTATACATTGGTAATATGCGTCTCATTTGCAGGTTTTAGCACAGGTTGCGACACATGGCACCTGTTTACAGTGAGCTGGAGTAGAGACCAAGATCCTCTCTGGTACAGATGGATTCTCCAAAGAAACATAGACATTTCCAGTTGGAAGGAGAACCACGCCTACTTTTAAACATTACGACAGAAGATATTAATATTCCTTTTCATTCGACATATAAACAGCTTATTAAGAATTTTGTCCTTTTCGGAATAAAGGCAAAAAACTGAATATTTCGTGGATGTAAAAGCAGTCCTTGAGAAGCCATCTGAAGGAGGGAGTGGTGGAGAAGATCATCACCATTATCAACTTACCATAAGACCAGTTTAAATATCTTACAAGGACTAATATTTTCCTATTGAATGGATTATCAAAGGTTTACATCAGACATTTGACTATGTGGCACATGTTCTTCTTCACAGCCTGGTAGATTAGTTTCTGATGATCTGCTGTTGCCTTAAAATGGTCATTTTTAAAATTTTAATGCAGTAAATTCTTTTATTAAAGTTCCTATGAAATGCACCATGTGCTTTTAACTTTCTTCCTTAAAAGTCCATTCATATGCAGCTCGTTTGCTTGGTCATGTGTTTTATTACAGTTGTTATGGTTCTGTTTTGGAAACTAAAGGTTTTGGTTAAGTTTAGTGGTCCTGGTTAAATACTTTCTACCCATTGGTGACCTGAGACACCACTCAGGACGTGCTGTATTTTCCAGTAATTAGTCACAATCTTCCTATTTCCTTCATCAAGTGTGTTGGAGTCCTAAAGGCCTCACCAAGCTTCAATTCCCAAAACCCCCGGTGCTCATACCTTTCTGATGGTGTAAGACCAGGACTGTATTACACACACTGGCTTTGTTAATTTTTGTAACTTTATGCCATGACTGGTCAGGTATGCAAAGGGAGGAAGCTAATGTTTAAATTCCTCTCCTGCAGTTTCTTTCTTTTGCGTTTAAATCAGAGTGTCAGACTGAAACTATTATCACATCTCATCATGGTCTTTTGTGGCCAGTTCAGTTCAAGCTGGGCAATAAAACAATCTTAAAACAGGATCGCAATAATATTTATGTCGATAATGATGATAAGCTTTGGACATTTTTACTCGATATGGATAGATCTAACAGCCTATCACACATTAGAGATGCAGGTTTTGGAGAGCCCGTTCTCACTTCTAGGTCGTCATATACTGACGCTTGGTCATGAGCCCTTGGTGTCTGTTTTAAAAGCCTGGGGTACCCCTATAACGTCAATCTGTGACATGCATGGTCCCAATAAAAGTCAGTAAATCCTTATACGTATGCAATTGACAACATGGGCCAGACATCGTTAAGTAGCAGAAACCTCAGTAGGAGATGGCTGTGAAACATCAATGTTTGTGGATGTAAACACAGGAGAACCAAGGTCCATGTTCCATTTCACACTGTGTTTATATTTCTTTTGTCTTTCTTATCTTATCCTTAAACAAGTTGCTTTTATGCCTAGACCTAACCAAACCGTAACCATCTGGGTTACGGATAAACTTACATTTCAAAAAACTTTCAGCCAGAAACATGTTTTGATAATACTGAATATTCATATTGTTCTGATATATTGTTCTAACTCCAATAACATTGAATGTAGTACGAAAGGCATAGATTCTTTTTGATTTACTGAAGAGGGGATACAAAACAAGAGCTTGTCACCTCCGCCTAAATTCATTTATTTGTTCTCATTTATAATGTATTTAATGTGTATGTTTTCAATAACACATGGTGCATTCAGGTGCACCTCGTACTGAAGTCGACACTTGAATGGCCATGAAGGTTGTTTAAAATGTCAAAGTTTATGTTTGTTTCTTCTTTTCCTTCGAACGTCTTTCTTCAGGCTTCAGTCATCAGGATACTCAGGATGAAATGATGTTTAAACTGTTGACACAACAAATCTGAAGACATAAAAACAGGCCCTGGAGAAATTAATCTTGTGCTTGTACACCCACCATTTTCTATGTTATACTCTGTGGAAGTGGAAAATCATCACACCTTCTGAAGGCGAGCAGTTACATCTCTCTACATCTCCAAAATGTATTTGGCAAAAGAAGCGATTAGTATAGAATGTGCTTTAAGGGCTTAGTGTTGACTTGTTTATCTCCCGTTTCCCAGCGAAACAGGGACGTTGCCCATGACGTAGTTCACAGATAAGAGTGGAGACAACCAAGAGGTATGTCAGCCAGAAATATTTTTGATTAAAGCTTGTTGAGCCAAAAGCGGCTTGGTTAAATGATCATCCACTCTTTCAGGAGGTTGAGTCAGTTGAGTGAAATACTGTCAGGCTGTGTCAAGCTGTCGTTGGTTTAGTCAAAGGTTTTGAGTTCAACAAGGGAGCGCTGTGATGCAAGGCGAAGCCAGAAGTTGTAACCTTGAAGCTTTTCTGAATTCCTGCCGACGTGAATCACTCTGCCCTTACAGTTTCATAGGAAGAGGAGGAGGAGGAGAAGAAGAGGGAGATTAAATTGGCCAGAAAAGAGAAGTCAGTCAGCTCTTATTTTTAGCTGCTTTTTCACACATGAAACACATCAAATTCAAAATGAAGCTTCGAAACT
>JAPQRN010000007.1:22224436-22237885 GCA_037367275.1 Coranthus polyacanthus
TCTCTCTCTCTCTCTGATGATTTTATCTCTCTCACCCTCTGCTCCTCGTACAGCTCTTGTTCGAGGCTTTGACCACAAATTGCTCCTGTACGGTTAATTGGAGGGAAAGGAGAAGAATGGCCTTACATGGGCACAGTTTTCCCAGTCTTGTCTGATCAGAAAGCCTATGCCCTTGAGCTTAACACACTCAGCCACACACACACGCACACACTTAAACACACACTTAAACACACACACACACTTAAACACACACAGACTGTCCACCTCCTGTATGATGAGTCTCCTTCCTGGAAAAGCAGAGTATGTTCAGGCTGTTGACTCCTTGTGTTAACAATTACTTCAGAGCTGTTTCGTTCCCGGAGTCGTCTCTGTACATCTGATCCCTCTTTAGCCGTAGAGATTACAACCATTGAGGTGGTTGTTTATAGTCGCTTGTTGTGTCTATTGTCACGTATCGACGTATTGACGTGTATCGTCTTCATTTCTGCTGCATCAGGCTGAGAGACGATGACTCGCATTTGAAGCACAGTCACTCTGTTGGTCTTTCTATAGGGCTTATATATATAGGAAAATCCTTAAATCCTGTGATTTGAGAAGCTGTGACCTGCAATTTTTTTTTACATTTTTGTTGATAATTTGCTGCTAAAAAATAAAAATATGGATACATGTAAGGAGTAGAAAGTACAGATATCTGTGTTAAAATGTAGGGAGTAAAAGGAAAAGGTCGTCAGAAAAATAAATTCTCAAGTAAAGTAGAGATACCTGACGGAGTGCAAAGGTGGGAAGTAAAAAGTACAATTACTTTATTATTGTTCTTAAGTATCAGACATAGTAGGTGACAGTAAGGTACCTTAATGCTGGATGCCATCTGCTATAAAACAGGTATCGCCATCAGGAAATGCTCTTGAGACGACAACAAGAAAATAAACGTCTATGATGGATATGAACGATGCTCACATGGGGCTTCTTTCCGAATGAAAAACAAAGCCTGTCGTAGGTTTCAAGTGCAATGTCATGGCTTTATTTAAAATCATATTACAGTACAGTATGAAGTGTTTCCAGCAGACCTGTCATCCTCGCTGCCGCCTCTCAGGCCTCCATCTATCTCTGCCTCCCCTCCTCGGTCTGTCACATCGGGCTCAGTCATCATGTGATTTAGTGGAGGCTCGCTAAAGCTCAGGGATCACAGCTTCCTGTTCCTCCGCTCTGCTGCATAATAACAGCAGAGAAATGCCCTGTGAGCTTTATAGATCCATCCGAGCTCTTTCTCACTCTACCACTGTCTTCATTTTTGTCATCTCCTCTCCCTCCTCATACCTCATACCGTGCAGCTCCTCCTTCGTCTCTCGTCTCATTATCCATCTGTTTCGTTTTCGTCGTCTCCCTCTTGTCTGTCTTAATTTTCACCGTTATTATTAAATCCAGCTTTCTCTTTTTCTGTCTCCCTGTATCATGCTTTGGCTGAGAAAGCAGCGTCTATAAATGAACTCCAGGTGGAAAAATATGTTATAATCCTCCGAAATAAATCCACATTCATACTGCCATCCCCCACCAGTGAAATGTTCACTTCTCTCTGTATCATATCATACAGTATGTTCACTGGATGATGGATGAGGCTTAGGGATTTACAGGATGGCTTACAGCCTCTGGAAAGGTGTAGGATATTCCTATAGTATTTTTCTTAAAGTACAATAAGCAGTACTTCCTTTTTAATGAGTTTAAAAGCCAACGGTGATCAGGCCCTCGCATGTTGGGGTGCATGTTGTGGAGGGACAGTTGAGGGGTTTTACTGAAGGAATGTAGACGTAGAATGCAGAATTTTGGATGTTGAAAAATATTATTTCCTGTGAGAACAGTGCAATGGCTGGAACTGGCAAAAACAGGGTAAAAATTGCATATTCAAACCAAAGGGGCGGGCTTCCTGTTGGGTGTAGGGGTTCGGTCCAAGATGCTTTTTTGTGCATCTGGACCTGTACATGTGCCAACCAAATTTAATACATCTGGGTGAAATTGGTCACATCACCACGGCAACACTATTCAAGAGAAAGTCACCATTTTGATCTTTTTTCACCCAAGGGCCTTTAGATGAAATCGGCCAAATTTGAAGGCACTCAGCTGAAATCTCCAGGAGGAATTTGTTAGTATGAAAAAAAGTTATATATAAAAAAAAAAAAACAGGTGAAAATGGTACATTTAGATCTGTCTAAATATAAATATGACAGACTTCCTGTTGGGTTTAGGGTATGGCTCCAAGAAGGTTTTTTTTGTGCGTCCAGACCTGATACATGCATCTACCAAATTTGGTACGTCCAGGTTAGACCTCATGCAGGGGCTTAATTTTCTAGGGGGCAGTATTGAGCCATTTCACCAAACCCACATCCAACACCCATAAGATATGGGACATTTTTCACCACTTCTGATGCATGTGCAATTTTTTTTAGTTTTGAAGTATGTTTAGTTCCTCAAAAATGTAATTCAGTTGGCAAAAAAAGAATAATCCTTACAGTTTCAATAGGGCCTTAACCCTAATTAATAATGAATTAAAATAACAGAAGGCACTGAGCTTGTTGGAGGAAGAAGAGGAGGATTTTTGAGAAACAGACAGAACAGCGGGGGGCTGCTATTTTAAGGAGGATGTGCTTGATTTGATAGTATTTTTTGGGTCAGTTTTATTGGAGAGGCAGCAGAGCTGGATGTGGGATGATGTGGCAGTGGGCTGAGATTTCAAAGTGTGATTCAGTCCAGTGTACAGTCTGACACACATACTTATAAAGGCTTGGGCCTTTGGGCGTGTGGGAGGCCTGGAGGGAGACAAATACATTTTGTTGTAGCCACAGTATGAGCCCATCTGTGTGAAAAATAAAGAATAAGGTTTGGTCAAGCTGGGGATTGTCTTCACTTGGGATGATTTTGCACTGTCAGTGTAGCAAGGCCATAGCCACGGAGTCAACACATTTCCTGCCATTTGAAAATATTTTAAAATGAAAGACTCGATAAAAAAATAACAGAGAACTCTGGTCATGTGAAGGGAGAGTCATTCAAAATTATTCAGTGACTTTAAAGAATTTGAGGCTCTGTGAGAGTTTGTTGCTGAAATGCATCCTGGGAGTTCTAGTCTATCATAGTTATTATCAGTTCTTAGTTCATCTTCTTCATAGGATGATCTTTTGAGGTAGAATCACCTCTTATAAAACCTCTTATAAAGCGTAGGTGAGTTCTCCTCTAGTTTTCTCTGGTTTGTGGACGCTTAAGGCTGTGTGTGTTGGCTTTTTCTTGTTGTTGTCTGACTAGAAACTCTGCATTTTTGCATAATTCTGGGTCGACATTAGTACAATATTTTGGCAATATCTAGATGAAGTAACAAGAGTCCACATTTTCCTAACTGTACGTACATTTAATTACCTCGACTGTGATGGACGAAGTTGTCCCGCCAGAGTTTTATGATGAATCAGAACTCAGACTCACTGCACATCAGAGTCCAGAATCCGGTCCCACAGCTCACGGACCTCTGGTAATTCTTCGTCATTATTTCTTCAGCAGCAGAAAAACAACACGTTACACAAACTGCAAGTGACTTTAGTGCGGACAGGCGTTAAAGTATTGCTATAAACGGACTGAAATAAACTCACTATCTGTGCTAGCAACATTAATGCTACAAACCCATAGGTTAGTGCAAACGCTCTGTGTAAATACCATAATTACGCTGATAAACCAGTCATTTAAAACGAATGTGAACTGAGTAGGAAAGTTTTGACTGTTATTTATTTATTTTTAATTTGTAAATTTAAGATCAGATCAGAAGAGATCAACCAGCTCTAGATCTAAGCAATACATTCAATCTGAGCACTGAGGCCCGCAGAGTGAACATAATCTAAATGATCAATGGAAGTATATAAATTGTAAATATAGCCCGGATTCTGCTGTTATTAGAGGAATAACACGACAGGGGACAGAAAATAACCTACTCATGTTTCTCTACTAAAAATACGCAGGATTGGCTCCATCTCTGAATACACGGTGAATTCTTATTTTTTTCTCATGCACCCTTCGCCAGTTCCCTTATCATTCTCTGCTGGTTTGTGTTTAATGGCAGCTGCCCAGCGGTTCGCTCAGTTATGTGGGTTACAGCGAGAAGACGGAGGCAGCGGTTTGAAAGGAGAGCGTGCAGACGTTTAGTTCCACTGTGGATCTATCTGCCCTCCTTTTCTTTGTGCCTTAAACCTCTCTCCATTTCGTTCAACTCATACATATTCATCTCTCTCTCTCTCTCTTTCTTGATTCCTCACTCTCTCCACATGTGGTAATACTATTAAAATGTCTGTCAGTGATTAATTCTTACTGGATCAGGAGCCGAGCTGCACACTGAACTCATCGGCCGTACAATACAGACTTAATTTGGTTTAGGAAATTGTATATTATGCACAAATTTGTGGGGATTTTCTTAATGCTGTCGTTTAATAATTTGTTTAGTTAAGTTATTAAGTTCTACTACTGTGGTTCAGTATTGTGTAGGCCTGTTTAAAATATGAAATTTGGGTAAGTAAAACAGGTTTGTCCTTCTCAGACGTTTCATTTACACGAAAAATGGAAACAGAACAGGGGCTGGTCAATCCCACATCGACACCGTTCTTTGTAGTGTTTGATGGATCGATGCCCCAACATGTCACGTCATAATATGGAAAAGTAGAACAGGTGGAGCAGCTTGTTGCTTCTTTGTGTCAAAATAGGAAAATAATAGTTTAACCCTGGTGGTAGACTTGTTCGACTGTATGAATGCAGCCTCCTCTGAGGACGTCGACATTATGATCTTTCCTCATATCCAACAACCTGCTTGAATAAGTTCTGACGTAGCAAACATTTAACTCATGACTGATCACATGGGATAAATGTTTGCATCCTAGATATTCCGATATTCCCATGAAGCTCTAAAACATGTTTGGTAGTAGAACAGGTAGTGTGTACTGATGAGGGGATTAAATTATTCCTCTGTCTCATCTGTGGAAAAAAAACAAAAACATGGGACCCCAAAACCATTTTAGATGGAAGACAGTAACAGAATGCTCTACTTCTTCTACTCTGTTTATTACAGTCGTGTGTAAAGTCACCTATAGCGCCACCTTCTGAAGACATGACGCAGCCCAGTTTGAACCTGTTTATGGAAATGTACATAATTCGCATTTTCTTTTCAAAAGTTCGCTTTACATTTCATGGACACACGGCTAATGGGGTTTTAGTTTTTAGTTCTTGTTTCTATATGAGGCCACGATGTTTCCTTGACCTTATACAGGTTGTTTTTGTTTTTTTTTGAAAAAGCAAATCATATGAAGTATTTTTTCAGCTTTAATGTGTAACTGTGAGGAGATTTCTAATATTCTGAGGAGAGAATATTAGAAATCTGTTTGTCCTTTTGGAAGACGAACACAGTTGTGGTTTGGAAACGAGTTGTTTAGTTAATTTATATCATTAGTCTTTTTTTCGATTGTTCCAGTGAAGTGATGTGATCTTGTGTCGGATGACGTTGCAGATTCTACAAAGGCACTTAAGCTGATTTTAATCAAAATAAACAAACTGTATTTCCCTTGAGTGCAGCTTTGCAGTAGCTTTACTTTATTTAGAGCCAAACAGCTGGCCAACCTCAGTTCACCCTCAGTTGATGTGAATGTCAGTGTCAAAAACTATCTTTCTCTGTCTGTCTCCATCCAATCCCATAAGCCCCGGCGGCCATGCTGGCACGCATGCAGCTGAGCGTAGCTTGACTTATCAGACTCAGAGAGTCGTCCATGAAGAGTCAGCACTTCACTGTAACAGTGCAGTGACGTTCTGCCTCAGTCCTCTGGATCAATGCAGAGTACAGTATGTTTCTGAGGAGACGATCTGCTGTGTCCGACTCCTTTCCACACAGGAAGAACTCTGCACAAGAACGTCTGATTCCTAAAGGGGCCTGTAATGAAGAAAACTGATGATACGTATTTAAACACAACCTATTCCGCACACTTTTAGGGCCATGTTTTTATTCTGCGTCTCCACTGACACAGCTGTCCAAAAAACTGACTTCTCTTTCATAATGAAAAGTACAAAGAATTACTGATGTACAGTACACAACAGGTCAGCAAAAACCATACATCTTTAAGCTGAAATAATGATCATTTTTACAGTTTACCTGATTCCTTAATTGAAGAAATATCTTTTTGTTTCATTCTGATTAGTTTTTTCTTTTGGAGGTTGTTTTTTTTCTTTTGGAGGTTTTTCCTATCTGGGGCACATAGTTTGGCCTCCAGTTTGTCTGTAAATCTGCATGATTTAGCTTATGCTGTCTCCTGGAGAGGAAACATGGCCCTGATTTGTTTTTGCCTCTTTGTGTGTCCAGACAGCTGATCCCCAGCATGCCGGGCGGCCCGTCGGCCCGTCGGTCTGTCTATCCGTCTGTTGGTGTTGATCAGGCTCTAATTTGCTTTCCAACAAAGAAAAATTCAAGCTTGTAAATATTTCACATCTGTAATTAAACGTCTTCTCATTCATGAGTTCTTCCTTTGACGTTGATATTTGATTTCGTGCTGAACGTACCTGCGAAACCTGAATCATGAGGAAAATGTGCTTTTCTACACCTGTTATTTTGTGCCTGTAGGGTGATGATTCCCTCTCCCTGCAAACTGAAGTGCAGTGTGAATGCAGAGAAACTGTAATTTCAGGGTTTCCTGTGGCTTCACTTTGGAAGACAGGAACACACAGGACTGTGGAAATGTAAATGTGTGAGTTTAGTTTGAACTCCTTTGTGCACAGCACTTAAGAACAAACATACACTAATAATGTACCTGTGCATGTGTGTGCAGCTGTCTGCACTATGTGCTGGTGTGTGAATCGTTCTATAATTTTGAGCCTTTGAAGAAAGTTTCCCTATTTAGCTGCTGACAGTTTGTATGATGTAAAGGTATTGAATTGTTTTAAAGTGTGTAATTATGATATATACATATTAGAATGGACCCATCCTCAAGTAAGTCCTTGTAGACTTTGGTAACACATGGGCCAGGTGACATTTTATTTTTGGTCTAAATGCTGTTTGGGATTTTGTAAAAGAGATAGAGAGTCTGGGATAGGAACCATCTGTAGTTATATTGTCCAAGCTTCTATTTGCACTGATGGAACGAGTTATTTTAAATTTCTTTTTTTTCCAAACCTTTGATTCAACACTTGATGTCACAGGAGAACTAAATGTGAAATGTAACCGACGCCTGATGATCTGATTTTAGTAAGCTGAATACGTCTCTTCAGACAGACAGAGGTGATCATTGCAGCTTTGTCTGCAGCAATGTTTGATGTTGAGGGGATTGTTCAGGTGTCCTGCCAAAGGCTCAGAGTATTTCATTTCTGTTGGGGGTGGGTTGTCTCTCACCTCCCTCCCTCCTCAGCCCTCTCCATTAGTCTGTCATGTCCTGGTATTAAACAGGGATTTGAATGGCAGGAGCGTGTCTGGAGCGTAGGATTTGGCTGAACATGCTTGGTCCCAGCAGGGGTGAACGCTTGAGCTCTGGACCCCAGAGGACTGGAGGCTGAGAGGAGCTTTATTTACCAGAAAACCGCTTCATATCACTCCTGAAAAGAAAAGGACGCAATATTAAAAATACCATGAAGGAAAAAAAACATTACTGCTGTGATGATAGGCTGGAAAGAAGACAAAAGCTGTATTAAAAAACTATGTATGTCAACCCTGTCTCCAAGAAATGACATGTAAATATGACTAAATTGCAACAGTTCTGTTATCAACACAATGCTACGATTTACATTTTTTGTTTCAAGAGAATTAAAATAATTTTGAATTGGCATAGATGTTGATCATGAACACAAATGTAAATGTTCACAGAAAACATATTTTGTTTCGTTTCCACCATTAGAACTGGTAACTTGATTTACATATTAGCTGGTTGTGACGACAGCTTTGCTAAACTGTTGATGATTAGGATCAGACACTGAAAGTTAGGTTAGGTTTATGGAAAGATAACATGGTATGACATTAATAGAGGAAAAATTTAAGAATGTGAATTTAACAAAAAAAATAACTCATATCAACACATATTTTGTAAAACTGAAACCAAATCACGACTTTTCGCAACACTAACCAAAGTGCTTTTATTGTCTAAACCTAAACACCTGCACGATGCGAACTCCAGTTTCTGTCAAAGTCCTGGATTTTTTAAAATCCACTATCCATCCTACCTACCTCCTACACATTGAGGAAAGGCTGATGAAGTAGCAGATCCTCTAATGACGTTGAAATTAGTTGGTTTTCGGTTGCACCCCTGAGACATAAGGTTCATCTTAACTACTCTGCCGTGAAGTGCAAACTAACAAAAAATATTGTGGCAGATTACGTTGACGATGACGTTTTCTCTTCCTGTGACCAATCAGTGAAAGGCATTATTCTGAATGCAGTGATTATTCCTGTTAAAATAGCTAGTGTTGCTTTGTTTGTCTGTCATACCTAGCAGTGAGGTGGCTAATCGATAAAAACAGTTACCGTTAATCACCAAACAATAACAAAAAGGTACGTAAATAGGACAAAGCAGTAAAAAGCTAGAGCAAAATAATGACAACTATACAATTATTTGACATAACTTTAATTTCAGTGTTATTATGCAGCACATTCACACGTTAGTTTACAGTTCCTGTCCATACTGTTCTGGATGCTCTGAGTTTGTTGTCTCCAGGCGGTCAGTTTAGTTTCGGTGCGGTTTCCATTCGAGCATAGCAGAGAACAGTTTGCCTGTCTGATCGCTCTCCTCGACTGCTTCTAGTGGTAACGCTGCTGCTGCCAGACCAGAACTTTGATTTCAGTGCCAGTTATCAGTCGACATGATACCACACAGATCTGACCAATGAGTGGTTGTGGAGGAAACAAAGTATTGCCAGGAAAACATCAAAACCACAACAGGTGTTAGGCATTAGCTGTGACTTTGAGGGTCTACAGCGCGTTGGTCATATGTGTAGATTACGTAAATAAACAGCCTGTTGGTTTTGTGGTTGAGTCATGGTCTTGAAGACTGAGTTTTAAGATCTCAGTGACTCTTAGTCAGCAGGGTCATCACCAAGCTCATAAATAATGAAGGCACTAAAGTGTTTGTGTTGTAAAGTCATTTCCAACTTGTTGAGCCTTTGCAAAAGTCTCCGGATACCACCAAGCTCATGTCTGAGTTGCCAAGTTGAAGTCATAAAAATAACCAAAGCCATGTCCAAAATAGTCACCAAAATCATGTCCATGTTAATAAACACAGTTACGTCTGTGGTACGAAGAACATGTCAGAGATGCTGACCTGAAGTCAAGACAAAGTTGCTGAAGTAACGAATCCTGTTGATTCCGATTTTGGCAGATTCCAATTTTTTTTTTCTTTCTAACAATTATAATTTACAGCCTACATTGTGACTTCTTTTATGTTGATAATAAAACACTATTAAATAACGTTTACATTTTCATTTTCTTCATAACTGAACTAGGTTACGCAGCCTTTTCTCACTGCAACTGGTGTAGGTTAGAGGACAGATATGAAGTGACGTATACTGCAATCAATTGTCATATAAGCTAATATGTTTTTGGTATGTCAACACAGTAGCAGTAACAGATGAGCGATTACTCATAGATTCAGCAGCCTAGTACCACTACTACATGGGCCGTGTGATGCTCATTTCACTCGGCATCTCTAATCATTTTGCTTGTGATGATATGATGTATGTTTGTGTGGCTGTGACATTACATAAATAAGTCTTCTTCTGCCTTCTCTTCCATGTCTCCTCTTTGACTGCGATGACTTCTCATCCTGTCAGGTAAGAAAATGTACTTTGTTTATTCAGTAAAAACATAAAAGGCAGCCACAGTAAGTGCAGATGTGGTGTTTGTCCTTCTCGGCTGTGTTTTTGAGTTTGAGTTATCGCTCTCTCAGCTGAAGATTACATCTGAATGTCTTTGAAGTTCGTTTGATAGTTGAGGGTGTGTAGTTGTTTGGTTGCAAAGTCCGTAACATATGATTCACATCAGGGTTTTCCTTCATTTTGTTTGCTTTCAAAGTAGCTTCCCATCACTGTGTCAGTAACGTGCAGTCACCAAACATCAGCTCAGATGTGAAATGTATGGATGTAAAACCATCCCCTTAAAATGACACAATCATGATGCTCATAATGTTTATGGTACAAAATATTGAACACGATCTCTAATAGAGAGAGACGAACAGAAATAGAGACAGAAACACTGAAAAACAAGAGTGAGCCAAGAGACAAACAAGAGTGATAGCAGCTTGGCCTGCAGTTTGCTGAGTTAAGCACTCTGCATTATTGGTGTGTGTGTCAGAGGAGGGAGGGTGGAAGCTTATGAGAGCCCACAGGAGCATTGTGGGTAGTTCCCTCACAGGTTTTCTGCCTCTGCCTGGATACAAGCTGTGCAGCATGTCTCTCTCTTTGTCTCATTCCGTTCTCAACCTTTACTCAGTGTTCAAAACACACTTTTTTGCATTTGCTTCTATATGATGATGAGTCGTATGCGGTGTCTCGCTGATGTGCATTCTATGGGTGTATATGAATGTATTTTGTATTATTTTATACATGCTCTGGCCTTGTGATTTTTTATTTTCTCTGTTCTGATGTCGATGTGAAGCACTTTAAACCTCTGTTTTAAAAGCGCTATATAAGTAAAGAGAAGAGAATGAAGTTGTGGATGTTTAGGCACCCGTGGCCGTGCTGAAACATCAAGGTATCAGGAACAGCTTATATATTTGTAGTTCGTGATCATGGAAGTGTCATATTCATTGTCTATTTGCTCTGTTTTTGGTCTATACCAACTCCAGAGCAGAATAACTGTCTATTTAGCTGCTAAATGCTTGATCGTATTCAGCAGATAGTTGCTTACTTTGTTTCCTGTGAACAAAAAAAATGCTATGAAATCACTGAGAGTGGACTACAGTTCAATCTTAAAGTGGAATGAAGAGAAATGAGGAAGTTTACATGTCTATATAAAAGATGAAAAGGTGAACAAAAGGAATAGACTTAGGCAGGAACATCACCATGCAAGATGATAGCATGAATTAGGAGTTACAGTTCTAGAGAAAACTCCCCCAGAGCCTAGACACTGGTGGTGGTGATAAAGATGGATGGAGATGACGATGTGATGCCTTCAGAGTTAAACCAGACCATGGAACTGAGGTGGGGAAGGGTCACGAAACAGCCGTGAAACCGCTGATTGAGCTTAGAGATAGCAGGAAACTCTGCTTAGGACTTAGAAAACCTGCACAGGGAGATGGTCTTCCTGACTGAGCGTTCGTAAGCTTCATTTGTAGAACAGTACAGTCGTGTGTCAGAGACAAACAGAGCTGAAAGTTGCTGTAAAGCTTTGTGTTACTGAGATGAAATATGTCAGTAATTAGGGCTGCGTGATATGACCATATACTTCTTTGTGCCTCAGGTGTGAGAATTGGACTGCAGTGATTCTTTAGAGTCTTTCAGCACTAGTAGAGTTCAGATACTCCACTTTAACCTGCAGGAGTTTGTGTGATGTGTGTGGTGTTTTTTTTGTTTTTGTTTTTTTTGTTTTTGTTTTTTTTTTTTGCCACTGACAAAATGAATCAAATGAATGCAGAAGTTAAAACGAGTTCAGATGGTCTCACTACAGTAAACTCAACCAGAAATCCAGGTTTCACACAGATGCTTTGCCAAAACAATGGCACAAAACCCAACGGTTGTAATCTTTTATTTTATGATGAGACGTGTAATGATATTTATGTGTGGTGGCTGCAGTGAGAGAGGAGAGATGCAAACACTGGCATGGTTCCATGGAAGAAATGGGTTATGTGATAAAACCTCAAACTAGGGCTGTGCAATATATCAAATTAATTGTGAAAAATCGCAAATCAAAATTATTGCTTCCTTTGGAGACCATTCTTCAAAAAACAAAATGCAACCTGTTTGTTTGTTGTAATATATTAACTGTAAATATGTTTCTCCAGTCATTGCCTATTAGTGGTGACTTATTTTATTTAAAATGACTTTTATTTTTTTAACAAATAATGCATATTTACACTACTACAAGTGCTGTTTTTTTGTTGTTCTTGTTGCTGTTTATTGATATGGCACATATAAGGAATATAGTGTTAGTAAAGAAAACTTGTTGAATCATGTTTTGTCTTCATAGATAAATCAAGAATCATGACACTGCAAAAAAAAAAAAAAAAAAGATTACATCAAACTCCACTGATATGAATGACAGGTGATGAGTGCAGTAATAACGTTATGTTTGTGCTGCACTGCTTGTCATTTGATGTATTTTTAAGAAAATATTCAGGCTAACAGGTTGAAACGTTCCTGTATCGACGGCATTTCAGGCTTCATGAACAATTCACTTTATTCTCATCACATAACTGACACATGTATAGTGAACAGAAACAGCTGGTTGGAAGCCCTGCGTATGTTTCTGTCTTTGTGTCTGCTGTTCAGAGGAAGATGTTTTGTGCCTGCAGTTCCTCACAGTTGGCGGTCTCCTCCCAGCCGTAAATCAGCCCGTAATGTTCGATGCCTCACAGCTATTTGAATGTGTTACTGATCCAATGCACACAGCTTCGTTACAAAAACCCCGTCCAATCCTGCAAGAACAGAAGGACACGCAACCCCCTCACTTCCATTCCCTCTTCTTCCCTTGCTTTGAATATTCTATTAATTATGAATCTGAATTAATTTGAGTTCTGGTTACTTGAGGGAACATAACATTGTGTTATTTCAGTGCTTTACAGCTCGTTTGGTGCATTCAGAACCAACATTTAGAAGCGAAGCAGAGAGACTGATAATCTTCTCCCTCTGTCTTTCTTCACCCTCTCCGTCCTCACGCTTCACACATCCTTCTCAGACCATCTGGGTGCTGGCGGGGTTCAGATAACCCTGCTGCTGCTCTCTCCTTATGCCCCAGAACATGAAGCAGCAACAAAACACTCTGCAACATCCGAGTCAAATCTGTCAACAGAGGCTGAAATCAGAACCAGAACTGCTTTGATATGACAAAAAGATAAATGAACTGGTGCATTAAAGGACGGTCAAGACCAGGTCACGGATACTCTTACATCAGAAGAGTCAATTTATAGACATTTGATTTCATATTCCTTCTGAGAGCGTTATTATTATAGTGCTGTATGGTGTTATTCTACTTCCAAAAGTCCTGCACATAAAAACCAGGCACATACATGTGATATAAGCTCACAGAAGAGTATCTGAGAGCAGAAAACTATGGCATTTCTGGTCCTAGATACTGCTCATATCATGTACATGCACCTGGTTTTTATGTGTGCAAAGTTTGAAATGACAGTAACATCATATTACTGCATCTTCCACATTAATGGGGAACAAGAACCGGTTCCAAATTGTGTTCCATCAGAATTGTATCCCCCCAAGAGTAGAGGTAGACTGATTAATGGGTTTAGAGCAAAA
>JAPQRN010000007.1:22254096-22265119 GCA_037367275.1 Coranthus polyacanthus
CAGCCATCGCTGAGATGAACAAGTCATAGTAATATTGCACAGATAGTGGCTTTTTGTCTTGTCATTTTCTCTTTTGAAGTACTGAGGTTGTTGGGGGTATTTTATAGTTTTGTTGATTATTGTCTTATTTGATCATGTTTTTCTACCGTCTGTGAATTGTGTCATTTGTGTTTGGATTCATGTTTAAGTTGTTTCAAAGTTACTTGGGGTGAAGTGGATGTGATTTCAGTGTCAATACTGTCATAATAGTCGATAATCTGTAATTACCCTATAAATGGCAAATCAATATTTCTGTCAAGTTGTGAAGCTGATTGTTGGTCCTGAGTGAAAGTTGAAGAAACCAGATGTTATTTGTGGCTTTAAATTATTTGTGAAAGACAGAACGATATGTGAACGACAAAAAATCAAAATCAGGCAAAAGACGCAACAAGACAAAAAGATGTAAACGATGAAACAAAACAAAAGTGACGTAAAAGATGCAACAAGATGAAAACAATGTAAAAGACAAAAGAAAAGAAAAACACTCTTATTTTAAGTGCAGTTTGAGTTCTTACTCAACAAGATGAAAAAGATGGAACAAAATGGTTATTTGTGGTTTTAAACTGTTCTTTGTAACAGCAGAACATGTCAGAAATGTAGACGTAGAACATTCAAAATGTGGAGGTAATACAACAAAACATCGAAATATTTTTTATGTGTTTTATCTGACTACGTAGATAAATGTAAGACAAAACCTTAAAGACAGAAGAAAAATGTATGTATCATCAAGTATGGCAGATTTAGAAATAAAAATATGCTCTTAGCTCTGGTTCGTTTTCCAGATCATCATGAAATCGATCCGTTTCAAATGTCAAAATGTGCTCTATCTCCCTATGATACAGAATCCTTTCATCAGAAGTGATGAAGAGTTGAGTAGGAGGAAACAGCAGGAAAGATCTCCCGGTTTATGTGTAATGCTCGTATCTCATGTTCAGACTCACGTTTACTCTGTCATATCTAAGTGAAACATTTTGTCACAGAAAATCTGTTGAGCTGAATCGCAGCTCGTTCTTTCAGCCTCCTGTGGTGTGTTTTTCTTTATCTTTTGCTTGAAGAAGCAGACAACAAACACAGAAAACCCGCTGTTGGTATAGTTTATGAGTCAGATGAGATGAGTAACGACGACCTTAATTCACAGTTTCCTTTTCTTCTATTTCCCTTCAGACTCTGATGCTGTATCTTCAGCTCTCGTCGTAGCCCAAAGAAAAAAAAACTGGGAATGATTTTGCTCCTTGGTTTTGATCTGACAGCCAGTAAAAGTACAAAAAGTAAAAGATACGTTGCTGTACAAAAAGTCAAAATGATAATTAAGAAGTACATTTTCTAGGCTGGCCCAGATTCTTCTGCTTCAAAAAAACCTTTAAAAACCCTCTTCTAAACAGACGACAAACTGTGTGAGGGATACATGTTTAATGAATACATGTTTGCTTAAACAATATGAAAATTGAAGAAGGAAGGAAGGGTTTGGATTTGATTTATCATATAATTTGCACATGAACGTACCAGCCACTCAAATGTCTTAAACCTAAATGAGTGTCATATCAGATACTACCTGCATACTACCATTAATACTAAGTTTACAAGATGGAAATCCTCAAAAACCCAGAATCCAAGCTGCCTACAGTACAATGCAAAATATATTAGCTGTATAAGTTATACTCTGCTCATATTGTTTTGTGCTCAGAATGAGAGGATGTTTGTGCTTTACCAGTAAAAAAAACCTGCATTTATCCATTTTTGATGAGGGCCCAAGGCTCCTGGTTTTACTGTGGAGGAACTGGGCAGAACATGAGGTGGGGTTTCCCTGGTCCTTCTCCATGCTTAAGCTTAAACTGATATCTTTAGATGTGCAACCAAATAGATTATCAGAAAAGACCTGAGAAATGTTTGACACCTTTGCTTTAAAAGGTCAGATTTACTCTGTTGCCATATATATTTTGTCTATTGATTAATCAATTAATCACATCAGAAATGTGGCTGAAATATAAAGCTGCATAAAATGGAAGTACTCTGATAAAGTGCGGACTAAAGTACCTGTATATTGTACTTACTGTCACTCCTGCTTCTTGCTACTCTCGTTTGAGCTCAGCGTCCGTCCTTCAGTATTTTTAAGGGCCTGTTGCTTCACGCGGTGCTGGGTTATTAAACTGATCGCAGCTCTGAATCGACCCGAAGATACACTTCCAGCCGTGTTCAGATTCTGCGACTTTAGAGGCTGCAGGAGAGTCTATTATCTCAGTCTGGAGCCTGTGCTTAAACGTGCAGACTTCAGGCCTGCTGGGACCACTGGGAGACACATTTTCTAAAATGGATCAGACAAGGAAGGGCTGGATGTCTCTGCAAAGTGCAGCCGGAGGCGTCTGAAAGAAGTAAACAACAGCAATGAGTTCATGGATGGATGCAGGAGGCCGATGTCCAAACAAACAAACACATTTCAAACTCAGTGGTTTATATAAAACAATAAGATCATCATTCACTTTTATAGCACTGTTTAACTGAGGACACATCAAATATCAGTCAGTGCATTATTCTTCATAAATCATGTTTCTTAAAGCGCAGCCAAGTAAAAGTCTAATAATACAATACAAATTTGAGAAATAAAACAATAGAAAACAAATAAATATAAATGTTTGTTTATTTCTGTTTTCAACAAAAGAAAACAGGGCTCAACTGTTGACTTGACTTCTATTTGTTTGGACTTAGTCTTAAATACACCATCCCACTGCCACAAAACTCACTACAGCGCCAAATTAATCCACCACTGAAAATAGTCCCCAACAAAGTCACGAGTGTACTGTAGGTTTTATTTGAACATTGGAGGGTCTGGGATGCCTTCACCAAGAAATTTTAGCAATTTGTGCATTTTCAGCGTCAGTTTATGGTAGAAAAGTTTTAGAAAACACAGAATTCAGTGAATAACACATTAAGGCACTCTGTTGTCTTTTTGTGTCTTTTGTCTATTTAAACATCCTCGTGGCACCTGTTCACGTTATTTATTTTATTACATTTATTCATTTAAATGATCTGTCTGGACTTTAACATATCATAGGTGTTTCAGCAGGATTTCTGATCATGTTCAAAACTTTCTACACATTCAAATCGCATTGTATCATTCATACCTGTGCTTTGGGATGATTACATTACAACATGAAAAACATTGCAGAGCAGCTCACAATTAACTTGGTTTTGACACTTTTTGACCAAAAAAAAAGTCCTAGTATGAACCCTCCTCCTCCGTTTTCCTTTTGGCTTTTTGACACAAAAGATCCAGTGTTAGTTTGAGCTCATTATTCATATTCATTTTGTAAGTAAAAAACACCTTGTGCTGAAAATAACCTGACTGTCGCAGGCATTGTTGTTTCTACACAAGAGATACAAAGGCTTTATTGTCATATGCAGTAATAAACAACATATCAATGTAATGAAATTCTTAGTTTGCTGTCTGTTAGTAACATTATAATGTTCTTTCAAAAGTCCCCAACAAAGTTTCAAAATCCCCCTCATCCCTCACTAAATCTACACCCATCCTCCTGTTTGTTTGTTCAAAAACTACACTTTGCAGCTTTTTCAGCAAATGACACGTTTAAAAAAAATAAAATAAAAATGTGTAAAGGAATTAATAAAGATTTACGACTGTCTATAAGAACCAATAAACCTCAGATGAGGAAGGGAAATCATAAACTATTGAGAGACTATGTATCCTGGACGACGAACAAACAAAACTAAAGAATAATGCATTAGAGAATCAGAAACAAATAAAATAACAGTAAAATATTTGATGGTCATATTAAGTATTTTCTTTACAAATAAATCTGCTAATCTTTTTTATTTTTGATTAATCAGTAAATTGTTTGTGAAAGTGATGTCAGTGAACTGATTGAAGTGTCATCCATCATCAGAACAGTTGTGGATTATTTAATATTTGATTAATGAATGACTGGTTTCAGGTCTGTGTGTGTTTTTTACTGCTCTGCATTCCCGTTAATCCAATCGAAGGCGACTCGGATGCCCCATGTTGTTTTTCTCTTCCGAGCTGCAGCCGCTACCGGCGTTAAAGTGCAGCCATAAACAAAGTTAACTGAGTTAAAAGGCAGGACTGTATTGACTCATCAGATCAATAACTTTCACTCAGTCATGACGGGAGAGAGAATGAAAGGAGGAGGCTGAGCAAATGCTTTGATATGTGGACGTCGGATGGAGATACAGTGTGAGCCTTAAAAATCAGCAAACGTCTTAAAACAAGAGAAACAATCGGCTTCAGTGTTTTATTTTCTAGTTTTCCACACTTTAATCCTTTAGTCTAAAGGGTCATACCAGTGTTTTTGTATGTCCTGAGGTATTACATTTTTACGGGTTTTTTGCTCCTTATACTTTATTCTTCTTAAATGAAACACTTTTTGGGCCCCACAGTGGCATCAATAATACAGAAATTAGTGTAACAACAAGACGGAGTCGAACCCGAACACAAACCCCTTTAGAGCCGATTCGAGATGAAATTGGACAAAGGTACAAAACTTTTAAAAATTAACAGGTTAAAACTTGTTTATCTATGCTTGATAACATTTGTAGTTTGATTATGGATGCAACTTTGACAACTTTTAGTAACAGTTGAGGACTTTGACGACACAAAACTATGATTACAAACTACTCTGCTTTTGAATGTAACTGGTTTTAATCGTATTCTGCAATATTCTTTTGTTTGTTGTTTGGTATCGCTTCGGTGTATTTGTTCTGTTTTGTGGTGCTCTAGACATCGTTGTAGATGAGGGCTTGTCGAGATTTAAATAAAGGTTGAATGAATGAATGAATGAATGAACTAAATGGAGACTTAAATCATCCGGAATGTGTAGAATTCATATTGAAAACTGCAGTGTGTAGCAGACAAGGAGACTGTGCTGGTAAATCTTGTGTACAGAGTGACATATAATGTGTTCCTGTTCTGCAAACTGAGGACATTAAGTGTAACACACTGACCTACAGACATAGAGGACAGTCCTAATGTGGAGTTTGGAGCAAGGAAGAGATACAAAATGTTGAATAAATCAACGCTTTTAGCTTTCTTGCCTTGCTTGCAATTTAGTTTTTCATACAGTCATGGTCAGACATTGAAATAAACAGTAACACGCTGGTGTTATGTTCAAAGACAATTCTGCTTTTTCTACTTATCAGGTCCTACTAATCCCAAATAGTCAGAGAAATTAAAAACGCAGACAAATCCGAAGCTCAGGTCTCTGGAGGTCAATCCAGATAAGTCCAGTCCACCATCTCGTTTTTCAAACACACAGCCCTGTTTTATCTTTTGGAAGGTTTTGCAGAATTCTTGAAAAGCCTCCAGATTTATGTCAGATGATACAGTATATCCACCTGAAAATCCACTGCTCTGACTTCCAAAATACACATGAGTATGTCTGACTTGCAGCATCCACACTTTACAGCCAAGTTGTGTTACAGATCTGATTTAGAGTCAACACAACAAATATTGGAGAAAATGTAATAAAACCCTTTTAGAAAATCAGAAACTCATTCAGAATTCATTGTTTATCTCGTTTATATAATCATAGGTGCATATTATCTCAGAAAATAGTAAAGTATACGCCGTTACATTTTAAGTCATAGAAAATGATGTAAAGTAAGGACAGCAATGAAACAGTTTTAACAGATGAGAGATGAAAAGCAGAGAAAGTATAGGGAAAGTTCAAATGAACAAAAGGCAGACAGAGTCGGGTAAATGACAAGAAAGGGAGAGATTAGCGAGTGCAGCATGTGGACGTAATGAAACTCTCCACCTGTGTGAAAGCTTTTATCTCCAACATAAAGTGTTGACCACAGGGGAAGTGGATGTCTGCTCCATAACTACACAAAACCCACTCAGAGCCTCTTTTTATTCGTCTTTCAGCCGGCGTCATAGAAACAGGACTGCAGCTGAGTCTGTAAGAGAGAGAATAGGTTCATATGGAGAGATAAAGTTCAGCCTGAATCTTTTTACACCTCTGCAAAATAAAAAAAAACAAAAAAAAAAATAACTGAGGTTATGGAATGAGCCCTGTGACGCTTTTATTCACCAGAAAACAAGACAGCAGACTTAGTTTTTCTATCTTTATCACCAAGTTTGTTCTAGATCAAACTAAGTAAATTTAGTCGGATATATTTTCCTTTTCGAGTGCTTCCCAACCAAGCAGTGTGTCCATTACTGAGGTTAAATATGTAGTGGTGTAATGTCAGCTTCCCTCCACCGTTTGAAAACAGCAAAAACCACCTCAAGGGAAACGTTTTTGAATTTGACATTTTTCCATAAACATTTTTCAAATGCAAAACTTCAAACACATTCATGAAAATGCACCGTATGAAGACCCTCCAACCTTAACGAAGCACTTATTTTAACCCAAACTGTGATCTCTCACCTAAAACATTTGTGCCTAAATTTATCCAAGCCTTTACCATAAATGTCACAACCTGAACAGGTTTATTTATTTTTTAAAGAGTCATCCTTTATGAGTGTAGAGACAAATGAACCGATATGATCATTTATATTGCCGTCAAAGTGAAATAAGTTGGAGTCATCTAAATAGTTAACAGGGTAATCCAGCATCACACATAGCTTTTCAGTTAAGCACAAGCTAGAATATAAATGTAAAATTCAACCTCACATGTAAACAAACCGGTGAGTGTGGATGAATAAGCAAGTTTATTCACCTGCAGCTTCAGGATGAATATGAAGCTCCTGAAATGATTTGTGTAAAAACTGTTTACTGTAAAAGCACTGGGGCTGGAGGTAGTGAGTACACTGTATGTACGTTTTCCTGAAAATGAAAGAAATACGAAGGAGCTGGAATCCTTTGATAAATTATTCTAAAGCTTACGTAACGTATGTCGCTTTTAGCTCCTGCTGACTGCGTTCCTCTCTTTCTTCCTCGACTTCTCTCCTCGTGAGTGATGACTTTCAACTCATGCTAGATATTGAAATGGCCCCTCCACCGCATATCATGGCTGAGCTGCAGGCAGTGTCTTCAGCACACTGATGCGTCTATTTCGGGCCTGGATCACCCTGAACGAGAGGATGGTCCTGCTGTCGCTTTTTTACTGCTTTCTGGGCAGGCAGGCAGGTTTTTTAGCAGCACCCTGCTGCTTACTCAGAGCAAAATGGAGTAAAAAAGAAAAAAAAAAAGACTCCATAACACTCAAGATGATTTTATGAGGAATTTTGGCTTCTATATGGTAGTGATAGGGATTTACAATCACGTTTATTTTTCTTTTTACTTTAAATTATTGATGTAATTTAATTTGAAACTGAATATCTGCACTAATAACATAAAGCCTTGTCACATGTTGCTTGGACATATTACCCTCATCTTCTGCAAAAACAGTTTTAAGTGGCCTGGACAGTACAGCGTGACAAGTGATGTCTAGTGGTTGTACTTGCAAAAAATGGGCATATTTTGGTGTTTAAGTGACCAGACAGAGCAATGTGGAGTCACTAAAGCTCTAAACTTAAAGCCACGACGCCACTGTTTGTGTCCCGTGACATTTCAGAACCATAACCACATGTTTGTTATTGTAAACATGACGACGAGACTCCACTAACCACAACAAACTATCTGTTTTAACCCCAACCACCCTCTTTCCCTAGGCTTGATCAAATTGTTTTTGTGCCTAAACCAAACCAAACCTAGAACTTTAACTTTAATGTTGTGAGCGTCCACACTGATGATCTGAGCCTCAAAATGAATAGAGATCACCTGTTGTAGGGTACAAACTGGGTGAACTTTAAGTCAACACATGTTTCTTACCTTTAATGCACAAAAGCTCATACTGTAGAAAAGGCAACAAAGGTGGTTATTAATCCACTCTCTTGTACAAAAATAATGGGTTACACTAAATATTTCAACAAAAAATTGTGCTATCTGAAAAGGTCCCCAAAGGTTAATATAATCCACAGTAGGTCAGAAAAGTGACGCTCCATCTGCCCTCACTGCTGCTGACTGCACTTAGTTGCTTGTTAATTTGATTGTTCAGCACTGCGCTGTGACCCAGGTATTTGTTATTGAGAAACTAATTCATTCAAATGCAGCTTATTTCTTTATTCACTTTGTAAAGCAAACATTTCATTTTGCCTTATTTGACTCACATTTGCACTAAAGAAAACCCTTATGACTCAACAAATCACATTTATGACAAATGTTGATTTTTCACTACTTTGTCTCAGTTGTCTAAGAATACTTTCCAAAGCTGTAAGAGCTGAACCAGCTGCATCGAGTGACATTATCGTTTTGAAGCCAGGGGTTTGCATTTTGGCCGAAGCCTTATTGGCTCTTGACCATATTTGGACAAAAGGGTGGAGCTGAGGGAGTGCAAGGGGTCATGGGTGAACATTTTACACGGTAAAACAGTTGCATAACAAAATCTTTTGATGGCCTTGTTGGTGTAACTTATCAACAGGAACAAATGTTGTACTTGATAAACAGAAGCTCCATCAAAGCTTGTATTCACCCTAAAATCTTATTAACAGAGGAATAATTTAACAGTGAACCGCGAGGTCACTTATTAGAGGGTCTAAATAAAATGAATGAGACCAGAATCACTCTTGGAAAAACTGAAGGACTTTTAGAGGTCAGTGTAAGGCTATGGGAGCCAGGTCTTTTTGGAGCAGCATCTAGTGGCTGTCAGCGGTATTACACTTTAAGGTTTTTGAACACTGTACCTTCTTTTAACTGTTAAATTGTTCCTGAAAGTAAAGATTTTCTACTGGACTGAACTGATGTCAGTGGTTTAAAGTGGTGGCACGATCATCAGCCATGTTTTTTCAGTTTGAGCATCTTCTATTGGTGGTATTTTGTGTCATTTCTCCCGCTGCCTGTAGGGGCCTTAATCTGAGAGTAGGGACAAAAGACGTACAGTATGTGGTTGTTTATATGGTTGTTCAGGTGGGAGGACATGCTGTGTCAAGCATTTGGCTTTTTATTTTTTAAGCCAGTTATTTACAGAACAGTGTGGGTCGCTCACAGGGCCTGTTATCATCAACATTCACCAGGAGACCAGTTAACCTCCCTGAACCGCAGATGGTTCCACTGGGGGAGACACAGGACTGGGAAAATATCCAGCAGGACCAGATCCTAATCCAGGTCTGACTGATTGGTGAACTGGTCTATTGCTGTAAACATTTTCTCCTAGACCGGGCAAGATAAAAAGTCTAAGACACAAACTTATTGTTATCCATGTTGTTGACGTGCTCGGAGTGTTTTCTGTGTCAACTCGTCATGTGACGACACACACACAGACCCACACCTCAAGGCGGACTGGCAGAACCTCCAGCTGAGCTCAGTAATTGGAGAGTGGGTGAAGCAGGTGGTGTCTTTGACGTGTCGGCCTCTGCGGTGGGCAGAGTGTCAGAGTGCCTCAGTTCTTCACCCGTTAATTACAGCTCTTCACTCGTCTGCGTCACATCAGGACAATAAACCTGACAGCTCACTCTGAGACAGAGTTCGAGACACAGATTGGATTTCTTCTTCGATACACATCGCTGTCTTTTTGTAACTACATATGACACGCAGAGCTAGGGCTGGACGATAAAGTGACAATGATAATTACTGTGATACAACTTTATATCACAATTTTTCTCATGGCCATTTTCCTTGGAGATCAGCAGCTATGATGATAACATGAGTTCATATTGTTTACACTGTCAAATAAAACAATACGTTCCAATGTTTTGTTGTTTTCTTTAATTTTCTTCTCCCTCCTTCATATTCCAATGTTCCAATATACTCTACTTCTAGATTCCTGAAATGTTCTGAAGTGTTGGTCATGTTTTGACCATAATGAACAGTTTGAAACCACAAATAACCATCTTTTACGTCGTTGTCGTCTTGTTGAGTAAGAACTCAGACTGTATTATTATTTTTTTATTTTAGTGTTTTTTTGGCTAATTTTGGTATCTTTTCAATTTTTTGAATAATTTAATCATTCCTTCAACTTCCACTCAGGACCAAAAAATCAGCCCTTAAACTGGAAAGAAATAATGATTTGACTTTTATCATGAAAACTTATTCATATCAACTGATATCGTGGTGACATTTTGGGCCGCATCACTCAGCCCTCACATATTTTGTGGAACCACAGTGAAACTTTTCTGACATTAAGTGACAAGACGAGTTTCCAGGAGAGACACGGAGATAGAAACTTTCTTTTGTTTGAAACCTCATAACATTGATGGTTGAAAGGCTGCAAACAATGAGTTGTTTTCAAGGCCACGTATTACAAGACTACAAGTGAAAACGGTTATAATTCCATCGAAGTCTGGGCCATATGACCAAAAATGTTCTAAACAAGTGAAAGGTGAAGAAATCAGAGGGTTATTTGTGGTTTTAAACATTTCTTATGGTCAGAACATTTCAGAACTCTGGAGGTCGAACATTCAAAACAATTAAAATGATCAAATGTTTGTTCAACATCTAAATATGCAGTAAAATTGACGAAAAAAATTGAAGCAACATGTGTTAAAATAAACATAATATACATAACATATACATAACATAATAATTATCGCAATACAGAATCACAGCTGCTGATCTCCAAGGAAAATGATATAATATCAGCCCTTTTTCCAGCAGGTTACACTTCACATTAATCACTTTACATGTAAACAGTTCAGTGTGAACCTCTCATCAGGATGTTTACAGTATAGTTTTATCAGTCTCCTGTGTTTCCATGTCTTGTTCACTCATCCACCTCCTCTCCACACCCACTTAGTCGCTCTGTAACTCCACCGCTGGACACCATCACTACATCTTGTCACATAAAATATGCCAAATATGTTTTGACTGTTGCTGTCTCATCAACAAAACATAACTCTGCCACTTGGACAGTCAACGACAGCAACACAAACAACAAAATCTGCACTTGTCGTCCACAGCAGTACGTTTTCCACGATGACTCGCAGATGAAGTGAGATCTGATTTTGGGTTTTGTCTTTTCTCAGTTAGAGCCA
>JAPQRN010000007.1:22274323-22285889 GCA_037367275.1 Coranthus polyacanthus
TCAAAGTCAACCTCACTACGTGAAAGAACAACAACCTCCGAGCTGCAGCTACAAACAAGTTTTGACAAAAACATATGCCTTTTAGATGTGACATTTTCTTTTGCTCATTCAGTTCAAATGTTTGACCAAAACAACTGCTCCCTGACACTGTTTTGCAAAGACCCTGTCACTGCCCAAGACGAGTGTCATTCGTTTAGAGAAAAAACAACCTAGACAAACAACCCAGAGAGCTTTCTCTCCTATTCCGGAAGTGGTACTAGACCTATGTGTCTCCAGAGCTGGCACAGTGTGGAGATAAGTCTGGATTTACGAGACTAACATGCATATAATCACACGACCACAAGAAACCACCTACGTAAACACTGCTTGTTTTAACTCCCTTAAACAACTGACTGGTCTTGCTGTTCTCCTGGTGAGGTCTACCTCTACTGCAGCTGAAGTTCACAAGGCAGAAAATGAACCAGAGTCTGATTTAACTGGACTAAAAAAAGTGCAGGTGTGAAAACACTCTTAAGTCCTGTTTTTCCCTCCTCTTCCCACTCACACTCCTGTGTCAGTCATCAGATCTCTGTGCAGATTTCTGCATTCTCCGACTGACAGACTCAAGAGTCACGGCTGCTCCCCAATGCCCTCATTCACTCCCTCCGAAACATTTCCCATAATTCTCTGTGTTCATGTCTGCTTGCCTCATTTCTTTCACATTAGATCACCATGTAGGTTTCTTGCTCAATAAATCACGCTCCGTTATCCGACCGCAGGAATAACACTCATAGCTGGCATGCTTATCATCCCCCCATAGTCCTCTCTGTGTCCCGTCCCACAATGCTCTGCTCCTGTCTTCGCAGCTCTTTGTCTGTATTTACAGTCTCTCTGCTGTGTTTCTCTCTAACCACACATATTTTTCTTATCCCTGCAGCCATTAAGAACCCAGGAGGAATCCATAACTCTCAGACCCAGAGGATAAATATTGGATTTTTGTTGGGGAACAAAGCGTGCATCGCTTTGGAACAAAAAGACAAGAAAGAAAAATCCACTGTCGTGTCTGTAACAAATCACAACTTTGTCCATATTAATGTGACTTTAAGGCATTTGTAATTTGCCATTATGTGTTTCTATTTAATTAGATAAGATGAATTTAATGCTTACAACGGCATCTATCAGAGTGATACAGCAGTAAAACAGACATGGTTTAATATGGAAACAGGACAAATACTGCATGGATGGATGGATGTACCGCTAACCAGCCGTTAAGCGTCAGCTGCTTATAATTAACACTGTAATAATTCAAATTAAACTTTTGACTGTTGTTAATGTTTTCTCTCTACTGTCTGTACTTCAGAGATTGTTTGTGAGTGAAAAGAAGCATCACTCTGTGTGTTTTTGTGGCTCAGCAGTAGAGTTTTTAAAGCTGAATGACCATGAACCCAACATTTCACCAGGAACAAAACAGGGAAAAACATAAGATAAGGCCCCGATGGCAACAAAGTAAATTCACGTCACGATAAGGTAAAAATTCTGTTTGACTACTGTACTACATGTACAACAAGCTGCCCTAAACAAATTGCCCCTATAGATGGATGGTAGTCACTTAAGAGACAGAAAACTTAACTTGAGCTGAGCGCTTACTTTGACAGCGCTCAGCTTGAAAAAACACAACTGAGTAAGGAAACTTTATCTATTGACCACATTTCAAAACAGCAGATCCAAAGTGGTTCACAGTGAATAACAAAATCCATTATAGTGCAATAAAAAACAAACAAAATAAAATAAAAGCAATCCAGCAAATAAAAACATATAATAGTACAGAGAAATACACAATCCTATTCAATATTAAAACAGCAAGTACAATAAAATGTAAAAAATAGAAAGATTTTCTCAGAAAAGTTGGTTCAGTGATAACTTCTTGGAGTGATGGTGTCAGATCTTTATGTGAAAAGACAACACGTGTGCAAATAAGATTTTAAACAGCTGCAGATGCATTTATAAAGCGCTTGATTTAGCTTTTATTCATAATAAAAATAAGAAAAGGGATGAAAAGTAGCATCTTTCAGAATGACGTAAGCATGAAGTGAGAGAGAAAGGCGCTGTTTATTTCAGTTATAACAGTGGTTCACGTCATTATTGACAGAAAAATTTGTTCAATAATAAATATTTTATTTTATTTTTTACCGAGGCGAGAAAATCAAATCTTTTATAAATGTTTTGTCTGTTGTATCTAACCAAGAAAACAAAAAATAGGTTTAAAATAAAAATAAAATCACTTTCACATTTAGAAAGAAATTGATTTAGCTTTTTTTAATTATTATTGGTGAGAATGAAGCAAAATGGAAATATACCACACTGCTTCTCCTCTCTCCTCTGCAGTTTGCACCATATTTTTAATCATTTTTTATTTACCATCCTTTTTAGTGGGTAAATATAGATTCAGTAGTTTCAGGAAGTAAATTCAATACTGCTCTCAGAAACATTAATATACCATCAAACCCCTTCCCAATGGACAGTCCTCCCTGTCCTCTCGTGTTCATTTGCTCTGACTCAGTTAATGTCTCTGTTAGTGTCTCGTAGTTGAACGCTGACTCGACTCGGTCTAAATGAGCCTCGACAGTCGACTCGTCTCTTGGCGTTTCGTCTTCACTGAGTCAGGAGGAAGGTTGACAGCCGCTCGGAGCAGCAGCACATCTTTCTGGCATGATTCGTAACATGAGTTTGGTGACTCGTGTCCAAGAAGCCTCAGAGTAGAACGGTTGTAGTCACCTTCCATCTTTCGAGACCAGCGGGGATTTGAACTCTGGCAGCCTTACAGCCCTGATCTGTGTGACTCTCAATACTGTACAAGTCTGACTCTCTTGTGATCTGTACAAATCAGAAAATTAGACCCGTTTCATCTGGCAGTTATGGCAACTGATACGATCCTTCGCAGCTCAGAGTTTCAGAATGTGAAACTAATTACATAAAGGCACAAATTAGCAGCCGTTCCAGAGCTGATTCATTCTTTAGAAATGTGGCGAACACATCAAACTGGATCCTGTTAAAGACGTTTTATAGAGAGCTGTATCTTGATGCGAGGATGTATAGTTTTACACCATATATGGACTGTGATACTTGACTATACTGTATATATCAAAAAAGAGAGATGAAATGTTACCACGTAATAGTTGAAAATAGTCTTGACTCATAAAATGAGGCGGGAAATAACCAAGTATACCTGTACTTCAGGTATCTGTACTTCACTTGACTACTTATTTTTCTGACATATTACTTTTACTCCCTACGGTTTAACACAAGTATCTGAATGTGTGGACGTTTGCCACCTCACAAATGTTCAACCGAACATCCACCTACATCAATGAATGTGTGCCCAGCTGGTCCTTGTTTTAACCATTTCCAGTTTGATATTTAGATTAATTTAACAACAGGGTGCTTTTTATTATTCTACAAATATATATATACGTATACTATAAATACTATGTGAACTATGCCACCATATGAAGTGAGCCCAGATGGCACATTGTAACACACTAACACACACTCTGTGTACCTGGGGGTTGTGTTGCATTCACCTGGTGCGTACATGTGTTTGTGTTGCCCTTCAGCTCTCCTCCACCCCCCACCCCCCACCCCACCCCTCCTTCCAAACACCACTTCCTTTACATTTCCCCCCTCAGGTCCCAAACTGCTGTTGCTAGAGAGAACGATGGGGGATGCTGCCCTGTTGTCATGGCGACGCTCCCCGTGGGGTGTGTGTCGGGGGGGGGTTGGATTATCTTGACAACCTCTTTTTTTGAACAGCAGCCCTGCTGATTCTGCATGCAGTGTGTTGGATAAAATAATGGAAACTGAGACAAATATTGAGCAGATTTAACAGTTATTGTCATTAGTGTGAAGCTTATTCTCACTTTGGACACATATAAACCTCCTATTTTTAACCTTCATTGTGACTAGACTTTCTGTTTTAGTTCACAGATGTAGGATGTGTATATCTGTGTATGTCTGACTTTGCATTTGTGCATTTGAAAATAGAAAGGAGGTTGTGTTTGTTGAGATTCAGACATCTTTATGTAATGCTGAGACTTACATTTGAGACTTAATCTGTCTGTTTATTCAAATTTTTGTTTTTTATTACGGGGTGAATTCCTTTTTCTGCATTCAGTCAGCTGAATTAGTTCTGTCTTGATTTTCACATCTCATAATTATTAGTGTGAAAGTGTTCCATCCAGTTTTTTCTCTGTTTTTTTGTTGTTGTTTCAGTGATGGACAGAAAAGCTGCTCCGTGTGAGTGTGTGTTTTTTGTCTGCAACACAAAGTGCATCCATTTTTATTTCATGCCTCATGTTGTGTGTTTATACAAGAGCCTGCAGGGAATATAGAAAGGTTGAGGAAGGGAAGTAAAAGAGGAAGGAGAAGAAGATAAAAAAAAAAGATTCAGAACAATGAAGTTCATGTGAAGCAACAGAACAAAGTCCATTTGTATCCAAGTCTTTGTGTCTGAGATGAGTTGAGTTTTCAGAGTACATTGAGTTTGTTCTCTGTGCAGAGTTCGACACATTCATCTGTTTCTCTGTTCTCACCTTGGCTTCAGTTTGAGGAGTGTCTCTAACAGAAGGATCTTTGACATCACACATGTTTTAGAGTCACTCGTGGTTCAGTTTGTAACTTGAGTTGGGCTTGATTTGATTTCAGATTTGGGTTGATTTTGGGTTTGATTCACCCTTTGCGAAAACCAGAGGCTGTTCCCGATTCGATGCTGATTGTCTGCCCAAATGTGTGGGGTATGAGCTCGGCAATGTGGCGAAAACGTATCACAATAAAGATGTTGAAATCAGGCGATATCGATAATTATCACAATAAATGTCAGATTATTGTTTCTTTCAAGTTTCCAGCAGTTTTTTTTTTTTTGAGTGAAAGTTGAAGAAAACAGACGCTTATTTGTGGATTTAAATTATTCATAAAAGATGCAACAAGGCAAAAACACACCTGATTTAGTTCAACATTATATTAAGATGAATAAAATGAAGATGAAAACAATGTAAAAAAAACAGCTGTGGTTTTAAACTACTAGAGAAATGTAGAGGTAGAACATTCAAAACTTTTATAATGATAAAATGTTCGTTTCAACATCAGAATGTGCATAAAGTAAAGTTAAGTAAAACAAACTATTGAAATATTAAAGTTTTTTACCTCAGAATGTGATCTATATAAACCCTAAAGCCAAAAAACTTTACATCGCAGTAACAATAATTCTCATTTTCGTTTCATCGCTCAGCCTTATGAGGGGTTTAGAGACTGAATCTGAATGTCACCGACTGGATCGACCGACTAAAATCATGAATATACTGAAATCCTCTAGAGTTGGAAGGAACAGTGATGGAATATTGAGCAGAAACCTTCAATAGCCATGAGTCACATGTTGAAGTATCTTTATGAAAACAACAATATTTGAAAAAATTCACTTCATTTTGAAAAAGTTTTCTTACTGTTGGGTTTTTGCCTGTTTCAAAAAAGAGTTAATGTGCTTCTCTACTCCCCTCTCCTCCTTTTCTCTCTTCATTTTCTTCTACCTTCTATCGCTCACCTCCTTTTATTCCTTCCACTCATGAGACTTGTGTTAAGGTTAGGTTTAGGCATGTTGTGGTTGTGGCGCGTCTGCAGGAAATGAATGTAAGTCAATGTAATGTCCGCTAAACACACGGAAACTAACAACGTTTCGAATGTAGTCACCTTAAGGACATTTTAACTGGTCCAACAACTCTAAATGAGTGAAGACGGGCTGAATTATGTCAATGCATGTCCTCACAAGTATAGAGGGACCTGACTGTGTGTGAGCCTAGATGTAAGAGGAGAAAACACAAGAAAGGAAGGAGAGACTAGAAAGAAAGCAAAGATGGTGATGATAATGACATGTTTGGAAAGATTTGTCCTTCAAATTTAATGATGAAACATTACAGGGACCTGCACTTAACCATAAGTGGGGACTGTAAGTGTCTGTAAATGTCCCCATGATGTATGTAATACTCTCAACACACAAACTGCTCTTTTCTAGGTCATGAGGGCTTTATATGAATAATAAACAGCTGTCTGCTTTAAAGAGAATTATTTATAGTGGCGACTCACACACGTGTTTCTTCTTCCTGTCTCGATAACCCTTAAACACTTCCTCTTTTTGTTGTTGCCGTCCCTTTTTTTAATCGCCTCTTTTACATCCTGCTGCATTTTCTGCCCCTCATTTTTTATTTATTTAGACTTTTATTCTATTCCTCCTCATCCCTAAACTCCATCTCATTTGCTTTTCGTTCATTACGCTGCTACCACTACTATTGTCACTACAGCCTTGTCAGAGTTATATTTTTTTATGCCAATTCACAAAGTTACTGTTACAGGTCTACGCTATTAGTCAGATTTCCATATCCATATGTGTTGCAAATTTGAACACACGTTTCAGAAAATTAGCAAAAGAAAATGAAAATATATGCATGTTTCCATCCACTACTGTTGCGTGAATATTGAGAGGTGCTTCTTCATCGTCACAGTTTAAAACTTTGCCCTTATTAAGAGTTGTTTTTTCAAATTTTCGTTTTGATGCACAAACTGAAACTGTGCGTAAAAACAGCCAGTGAAGTCTTATGAACCGATGCATTTTGTTTTGCTCGCTGAGCCTGAAGATGCAGACGTTTGTCTCTCTTCAATTAAAAACTTTGGTGAGAGTAGAAACAACACCCATGCGTGAGTGACGCAGACCAAGAGCTGAGTGGAGAGCAGAGGATTTTGGTGATTTACGAGCAGAGAAAGCTGTTTTGGAAGCAGAAAGTGACTGTGCAGAAACACAGAGCGGGACGGGAGGGGAGGTGAGGTCAGCAGAAAGTCAGACGGAGACCAGACTAAAGCTCTAGGCTGAAACAGTATGAGGTCATCTGGACTGAGAGCAACTGGTAATCCCCATCACACACCACATTGAGCCACGTGGAGATGTACAAAGATCTGCTCAAATGCTTCATTTGTTGGTCCAACAGATCAGTTGTTATTGGGACGATATGGTCACAGAGAAGATTTAAAAGACATATTGGTAACACTTTATTTGGGTTGTTTGTAACATTTCATCATCTGAGATTTAAGAATTCAGCTGTTACTGTGTCTGTAGATTAATCGTCACATATGGAGTGACTCTTTAAAGATGCTGTGGAAATGTGAAGCCACTTTTCAAAGCTTCTGTGTCGAGCCACTGAGTCACGTATGACAGAATCTGAACATCGATCTGTAATTAAAGCTGTCAACCACATATTTAACCCCCGCCTGTATGAAAACAACCAAAACCTCCCCTCGTGGGGTACATTTTCTACAGCTCGAAAACAGAGTCCAGAGAAGGGGGTAGAAATCTTGTTTCCTGTCAGTCCACTTAAATTACGTCAAAAACGATGTCAACATGCAGCTTTAAGATATTGAATGCAGAACTGATTTAATGAAAGAGCCCGTTTTCACTTCAAAGTCATCACATTATGATGCTTGGTCATGAGCGTGGCATCAGGTTTAAACGCCCGTAGAACCCTTATAGCGTCAATTTTCAACATCACGGGTACCAGATAGAAGTCAACGTGTCCTTAGATGACAGAAATTGATGATATAGCCCGGTGATGTTGTTAAGTAGCAAAACATTTAGTGGGAGGTGATCGTTGTATCCTTTAAATAAAACTGTGAGAAAACTGTGACATACACGTCAAATATAGAACTACTACCGTTACCTCAAAAGCTTTCAGTCAGTGGTGCAAATCAAATTAATTTGCTTAGAGAGAATAGTGTTGACATGTTCACGTAATGGAAAACACACGGACATTAACAGCACGCATATATGTACATGTCATTATTCATCAGCAGCTTAGACGTGACCTTTTGTGCTGATTGAAAGTTTTGCGAGGAGTTTTTCACAGCAGTTTTTAATAATAATAATCTTCAATATCTACAGTGCTGCCATCTAGTTTATAATCTCCTGCATAAACCCTGATAGATTAAATGGTAATTTCTCTAACCTCAATCCCAACATGCATTTAATATGTTGAAAAACCCATCGTGGCGGATGCCTCCTCCTGCTGGTGACCAGTTTCCACCTCTTCGACTGAGTGGATGGAGTGAACAACACAAACGCTGTTTCCGGGGTTGATTTTTCTCTGTGTCGTAAATTTATACAATTTCTGTTACAGTCTGATCAGACAACTGCATATTATGTTTTTCAAAAAAGAGAACAGTACAGCTCATTCTGACAAAAATAAAGCCTGATCAGTGAAGGAAGTAATGAGTATAATTACTCTTGTGACTCTCTTCTAGCTACATATGTAAAACTGTAGTTTTACTTTACAAACTTTACGTTTTTCCTCAAACTTGTGTTAACGATTATGGATAACGTGTGATACCAAACAACTAAAGCTTGTTTTACTTTGCTGTGTAGGAATATCATATGAAAGACAAATAAATCCAAGGATTAAAGTGATAAAGGTGATAGTTGCATCATAAAAAGCCTAATTTACCTGAACAACAACTGCTAACAGAGACAACAAGGACCGAATCGTCTGTAATTCAGTATCATGTTGAATTAACAGCTGGTCATCAAGGATGGCGTTGGAAAGGGTCACATGATAGGGGATAGACAAATCAGGGAAGCATATGTAGTGACTGATAAAACCCAATCGGGCAGCGAATGTGTGTGTCTGCGTCATTGTTTCCAAAAGTCTCTGTTTTTGTCTGACCACATTAACACAAGCCCAGAGTTTCCAGATGAAAACAGGGTCATTGGAGTTTAAAAAAGTCTCCATTTTAGAGATCCTATAGTGTGGACGCTAGGTATAAATGCAGTAAAGGTTATAAGTTTTAAAACAAAAATGTGGTTATTACATTTGCTCTGATATTGAATTAGTGTCCACCTTCAAACTGAGCTGATTGATGAACTTTGAACAGTTTGAACGTGTGTGAAACATCAGTGTTTCACAAGTTGTAGCTTCTTTGCAGCAACGTCCCGCTACGAGTTCATCGGTTCTGTTGCTGATGGTCATTGCACATGTGACAAAGCTGTGCAAATAGTCTGCATAGGTTAAGGTGGCATGTTTCTGACCATAAATTATACACTGGAATCATGCATGTCACTAGAGTGAGAACTTCCATCCAAAAATACACTAAATACCGTTTTTTAAATTCCATCAAAGTCTTAACTAAATATGAGTCTGAACAGATATGGATTAAACTAAACTGAGCCAAACAACTTATGATGCAGTGCAGTGTGTTCAGGTTCAGTTTGACATCATATTAGTGTGTGTTGGATGTGTGCACTCGTGTCATCATCAAAGTGTCGGTGCTTTTCTAATCCGGTCAGAGACAGAGTTCCCACAGTCATTAATCAAACCAAGTAATCTGCTTTACAGCATCACACACACACGTCCTGACCAGATAAAGCAGCTCTATCAGTCACCATAAAGAGGTTTGTAACACTTACGTCTGCTGACGACTGCAGTTCATTTAACCTCTGTCACTTTTCTCAACCGTCTTCAGGAAGCAGCCGAGTTGTTACTGGCTGTTGATCGATCGATACTCAATTAAAGCAGAGACTTGAGTTGAATGGCAGATGAAAAGGAGACACAGTTATATTCTTTTTGACAAGGCGCTTTGAAAGAAAACAGATAAAAAATATGTGCTTTTAAACTTCCCGTGTATTGTATATTCATCTTTTCTTATGTTTGAAATGAAAACACTTGGTGGCTTTTGTCGATTTTACTGAATATGTTGTAAAAACAAGATATTTATCAGTTGTCAGTGGTTTTAAATGTTGTTTACACTCACACAGACATTATTTAAAGTCTCTGTTGGGTTTAGATTGTGGACAATCAGGCTGCAACGTTTTATATTTTTTTCTCAATTATTCATTTTTTCTAGAAGATGTCTGAAAACAGAGACAGCCTAACTCCAGATTAGTCACCTTATACTGTCTGTATGGAAAAGCATCCAATTCTTGCTGCAACAAGTGAAACAGACCTTCTGTTGAATACCACCACTTTCATTGCACTGCTCATGGTTGCAGAGGTGAAATATACAGAAGAAGACAAGTTACTGTAGGTTGTTATGTTATGCTGAAGACTGACCTTCATAACATAAGATGCTTTTGCAATAACGTGAATTCCAAAGAAGGATCTTATGCCTTCAAGTTGATCTCAGCATTTACCTGTGACCTGTCTTCCTGGAGTGTGTGGAACTGCTTTAACAGAGTGAGTTCAGAGTTTTATCTTTGTTTTTCCCTCCTAAACTGGAGTTTTCTAATTAGAGTGAACAGATAAGGGCCACTGAGGAGGAGGGAGGATATGTTGATTAGTGCTTCTCTGCACCGTGAAGGTCAAGTCAACATGTGAGCTGACCTACGTGAAAGGAAGATGAGATAAATCACTCTGCAAAATAATATAGCAAATGTAAAAAAATGTATCTATGAGGGATTCAAACGCAGACAGAAGGCACATCTCTTATAATGGCTGCCATTTAGGTAATTCCACCAAAATCTTATTACTTCTAGATATTGGCTCAATTAGTGTCATAGATATCAATCCAGTCATCGAGTTCGGCTCATCTCACAGACACAATGTTCATCAAAGTAGTACATTTCAATGGAATCAATAACCTTAAGTCCTAAAAGCACCAATGTTGTGAAAATGAAAAGAACTGGAACAGAAATGTGGCTGGTACAGTGTTGATAAAGTAAGAGAACTGATCGAAAACCATGTTGTGGGGATTACTAGTGTTGTAGTCCTCCAGATCAGTCTCGTGAAGGTCTTTTGAAGGTTTCGGTCTCAACCGTATTTTTACTCTGTCTTGTCTTGGTCTTGGATGAGGACTCGTCCTTGCTGTGATTTGATATAAAACTTGCTTTTTGTAGAAGAAGCTGTGTCTGGAGGAGACATCAGCCAAGTCTCCTGTAATAATATAACTAAATCATATACAACATACAACTCGTTTCAGTTTAATGGCAAGAAACTGGTGACTTCTGTCTTGGATTGATCTCAGCTCTTCAAATTCTATGTCTCAGCCTGGATACACTCAGGTCTGGGTCAGGACTAGGTCTTGGTTTATGTGGTCTTGGTCAGTTTAGGTGGTCGCATTTAAATCAAAAACAGTACTGATAAGTAATACGAATAATGGGAACAATCTAAGTAGTAGATCTGGAATTTCCATCATGGAACACACAGCATAGAGTCTCTCAAGTTGAGTACGACATTAGTAGATTTGTGATTTGACTGAGATCTGACATGGCTCTGCTCACAGTCTCCACATTAAAAACCCCAGAGTACATGATTTACCAGTTCATCTATGACTTCTTAGATGCATCCATAAGAAGGTGTCTGGTCGTCAGTCTGGCAGCTGGTCCCCGTTACATTTCAAAATGCGATATCTCAAGGACAGTTTGTCAGAATGATGCAAAATTTGGCACACATGTTCACCTAGACACAAGGGAAAACCGATACGACTTTGGTGGACACAGGTCAAAGGTCAAGGTCACTGTGACATCATATCTGCCTGTTCTTAAGAGCACAATATCTCAGGAACG
>JAPQRN010000007.1:22285989-22296947 GCA_037367275.1 Coranthus polyacanthus
AATACGCACTTTAACGAAATAAATAAAATACCTTTCAGCTCATTTTCAATTTGTTTTCTGTATTTGTTCTGTATTTGGTTGTGTTGGCGAAGATGTTTTCTGAGTTTGCATGTGTTTTCATGAAGTCCCAGTCACAATAAAGATGAGTTTTCACGATTGCACTCATTTAGAAATGTGAAAATGTAATGTGGAAGAGAATAGAGTTGAATTTTTACTGAGGATCAAGTACAATTTGAGAGCAGCTGAGTTCAATTTCAAAATATCAACATACCTTTCAAATTTATTGGAATCAGGGTTATTATATTAAAAGTGAAATGAGGCAAAAACATAATTTCATTAATTGAAATAAAAATGACAAAAAAACATGAAAAATAAATAAAAAGCAGTACAAAGAACAATGCAACACAAACTGAAACCAAATAGAATTGCAGGTAAAATCAGCTTGTTGATGTTAACGGTTCATGTTGAACATAATTAAGATGCCTTTGCACAACATGAGACCTTTAATAAACAGTGATTTATTAAAGGTCTTTTTCCTGGGGCTCTCCTCATGACACCTGAAAAACTCAAATCAACTCTAAAAAGAGATCAAATAAAAATAAACTGCTTACACACTTTTAAAACTAAATCATTAAGTTTAAAGCTCCAAAGCATGTTTTAGAGTTCACTATCACTTTAAGAGTCCGTCGCATCTCGCGGATTCTGTCGGACTTCATTTTGATGAGAAGCACGGTTTATTTTGTGAGTCAAATGTAATCACACGTCCTGGAAATAAAAACGATGAGAGGAACTACTTCAGTGAAGTGTGTTCAGCACTAAAGCAGGAGAGATTCAGGATAAAGAGTCACATCACATCACATCAGCGCTGCAGCTGCAAATTAATTTCGATGGCAGGGGTCCAAAGGAGGTCCAAAGGAAATATCACAGCCAGATTTTAAAAATATTAAAAACAATAGATTTTTCTCATTTATGCTTGGGGTTAAGCTTCTTACCACATACAGAAGCTTTAGTTTCTGCCGTTTTTCTCAGAGTGAGAGGATCAATGACTGAATGGATAGTACTGTTCAGATTATTATTAGTAGAATCCATACCAAGTAATGAACACTCACCCTCAGGCAAGTAATGCATTTAAATCAGTGAAGCAGTGATTTCTAAATGTACTTTGACTTGTATTTTGTTACAGAAGACAAGATATTTAACCTTTGAGAAACATTGTTTTTAGACCTTCTCACACATTTGAGTTCAACTTGTCGATCCACATCACTTTTTAAAGTTTTTACCTCAGTACTCGTCTGAATGCCAGGAATGGATGAATATTTACAAATCAAGACCAGACAAAACCAAATAAATATCTTGACTGCATACTGACTGCAGTGAAAAACTAGTCAAAGCACATTTAAGAATAAAATCACTGCACTTTATACAGTATATATTACTATCTCTATGTATTTCTGATACTGGGGTAAAATATTTAACATAAATATCAACTAAACTGAACTTGTTTTGACTTAGATTGTTGTTTAAATGTTTAAATGAATATGTATGTGTGTCTCAATTAAAATTTTTCTTCATACTTTGATTATTTGTTTGTTGTGCTAAATGGCCTGTAAGTTAGTGTATTTATAAAATAATATTTCTGATTATTAAAGAGGATATTAGTTAATGACAGTCGTGCACCTGAGTCGGATTCATCATCACAAAAAGCAGGACTGGCAGAAGAGATGTCTTTGGAGACGATTCTTATCGTGTCTAGAAATTAATAAAATAAAATCCCCTAGACTGATTAAAACTAGTAATATTAAGTGTCACAAAGGGATTAAATTATTGTGCATTTAACATTAGTGATTGTACACTGTACGGAAGGCAAAATGATCGTACAAATTATTGTACAACAGCTTTACACTGTGACTGGGTCTAACAGAGTGTTGCTCTTCTGTGGTGCAGGAGGCGGTCTGCCAGAGATCACACTGACCTTTGACAACAGCAGCGTGATGTACGGCTTCTGCAGCCTGAAGGACCCCACCGCCGCTCTGCCACGATACATCCTCATCAACTGGGTGAGTCGGGTCAGGACGAAAACCGGAGGGGAGCGTGGGGGAGCAGTCCGAGCAGCGCACACAGAGAACCGCAATGTCCTTAAAGGCTTATGAATGACAATATAAGAGCCACTAAGGGTCACAGCACAGGCTTAATGTAACTGTTTATCTAACTCTGATGTGAAGGATGACATTATCCAATCAGAGCTGCAGCCTCGGCAGCAACAAACCTGAAAAGTACCGACAGCAGCAGATTTTTACTGGAGAGAATTCAAATTTACAAACTGCAGGGCAAACATTACTTCACTGCATCATTAATTTAGAAGTGCAATTATACAATATCCTTAATGTACAGTAGAAAGAAGAGACACTAATGAAGATATGAAACATTTACAAACAGACAGTAGAATATGTGTAAAAAAAATTATGTATTAAGATGACTTAAGCTAAGTTAAATATACAATAACCATTAAAAACAAATGATTAAAAAGATTACAATTTGACTAAGATCTAGTCAAAGTTTTTGAGACATTTCATTGGTGAGATTGTTTTCTGTTATGTGACAAATTTGGGTTTCGTTAATTTCAGGGAGTTAGTATAGAGTTGAATTTCATTGTATGTAGAGATTCATGGGGTATTTGTATGTCCACACGTTTTTTAATCCAGTAGAAGTATGGATACTTAGTAAAAAATATTCTGGTAAAAGTAGATTCAATGCACAAGCAAGAGTACAAGCTCTGAAGTTTGACATTTAATAACACCTACTAATACGCTCACAGTATAGGAAAAATCAGTATTTAATAGTACAATTTACATTTAATGTACCATTAGACAAACTTAAGTCCCTATTTATATGATATGTCTTGCGCTGCCATGCCACCTATCCTCCAGTATCTAACCCCACTATAACAAAATACAGTCAGTTATCTAGCTAATAAGGGACAGCTAGACAGGAAGGAGATGAAAAACTACGGAACTAAAGTCGTCAGACAAATGGAGTGGAGTCAAAAGTACAATATTTACCTCTGAGATGTAGCGAAGTAGAAGGATAAAGCTTCAAAAGTGGAAATACTCAAGTAAAGTACCTCGTATTTGTCATTAAATACGGTAGTAAAAGTACTTAGTTACATTGAATAGCTGCAGAAAAGTGAAAGAAAGTGGGAAGGAATTAAAAGACGAGTGAAAAGACTGAGAGACTAGGACATCAGACAGGATCATGAAACAGCATCTGTAACAGCAAGTAGAAGCATCACAGCATGTCAAACTGGGCCAAACTGGATCAAAAGTTAACCACGAATGTACCAAAGGTTCAACCAAAATCATACTTTCCAAATCGTACAAAAACACCTAACACACACATACTCCTGCACACAGCGTGGTTACATTTTAATATTGGGAGGTAAATTTCCATAAATTCAGGCGAGAGGAGGCTGTTTTCCCGCGTGTTTTTTATCTGTGTAATTGCTGCTCACTGTGTTTATATTGTGTTGCTCTGAATGAGCTGTGATTACTGAATCTCATCCGTCCTGTTATCATCCAGCTGCTTCAACACGACCAGAGCTGAACAAAAGCTCTGATGGGATTCGAAGGAGGGAGAAACTGTCCTGTGAATGTGATCGTTTGAAAAGTACAAGACCTGGTGAATTTTAATAAAATTTCACCTCAGGAGAAAATCTCAGGAGACCCTGTATGTGTGCCGGTTCTGTTGAATGTCTTTTACTGTGTTTGGCAAAGCTTAGAGAATGTGGTATATATAAAAACCTCTCATGTTCAGTCTTGGAGCATATAATTTACAGACTTAGCTCTAGTTTAGTGAATATTTTTACTGCTGCCAACCAATTAGGTCATTTCCTGTGTGAAGTTTCCTCACATTATTTCAAGCTGTGTTCACTGCGGGGGCCGTACAGATCAATTATCAGCTCTTTTTCTGCCTTTATTTGTGTCGAGGTGGAGCTGCTCGGCTGCTGTGCTTCTGTTTTCCAGAAGGAATTTAAAACAATATAATTTGCCACATTGTTGCTGCTTTCTGTCTTGAGGAAATCTGCGTTGTTTGTCACTGTAGTAGTCTAAATTTTTAATATCACACCGGAGACACTTGAAGTAAGTAGGTTTATAGGTTTATATAATGGCGATCAAGAACAAACGTCACAAAGCACCTCACAATAAAAGCCGAAAAAGGAAATAAGAGATAGAACAACAGACATCCAGCTAAAATGCTTGAAGTCCTGTGTACGGACACTGAATTTGTGAAACTCTGGTGCATATACTGGGAGCACGTTAAATCACCAAGCGGTAACCTTCAGGACTAAAAGATGAAGCCATGTTGAAGTGCCAAAACCTGCACTTCCACAAATGTCCACCTGAGGCCCCAAAAGCGAGTCAATCCCCATTGACCTCCATGTTAAATTGGCAACTTTACAGCATGTTTTTAGCCTGGTACAAAAATCAGGCTTAAAGTTAATTAAGTTAAAATAAGTGACTCTTCTCTGTGACCGGTGAGTGCTGTTATCTGGGCTTTGATTTGCTTTCCTTACTCGGTGGTGTTCAACATGTCACTGTCAATCAATGTGGTCCATGTTTTCAGTAAGTAAGTTAGTGTAGTATCTGAACTTTTAACCTGCTATATGACTTCATGGGTTTGACATGTGTGGCTATAGGCCGTCTTTGTTTGCTAACTGACTTACAGTTATTTATGTTTAAAAAAAAACAAGATGGTGACAAAATGAAGGAAGGTCTTGCTCAGAAAGGTGAAAGGGGAATTGCAGTCAAGACAGGAGGAAGTAAACAAAATAATCACTGGGGATGATGCAAGGATGCAATTTTCACATGTGAATGGGCTCTTTCCAATTCTTAGCTTGTACGTAGCTCCTCGGGTCCTCGCTTCGACTCCTCGACTCCTCTGCCCTCCCACCAGATGAGGAGCCGAGTCAACAGGCATTTAAATAAAATGAGACATCCTTCCTCTGAGCCGTCCTTTTAAATAGACGTGGGTTATATATGATGTGTGTAACAGCTGCATCATCTCTGTTATTTAGTTACAATGTACTGCTGCATATTACGATCTGCCAGGTGAGTGTTTATCTAAACTTATGATTAACTATTAATTCAATTCAAAACGTGGCATAACGTGTCAGTAGGCGATGTAGGGATGCCATACTTTTTTATTTGACACACACAAGTTTGATCACACATTGGATCATTTTCAATTACTAATACAACTTCAGATTGAAGAAAACTTTCACTTTTAAGTCCTGCTCCTGCCATGGTTCATATAATCCAAACGTGTGACACGCCTCCTTTTACACATCAGGGTCCGATCACTGAAAAGAGTCAAAGCTCCTCCGTGCAGCCTCCTCGGTCCTCGGTCAAGGGTCGAGGTCCCGAGGAGGTGAAAAATTAGGAATTGGGAAGAACTCAAATGTTTCATGTAAATGAGTGCCAGCCTGCTACATCTCTGCTGTTTGAATCCACAGGCCTTCTTGGTCTTCATTTTTGTTTTTTCTCCTCCTCAGGTTGGTGAAGACGTTCCAGATGCCAGGAAGTGTGCCTGTGCCAGCCACGTCGCCACCATCGCAGACTTCTTCCAGGTCAGAACCACAACAGTAACTTTACCCTGGAGGCAAACAGGCCTTTTCCACAGAAAATGTTTAGTTTTGTTCTGGCAAACAATGCGGTGTGATGACTTTAATTCACAATGGCTGCATTCTGTGTGGGTGCATCAGTTCCAGGGTTTTGGTTTGTACATGCAGCTCACTAGCATGACTTTCTAGGACACTTAAATGGAACAGATCCATCATATATGTTAGTAGGATCACCTGTGTGTCTCCTGCTGCAACAAAACAAAATGTCTGCCATGAAAAAGACCTGTTGGGATTTGGTATGTGGGGGGCTTTGTTGTTTCAGGGTTGCCATAAATGTACATGTGTGTGGATGTAAACGTGGGACAGCCCTCTGCTCTGATTTCTATATGTGCTAGCTGACTGTTTAACTTGAACTAGAGGCAGCCAGCTTCATGTAACAGCTGTCAAACATTGGAGGCAACATGGTGCAGACTATCCCTAACCGTATTTTATAAAATGTAAATATTGCTTAAGCAGAATACTAGTCTTGCATAGCCTGACCCATCTCCGTACTTCGTTAGCGCAGTGCTAGTGCTGTAGATAGGTGTGGCATCCTCCACTGGGTTGTTTGGCTAGTTCTTTAAACGAATCCCACTCGTCTTGAGCGTCGCTGAGTGCAGGATGCAGCGACACTTCCTTTGTAAAGTAGTGTTGGGTGAGAAGTTGTTTTGATGGAACGTGCACATGAGGATGCGCATCGTGGTATTAAAATGACTAAATTCCTACAAAAGAAAATGCCACATAAAAAGATGTGCGTCTTTGTCAAAACGTGACATTTTCAGGGTGTAGTTGCTCGGAGGTTGCTGTTTTTTCACGTAGCGAGGGGGACTTTGAAAACGGTAACACACAGATAGAGGAAGGAAGGAGAATAGTCTGAATAGTCTCGCACTTTTTACATTCTGACTGAGGCTGCTGGGTAGCTTTTAAAGAGGTACTGCATACTGAAATATGTTTTTTGAATTGTAAACTGAATTAAATTACACCATTGACGCATCAATGCTTGTTTTAATCTTTATAAAAATCAGCATTTCATGGGTGAAAATGGCCTAACACTGCACTTCCTTTTTTAAAATCACTGTGAAATTGGCTGGAGCGATGCTGACGTAGAGTCAACTGTTTGGGATTCCTCTACATCATTAGATTTATATATATAAAAAAACAGTGTTTACACCCTCTAATCGGAGTCAGCCAAGCTTCTTTCATTTTCTGGCAGGGAACTGAAGTCATTATATCGCTTTTAAGTACTGGACTCCCGTGGTGGTGGCGGCGATAAAACTGCTGCCTCGATCGGTTAATTTGTTAGTTTGAATCCAAAATATAGTGTATAAGGCTGCAGAATTGAGCTATTTGGGCTATCTGATAGCAGGTAAAGCGGTGAAAATATTTCAAATATAGCACACACTTGAGAAGTGTATTTTCATTGGAATCTCAATTCTGATATCCAAATGAATGTTTTCAAGCAAATAGTAATTACAGCCTTTTAGTAAACATAACTATTTACTGTATACGTTCAAAAGACGTTGAGGGTCTATTTTCTTTTTTCTGCCTCAAACACTGACAACATGACGTGTTTGTTTGTGAAGTGAGAGACAATCTGAACCTGCTGCTCGTCTGATCAGTCAGATTAGAAAACAATGCAGGAGTGACTGTGTGATTGTGTCTGTTTCATAACCAGCTTTATATTTTCTCAGTTTTGTCACGTAGCGAGTGTTTGAATATTTGTCTGTTTCGGTCTAACTCTGCGGAGAAACACAGCAGCACATTAAACCTGTAGGAGGATCAAAGAGGACGGACAGGAGTGTGTGTGTGTGTGTGTGTGTGTGTGTGTTACAGTGCATGACTAATACCATCTCTTTTTAAAGTAATCTCTGTGATGAGAGCTCTGCGCTGAATGACAATCCTCTCACCCACTCTGTGTGTGTGTGTGTGTGTGTGCGCACCTGTACACCTGGCTGAGTGAGGGTGTATTTTTGGATTTGTGGAGTAGATAAAAACGATTGAGATTAAAGCAAAGTGACTTTATATTTATATATTTTTCAAAAACCGTGGCTGTGTGTGTGTGAAGTGTCATTATTCTAAGTGGCTGTTCTCTCTCCCACACAGCCTCGACTTCAACCTCATCACACCGACAGAGTTTTCAATAACCCTTTTCAGGATAGTACACTCACACACTCGGTCATGTTAAGCCCTATTGGCACGGGACTCATAGAACCTCTGGACCTCAGGGGAATTTGTAATAATTGCAGAGGTCGTCTGTGATTTTAATCCCATGTGAATCTGCCACGTCTGTAATTTGCAACGTGAAAATCCCATCGCAATTATCCATGACATTTCACCAAACACAGAGGTCCTGTGTTAATATTACTCCTGTGTCAATCGACATCTGCTCTTTGCAATGTTTTTTGTTTCCTCCGCATTTATTCTGCCTATTTCCCAGTCGAGAACTATAGAGGTTGCACTGGTAGCAGGGCGATAAAACGATAATGATAGTGATGTCATTTCATACGATATTGTGATCATTTTCTTTGGAGATCAGGGGCTATGGTTATTGCAGTATAATATATATATATATATACGTACAGTATATATACACATTTGTTTTGTTTTTTAGAATTTAATTTGTCACATTGGCAGCTAAAACACACAAATGTTTCAGTGTTTTCATCTTGTTGAATAAGAACTCATTTTCGTCTTGTGTCTTTTACTTCTTTTATGTTGTTTTGTCTTGTTACATCTTGTTACGTCATTTCCATTTTGTTGAGTCTTTTGTGTCCTTTTTGATTTATTTTGTCTTTTACATTGTCTTCATCTTGTTGTGCCTTTTATGAATAATTTCAAACCACCTGGTTTCTTTCTTCGCTCTGGACCAAAGATCAACCTTTATGATTTGACATGTATTGTGATAATTATTGATATCGACTTATATGAAAAAGTTTATCATAATAACATTTTTGGTCACATCACCCAGCTCTACTGGTAGTTATCATCAAATTTTAAATTTTTATTATTAATTTACAAAACTTAAAACCTATTAATTTAGATTCCTGGGTCCATTTTATAGCTTCTGCACAATGACCGACTATTGCGACTAACTCCTAGTAAGACGGCAATGCTATGATAACGTACGAGAGGATATTTCCTATCTGTCTTTTTATATCTATGGTCACAAGCCTCTTCCTACGTCTTCAGTCTTTTCCACCCCTATTAGTGCGCTCTATAACCGAAGCTATGTTCATTCATCCAGCCTGCTCTGCACCGCACACACCACCTACTCATTGACTGCACATCTGTGAAAAATCATCTCCTCCACCTCCTCCTGAATTAAACTAAATTATGCTAGTGCATATCAGTGTAATTGTTCATATACTTTGTTTATTTATAAACTCGTGAATCAGGGACTGTGTCACCCTTGCACAGATGTTCCAGAGCAGAGTCACCGTCAAATACAAATGTAGGTTATTCCATATAAATAGTTAAATCTGACATTGTGAAACAAGGAGCAAGTGTAATACCGCTGATGGCCGCTAGATGCTGCTCCAAAAAGCCCTGGGTCCCTTAGACTTACATTGAAGTTCTCTCTAAAAATTCATTCATTCATTCATTATCTGTAACCGCTTAATCCTCTGGAGGGTCACGGGGGGGCTGGAGCCGATCCCAGCTGACATCAGGCGAAGGCGGGGTACATCCTGGACATGTCGCCAGTTCATTGCAGGGCTGACATATAGGACGAACAACCATTCACTCTCACATTCACACCTCTCTAAAAATATTAAGTCAATAATATTTTTTTCCAGGACTCATTCTGGTCTCATTTGTTTTATTTGGATCCTCTATAAGTGATCTGGTGGTTCATCTTTAAATTATTCTTATATTAAGATTTTAGGTCTGATTGAAGGCTCTGATGTTTCTTGTATCAAGCTTTGATTGATATGTATGACTGTCCACTAATTACAGTATATGCAGACTGTGGTTGTGACAGTGTTATGGTTTAAGTTTTGGCACAAGAAAAAGTTTAATTAGGGTTAAAACAAGTACTTTGTTAAGGTTAGAGGACCTCACAAGATACGGTCGTCTCCTGTTTTACTTTGAAATGGAAAGATTTTGAACGGTTTTAAATGATAGGTCTCTCTGCAGGGCGTGGAGGTCATCGTCAACGCCAGCAGCCTGGACGACATTGACCCGTCGGCCATCGGGCAGCGGCTGACCAACGGGACGGCAGTGGTGGCGAGTCCGGTCCTGAGCCGCCTGAAAACTCGAGACGAAGAGCACGGAGACGTGGTGCGCAAAGATGAGACATTTTACAACTTATAGATAATATATTATTTTTTAATCATTCAAATTTTGTGGCTGGCTGATGAAACAAACTCATAACATATTTATTATTGCTTTACATTTGCAAGCAGAGCTGGACTCCTCATTCATGTTTTAAACATTCACACATCTTAACAGGTTCTTACTTTTTGAAGAGATGCACTGCTCTCCTCACTCTCTGTCTTCATGTCTCTCTGTTATGTCTTTTCTTTGGCGCAGGGCACAGTGTACGAGAAAACCAATGCAGAGGTGGAGATGAAGAAAATCAATAGAGAGGAGTTTTGGGAACAGGCCAAGGTACGAGCTGAACAGAAACATTTAGTCATTACACAACAGCTGTGTTATCCTAAGAAACATTTTAAATAATCCTCAGTTTATTCACAAAACCCAAGATTAAATCTGAATGTTCTTCAAATTCAACAACTGTTAGAGATTTAAATGTTAAAGATTATGTTAGAGATTTAATTTAATCAGCGCATTAAGAAATAACACCACAGCAATGTGGGATGTTTGCAATTCACAGCTCCAAAAACTCTTTGTAAACCTTATTTTAAAAGCACAATCAACATGGGTCGGAATTGGATTTACTACTTAAAAAGGGATGAAAGTGGATGAAAGAATGCATGACATCAAATATGATTTATTTAAAAAAAAAAAATATTTAAGAAAACATGTCTCATGTATTCTTGGACTAATTGGACTTAATGTCAGATTGTCAAATAAAAGACAAAATGTTTCAGTGTTTGGATCTTCTTTCAGTTAATGAGCTTACTTTTTCTAGTTTTAGTCTTGGTTTTAAGCTGTGTTTGCTCTTCAGCGTGAGGAGGAGATAAGGAAGGAGGAGGAGAGGAAGAAGGTGGCGGAGGAGCGGCAGCGTTTTGAAGAGGAGCGAATGGAGCTGGAGAGGAAGGAGCAGGAGAACCGAGAGAAGAGGTACCGCGAGAGGGAGAGGCAGATAGAAGAGCACAGGTGAGGAGCTCAAAGACGAATA
>JAPQRN010000007.1:22297047-22307382 GCA_037367275.1 Coranthus polyacanthus
GCGTTTCATTTCTGCCTAACTGCATGCTATCTACAGTCAGTGTGTTAAAACCACACTAATCGCTTTTCTTTCTTTCTATCTTTCTTTCTTTCTTTCTTTCTTTCTTTCTTCATCTCTGCGCCATATTTGTGTCTTTTTGTTAATTTCCTCTTTTCTTTATGTCCGAACTCATTCACTCCTTCATTTATCCCATCTACTCCTCCACTCGTTTGATTTCCATTGATTCTTCAATTTCATTGTTTCTTTCGTGCTTTCGCACCTTTTTCACGTCTTTCTTCTTGATGGGGATTTTTTTCCACAATCTTTCCTGCTTCTCCTCTGGGGATAAATTTTCTTTGTCTTGACTCTGACCCCCTGTCTTCCTCCTACTTCCTCCCTTTCTCGTTTTTTTTGTCTGTCTTTTTCGTGTGTCGTCCATCTTCCCTGCATCTCTCTGTCCTGGTCCGTCGCTTCTTGTCCTTGTTTATGTGTGTCTATCTTCGTGCTCGGGTGCGTGTGGCTGTTTGACCGCCAGGCCGTTTGGACAGCCCGTTCTTGAGGCAGCAGCACAGTCCCAGCAGCCCCAGTCCGAACCCCCTTCCCCGGGGCGCTTCCCCCCTCCGCACCCCGCCACACGCACGGACGCAGCCCGCTGCTGCAGCCGGTAGGTACAGCACATAACCGATAAACAGCAAGAGGAAATAAAGAGGACAAACAGAAGGACGGCAGCCTGGTGTGAACATCTCTACTCTGTACTTAGACATAAAGTCTAGATGTGTCAAAGATGGAAGACGAAAATAGAGAAGAAAAATCTCTTACCTAGAATTTATTCGCAAGTTATTCCACTGTTGTCCTTAACTCACAAGAGTTAAATACACTTCTGTTAAAACTTCCCTTGAGAGACTAGCGACCCACTGGTAGTGATAAATGATAAAAAGGAGAGAAGTTTTTTGTTTTGTTTTTATCTAATGAACACTGTACGGATTTGTTTGTTCCCCTCCACATGCATTTTCATCATTAGTTTTAATCCGTTTCTTTTACACAGAAATACTTTCACAAACCCCACATCTGATCCCAACCCTCAACACAAGTGACCACCTGCTGAAAAATCCACCCCCTCCCTGCTAGTGAAAGCAAACTTAGGCCCTGTTCAGACCTGGAATACCCGTCATGAGCAAGTCCGATCACATGTGGAACATACCCAGGATGTGTCCACATCCTCTTAGCAGTCTGAACAGGAATGCATGCAAGACTCAGCTGACGTGCTTTGTGTAGCGCACCAATGGCATCATTTTAAAGTGTTTTAAAGATGTCTGATAACTTAAAAAAAGAATGTACCACCACATTTTTTTCCTGCACTTTGCATAATCCAAATTCATAAACATGTTTTAGGTGCTTGAAGATTTAATTATAACTAAAGCGAATGTCATGAAGAGAATCAGTAAAACAAACTGAATAGTCAAAGTTTTCATATTGAAATTGAACGTGTATTGATTGATTCACAGTGTCTCCTCATGCAGTGAGTAACCGATAAGAAAACATTTACAAAACATTTACCATGAATTATATTTGCAAAGAAACATTACAAATCCAGCCTGTTAAACATGAAATGAAAGTTTGCCTAACCCTAACCCATGCTTTAGGCCATAGATGAGCTTGTTTATTTGCATATTGAGCAGGAAGTCAGATCAGAAGTGATCACTCGAGACGTATTCTAATGCCACGTATGGAAGCGATTAGAGCTTCACACTTGGGATGGAATCATGAAAAACATGTGCTAGGTCTGAACACGGCCTTATTTTTACTGTGTATAGTTTCCAGTTCACATGCTTAAACCAATCAGCCACTTATGAGACATTGATATTGACATTACACATTGATGCCGATGCAAATATTTGAGGAAACCTTTTACTTAACTAGTTAAACCTTAAGAAGTTTTGGATATTTTTTCTTTTCGATTTGCTCTCAGATCCATTAGGCTTTATGTGGAATGCTATTGTTATAACTGGGACCAGTTTCAAATTTAGCCTCTAGGTTCCAACCCATTCCAACACTTGAACCCATAAGTAAATACCATGGTAAATACTTAAACACCAAAACATAAAAATATCACGTAAAGCTGCTACCTACCTTTTTTGTTTCCAACAAAGGATTCTTGCGTGTATTTTTAGCACGTATGCTAGCTGTTTCAGTCATTCAGTTTTAAACAACAGATTTAAACAATAATACTATAAATTAGTGGGCTTCAGACCACTTTGTACATTTTTTATGTTTAGTAAAAGACGTTGCTCTCATTGCTTTCATAAACGTCTCTTAGAGTTCACCTTTGTGTTAGCTAGTGCACTTCTTGTTAATAAGCTAACGTGCTAATGCTGACTTTTTACTAACCACACAAAACATCCTTTATGGCTTGACACCATAAAGCTGTTTGTCGGTTTGTGTGATAGATGTTGAGTCTGTTGTCCTGTCAGTCCTTTAGATGTCGTCCAGTCAGCTGCTTATGTGAAATTATTTTACTTTTTCTGTTTCCTCTAAACTAAGTATTTTGGTGTCATTCTCTCAGGGATAAAAAGCTGCTATTTTAACGACAGACTCTCACTGTTTTTCTTTTGTTTTTTTTTTGTTTTTTATCACCTCCTTCTTCCCATTGTGAATGATATGCCTCTGATCTTGGACTGCACACACGCTCATACATACACCTCCTGCTGCTGCTACTCCTGACTGACTAATCAACCTGTGAGTGTTTGTGGTTACGTGGCGCCGTCGAGCCGTCAATCAGTCGCCACTGCTGTGTTCAATAGGCTGTGTTTGACTGTGAAACTGTGGACCATTAGTGAAATTCATGTTTTAATATTTTAGCCTATTAATTACAGGTATCAGACACCTGACATTATGCTGACAATGATCCAAAGCATGTCCTGAAAATTATATTCTTGCTGTTTCTTGTATTGTAAAGTGTTGTTTATCTGCAGCAGGTCTCATAAGTGCAATACCACACAATCATTTAGGCAACTGATTGAAAATAGACCATTGTAAATTCATCATTTAAATATTAAAACAACAAAAACAAAACCTCTGGTATTATCTTGCTATGATACATTTCATTTGTGACTTAAGATTCTAAAAATTTCAATAAATTGTAAAGAATTGTTCAGTCATTTGGACAAATAAACCTGCATGCTTGGATGTTGCCACAAATGTAAATAAAACATATATATATATATATTCTCAGAATTTGTTGTAATTGAAATTTTAAAAACTTAAAAACACATCCGTGCTTTGCAAATGGTCAGCAATAATGTAAATAAGTTAATAAACATGCAAAACTATTTGTATGATCTGCATTTTGGTTATTGCATGCATCTGTGTTTTAGCGGAAAATATGCTGGGTGGAGGAAAAACCAGTTCATCTGTTTTTCTAATTGTTCTGTTTTAAAAGTTGAGCTTCAGCAATTTTCCAACCTGCCAACAGTCATTGATATTTCTTCAAATGTAAATTGGTTAGACCCTCAGATGCTTTGACCACCAGGTGAATTGGATAACCCACCCATGCAAACAAGCTGGATGTGGCATTTAACAGGGTCATCCATCCCAACCAGCCATTTGAGCGACTGTTCATCTGTAGTTTTTTGTCTTCATGTTCTCTGGATAATCTTTTTTTGTTTCTAAACATGACATCCAACCTGAACAAGCTCAAAATCATTGTGTGTGACAAAGTGCTGTGAAAGTGATTCTGTTGACGGTAGCTGACTTGTGGATGTTCATACTGCCGTAACAAGTTGTAGTCTTGGATGTAGTGTCATTGCTGTTTAGCGTTGTATACTTTGATGTGTATATACAGTATGGAATGAAAGTTGTTGGGATATTGTGTTGTTGGTTTTTAACAGCCTGATATTCAAACTGAAAGCAAGAAGCTTCCACCATCTGCATCAGTACAGCAACCCATTTGTTGACAGGGCCTATATTATTGTTCCTGAAATCAGAAAACTCAGGGATCCAACAAAGATTGTGGTGGCTCAACACAATATCCTGTTAATGATCATTTTTTTTGTCTTAGGTCAAGATGAGATTGTGTGGTATGTAGAACTTTGTCGATTTGTGCCATTCTGATCCCTTAGGGGAAAATGACGATGAAGCAAGCACAGAGTGCAGCATGGCCGCCGTGTCACCCATTCCTAAAATAGTCACCACACCAATTAAAGAGGACTTCGGCAGGGAGGACGAGCACTGCAGAGACGAGTGGGGTAAGAACAAAACATCTTGACAAAACATTGTCAAGATGTGATACTCAAGGTAACGCTGCCAAAAAAACTGTCCCGTACTGTTTGGGATAAGATCTACATTCATTTTTAAGTTCACCTTTGATAGGGAAATTTGCACTGACCATCAGTAGAGGAGTCAGAAGCCAAGAAGCTGTAGAAAGTGCAATCTCTAAATAGCAGCACTAAACTAGTGGAAATGTAGTGAGCATCCTGACACACTAGCCAGACCTTCAGTGACAGTTAATCACTGCCAAAATGTCCAACACATTATCACAACTAAACAGCAGCCAGCAACACAACAATACAGCCAAGAAAACAAGAACCAATGGCGATAAAACATTAAAAAGGAAATTCACAGAGTTGACATTGTCGTCACTAGATTCGGTGCCAAAGCAGGAGCAGAAACCTCCGGTCCAGGAGTCTACGCCCACTAAGCCTGTGCAGAGCGTGGCCCCACAGGCCCAGGACTCCTCCGGCTTCTCTGTGTGGGAATCTGGAACAGACAGCCTGGTCAACTTGTGGGACAGCAGCTCCGCCCCCACCGCCAACCCCTCCCAGACCTCCCACTCCTCTAATCTGGTGGACCTGATGGGTGACAGCAGCGGTGTCCCGCCCAGCACCGCCGCCACCGCTTCCAGCGGCCGGCCTCAGCCCCTCCTCAGCTTCGACGAGATGATGGACGGGACTTTCTGCTCGGGCACCGGTGCTGAGGATGACCCCTCCAGTCTGGTGGACGTGACAGGTTCTGATCAGATGACCCTCAGCTACCAGCATGCACTGCAGCACGCATCCGGGGAGGGTCCTGAGCTGGATGACGGGCAGCTGCTGATGACCAATGGGGAGACGCTGCTGAAAGAAGGCACTCAGGTCAGACGGGCTGCTGCTGATGCTGCTAACTACATTCAGACAGAGAAAAGTAAAAAGAAAGTCTTAACACCTCTGTCTGTCTTTTGGTTCATACAGGCGAGTGAGGGGTATTTCAGCCAATCACAGGAGGAGGAATTTGGCCAAACAGAGGAGTCCTCAGCTAAACCTGCACCTGTCTTTTATAATAAGCCACCAGGTGAGTAATATCAAAAAAATCAAATCAAGTGAAGAGAAAATCATGTGAAGAAGAAAAACGGAGCCTGGAATTTCATTTGGTTCAGTTTGGTTTGATCTCATTTCCTGTGTTTGACTCTTTTGATAATGCACTAAATGTCATTTTTATGTGAAAATGTCAATCTGAGGTCCACCATCTTCCCTATGAAAACTTAGCCTGTGACCAGTCAATGAAGCATTGGCATTACCGCCATTCAAAACCATAATAATAATTTTTTTGGTTATTTTTGGACCACACACTCCATGATCCATTCAGAACAAGTGTGCGACCCACTGTTGGATCATGACCAATTTACATTTACATAGAAATAAGTGGACAGGCTGTTATCATGGACGTACAGTAGGCAACAGAGACTGTCATTAGCTTATTGATGGAGTTAGTTAACGTCAACAAACGCCCGACTCCAGCACAAAACAGACTCCAACGCTGCACAAAAGCACAAATACAAATCTTTTTGAACCTTTTGTTTTAAAGAATGACTGAGTTAAAACATGTCTGCTTTTGTTTGTGTGTTCAGAGATTGACATTACATGCTGGGACACGGATCCCGTGGTCGACGATGAGGACGACTAACCAGCCAATCAGACACCGGCAACGGACCAAGAGGAAGTAGGAAGTGCGCTTCATGAAGAAAAAGATTTTTTTCTAAAAAAAAAAATAACAAAACAAACAAAAAAAGTAATAATAACAAGTCTTGCATCAAAACTACTTCTGTATTATCTTTTAGAGGAAATGAAAACAGTAGCCACCAAAATAAACGGGGTTTGAGTTAAAGATGCTAACAGTTTGAAAGGCTCAGTTATGATTTTTTCTGTGTGTTTGTTATTTTATTTATTTGTTTTTCTTCTTTTTTTTTTGCTATGCAGATATACTAGCTGGGTGCGGGGTACTTTTGTTTGTGTATATGATTTCTGACAAGTTAACGTAGCGCACTGCTGCATATTAGAGACAATGAAGCCCAGTGTGCGGCAGGAAGCCAACACACTTAGTCTGTAGTGCTTTAATAACACCCTATAAAACTAATAACAGTGGATTATTACAGCTGCCATGTATATCTTCACTCTGTTTCTTTTCTTACCTCTTTTCTACCTCCCTCCTCCCTTCTGCCTTCCTCCTAAAACTTCTTCAAATACTCACCTCTGCAAGTCAGCTAATCTTGTATTTAGTCCCGTTTTATTGGAAGGTGAAATATTTTATTTATTCCAGTGCATCTGAACATCATTAGCAGCTGAAAGGATCCTGACAAAGAAAAATCTTTTCATTCCTCCAACTGTTGCTCCTTTCTGACCTTTTTCATTCCTTTTGTACAATTTTAAGACTGAATTCAAGATTAAATGGCTTGTAAATCTGTTTGCTTTTTATTGCACTTTTTTTCCGTCTGTCTCCATGTTAATGAACATTTTGTCTATTCGACCTTTCCTCTGCTTCTACAAGTATAGTCATATTTTCCCCTAACAGCATAAGCACACAAGCGAAGAAAAGCAATACTCTGATCCGACTTCTAAGTGTAAAAAAGTATTTTTCCAAATAAAGAGTCGAAGAATTTGACTTAAACGTAGCGAGATGAAAGGATATTTTTCTGTATTTTTCTTTTGTATCCCTCAGTACATCTATGCCAAGGCTAAAAAGTTTCCTCTTAAAATGCAAAAAAAAATGTTGATATTGTCAGACCTTTTAAACTTCAGACAGACATGAAGACAAACCTGGACGACAGAGGGAGGGTGGGTTGAAACAGATGGAAGCAAACATGGGCCACACAGAGCTTCAATATAAATGTTTTCTGTCTTTGTTTTTATCTGCATGGAGAATAATTCAGACTAGACCATAGTTTAGTCCGTTTCGATGGTCGCCGTGTCAGATCAGGTGTTTATAAAGTCAAAAATGTTTACCGTGCTGTAGCCGATAGACATGAGAGACTACACGGTACTCCTGACCGTTCATCAATTCATCAAAACCTGCATGTTGTCATCGAGAAGGAGGTGCTAGTGTTATGTGTAATCTAATAACTGCATTTGAAGCAATAGTTAGTGGCTAAGACTAGCAGTGAAAACATATTTTATTAACTGAAATACAAACGAAAACTAAAACACGAACTAAAAGGAAATGCAGGTAAAATCAGCTTCTCTTCGGTTTTCCTCCAGTGTTAATGGTTCATGATATACAAGAATAAGATGATTTTGTACAATTTTGGACCTTTACTAAACAATGGTCCTTTAAATAATATTTGCTGTCATGCATTCTTTCATCCGACCTCTTTCAGCTTCTAGAAATCGAGGTTTTCCTCATAAAACCTGAAAACTCTAAACACTACAACTAAAAATATAAAAATAAAGCTTCTTATGCATTCTTCAGATTAACTTAATCTAAACTGAAATCAGAAACAAAACTGAAACACTCAATAAAAATAAGAACTATAACAAATAGCACAAAAACAGTTCAAATCTATAAGAACTCCGGTCCGAAGTAGTGTGTATGATGCTGCATGTCTTTTAAGTCTAAAAAAAGAAAGAAAAAGTGAGCGTGGGCTGTTTTTGGATCACACAAAGAGGACAGTATGGGTTGTCAATCCTTCAAAGTGAACCTGAGGTAAAAATAATTATTTTAGGCTTTTACACCGGATGAAAAAGTGACATGAAGATGCAAAATACGCAAATATTTCACGTCAAAACAGTGGCAGCGCTTGTTTAAGAAAAGGTCAGTAATGGATTGATTGAACGTCATGATGTTCTCTCTCAAGTCCAGTCTTTCTGTTAGTAGAGGTTTGTTTTTAATGCTCTCTGGCCCACGTCTGTTCTCCACTGCTTTTTCTGTGCCAATGCAAACCATACCCACTGTTTGTGTTTTATTTCCTACTGATGTGGTGTTAGTTGCTGCACATTTTTCAGCTGAGGTGGGATGTGTGTATTTTTAATACCTGTCGAAAAGTGTGCTAGAGTTACTAATATTCAGGACCTTTTTGAATATTAGCAAGAACAGTGTTAGCTTTTTGTTGTAAATTCATGTGTAAAATAAACACCTAGGCAATAATGACACCTGTGTGTAGAGCAACTGGATGCTGTTTGTGTTCACATGAAGGAAGAGATTCAGTGAAAACTCAAATGATGAAGTTGGTGTTTGGATGATTTCGAGGACGCAGTTTGATTAAAAACAAGGCTTGTCCTGAAAAGTTATCACCTAAAGATCTGACATGACTTCATTTTACTCAAATGTTTCAATGAATTTGAGCTTTCAATGCTCGTTTTTCAGCACCATGTCAGGATGAGTTGATCGAAATTTAAGATGTAGACTTCAAATACTGGGACAGAGATGCAAAATATGCAGCAGGGTTAATAACCTGCAGGCGTGTGTGAGTTGAACAAACAGATTCAATGTCTCATAAAACATTCATTTTGAAGTCGTAGTCTGTAGAGTTGTTTTGTGCTGAGCCCTTCAGCTTATTTTCTGTAATTATTTTTCCTCCACTTACATCTACTTTCCTCCTCCTTGTAGCTCACATTTTCACCACTAGATGTCCCCACTGTATCTCTTTCCACCACCTGCACTGTCACTGTTTGTCCACTTTTTATCCATCTGATCTACATATCTCTCTCGTTTTGATAAGGGATTCATATTTCAGACAAAGCATCATTCTTATACAATATTTCTGAATTGTCATTTATAATAATCTACAACATCTGTAGCTCTTATCCTAGATTTCCCATCGTGCAATAAACCAAAACACCCTGTTATTTCAGCCAAACCGCTTTCAACCAAGAATAGATTGACCGAGAAAAATAATGACCTTTAAATCACAATCTAAGAAGTTAATTGTCAGCTTTTTAGCTCACATCATTGATCAGGTTTTTTTTGAGTCCAACTCCAAATTAGAAAAAGTTGGAACAGTAAAAATGCACCTAAAAACAGAAAACCTGGGATTTTAAACATACTTTGACTTGTTTTTCACTGCAGACAATATGAAGACAAGACATTTAATGTGTTGTTTGGTCATTTGATTTGTAAACATACGTTCATTCCTGACATTCAAGCCTGAAACACTTTACTAAAAAAGTTGGGCCAGAACCGGTACAGAGTTACCGAGGTAAAAACTTGTGATTTGAAACAACTGAAGGGATTGTAATCATTATTTGGTACAAAAGCAACAAATAGGAAAGTCCTTCCGAGGCAGAGATGGGTAGAGGGTTGAAAATTTGTGAGAAAATCACAAACAGAAGATGATAAACAATGGGCCTCAAACTGACAGATTTGTTCTTAAATGACACATTCAAGTGATTCAGGAGAATGGCGGTCATGTTTATCTGGTCGTCAGTTTTCTGAAGTTATGATCAGTTGCTGAATCTGATGTGGCAGCTCATGAGCCCATCGTACTAAAAAAAAAAAAAAAAGGACGAGAAACTTCACATACGAATACAAAAATATTCTTGCACAAAGCTTGACGTTTCTTCAAAGAAAGACAGGAAGGGATTTGGAAATGATTGAGCTGCATTTTGTATGAAAAGGACTATAAAGTAAATAAAGATGAAGCTGAAGATCTGTAGGTAGGTTTGTAGGTTTAATAAAAGGGTCAAAGAATTTTAAGTGTGAAGGCCTCATTTAAAGAAGACAAATCCACTTAGTCACATTGTACGAGACGGACAGTGAAAGTCAGTGTTATATGAATATGAAAATACTGTTCTCTGACAATATAAAACCAAATCCACTACATTTAGTTACAGTGGATATAAAAAGTCTACACACCCCTGTTCAAATGCCAGGTTTTTGTGATGTAAAAAAAAAAAGAAAAAAATGACACCAAGATAAATAATTTCACAACTGTTTCCACCTTTAATGTGACCTATAACCTGTACAACACAATTGAAAAACAAACTCAAACCTTTAAAGCGGAAAAATTAAAAAAAACTTAAAATAGCCTGGTTGTATAAATATGCACACCCTTAAACTAATACTTTGTTGCAGCACCTTTGGCTTTTATTACAGCACTCAGTCTTTTTGGGT
>JAPQRN010000007.1:22364224-22415152 GCA_037367275.1 Coranthus polyacanthus
AAAGACACAGAACAACAACATGAAAAAAACTCTCTAATAATCATCATCTGTCCTTCTGAGGATGACGGCTAATGCAGAATGGCTCTTGCTGCTTTTCGTCCAGGCAGCTAATTACAGTTAATTTTAATCACCTGGTACCAGACTGTCCCTGATTACACAGTGAAATAAAACTCATTGCTGCAGCTCTCAAATGACCCAGTAATTGTTCCCGGAGGAACAAAGTGTTCATATTTGTACTAGTTGTGCTGTTTAGCAGAGATCAGTGTGCTTTGTATTACAGTGTGGTGCTGGTTAATGGTGGTGCCTGCGTATTTTGGTACTCGATGTTTCTTTAAAGGTAACATTTCCACATGCGCATGAAGTTTATGTTCATGTCAAAGGACAACAACCAGGAGTCATTCCGGTCTCATTCTCTTTAGTTGGACGCTCTAATAAGTGTGATTGTTTTCTAAATTATTCCTCTCTTAATTAGATTTTAGGGCTTATAGACGCAGTGTGGGCTTTGACTGACACTACGCATTGTCACTCCCAACTCATCAATAACTGATGCTTGGTCAGGGCGTCACATTTCGATGTATAAGATACCCTTAAATGGTCATTTTTCCACATATGGGGAAGTCCGACAGACATCTACGCAATGCCGTGGTTATGGGTTGGTTATATTTAGGCATAAATCAACTTGGCTGGGGCTAGGAAAAGGGTCGAGGGAAGGGCTAAAAAGAGGAAGACAAATAGAGAAAATGCAAAAATAAACGGCAGGAAACAGGACTCAAACCCCGGTCTCCTGTTTGTTAGGTCTCAAACCACCCCAACCAGCTCCTGCTACGGCTTTCGCTGCTTAATGACGTCACCGTCAAAAGGACTTACATTGACTTGTACCTGGTACCCTGTGTGTCCAAAATGTACGCTATCGTGGGCTTTGAGTTGAGGTAGTTCAGCTGCTGAATCTGACTTTTAGAGCTTCTGTGTATTGAATAAAACATTAGATACGAAGGTGTGTCTGTCCCCATTTAAAACGCGATATCTCAAGAACAGTTTGACAGCATGTTGCAAAATTTGGTACAAATGGATGAAATGAAATAATTTTGGTGGCCAAAGGTCAAGGTCGCTGTGACCTCTTGTCTGTCCATTCTTATGGACACCTCAGGAACACTTTGAAGGAATTTGACAAATTTGACACAAATGGTCACTTGGACTCAAGGATGAACTGATTAGATTTTGGTGGCAAAAGGTCCAGGTTGTTGTGACTTGACAAAACACATTTCTGGCCATAACTGCTAGTATTGAGCGAACTGCACAGACAGATTATAATACAAGGACAGAGGACGCATCTTATTGAACTTATGGTTCTTGTTTCCCGACAGACCATCAGAGGACTTTGTCACACAAATGTTTCATGAAGTTTTACGGTAATTTGGCATTAACTCACCTATCACCCCTCGTGGTTCCAGAACTCCACTCTGTCGTCACTTCTCGCTCCAAAAAGCCAAGGATGACGACGCTTAAGCGGCAAACGTGAGGCTTCAAAAACCAGTCCAACAACCAATGGGTGACGTCATGGTGACTTCTGAGATTGCACATGATATTTTGAACCATATTTTGCTATACTGTAGTTTACTGTAGTTTAAACTGTTTTCTATATCTACACAGGTTTTTGTTTGGCCTATAATCTGTTGTTTGCTGCTACAGAGAATTACTTTTGGTTTTTATATTTTTGACCATATTCACATTTTAGACCTCTATTTATTTTTGTTTTCAACTGTAATGATAAAAAAGAAAGTGGTATGTATTTACCTTTTTACATTTTATACCTTCTTATTTGATAGTTTTTTACATGCTTATTGAAAAATGTGTTTATTTGATGAGTATATAATTCAAAAAGTAATAAGAAACAGACCTTTTCCATGTGGTCATTTTATATAAACTATTTATTAATTGAATTTACACAAAATGAGCCGCATCATGACATGTATTTTTATCTGGATATAAATGACTGATTTCGGGATATGAAGTTTTCGTCAAAACCTGCATTTTCTTCCCTAAAGAAAACTGAGTCACATTTACATCCACATAATATACTGTAGACAAATATACACTCAGTGTTCTGGCAGAGACAAGTAGTTGATTCATGGTCCAAACATAAACCTTCCTTCTGTTCTCACAGCGTTGAGAATGACACTGGCAACCAAAAACATCATGCAGCAAATACACACACGCCTGAGAGAGACTTAAACATTATTGCTAAAATAACAAACAAACCAGAAACATTACATACAGAAGCACTTGTTTACATGTAAAGGACAGTATGCAAACTGTGATGTACATTTTTCTTGGTTCAACTCAAGGTATCACTTATTATCAAGTTATAAAAGCAGGAGACAGAGCACAGCAGTCCTGATTTAAACATCCATGAAGGTTATTAACAGGCTCTCCTGACTCCCCAGATTCACCTTTGACCTCTCAGTCTTTATAAAAGTGCTGCAGAGTCAGCGTTCAGAGGTCAGGGACAGTCGGGAGACTCCAGCCTGACAGTTTCACGGATCTCCTCAGAGTCTTTTTCTTTCAGTCTCATCGTCCTTGTTCTCGTTGTTAAGTGACTCCACAGTGATGGTGTGATGACGGATAGTGAAGCAGCAGGTTTTCTCTACAGACAGCGCGTATAAAAAGAGGTGGTTACAGGCTAGAGCAGTACCTTTAAACACCAAAAGGCACCTCGGATGGAACGACTTTGTCATCTTGCATTTTCTACAGATGAGAAGTACTTCGTTTGGTCAGGTGCTTTAATAAAGAGAAGTTCAGAGTTGTGTGGCTTCATGAGACAAACTTCAGCTGATTTACAGAAGAAACAAAAACTTACATCTGCACAGATGTTCATCAAAAGGCAACAGACTTCATAAAAAAACACAAGACAGTTATGTTTAAAATCAGCGGTTCCCAACCTTTACTTTAATAACTCTACACGTTGTTTCAGATGGTCCAGAAGTAAGAAAATCCCATTAGCTGCAGTTACATGGACAATATTTCGGTTTTTAACCAGAATAGAACTTTTTTGACATAAGTAAAGTTGTTCAACCTGCTGTGAAGAGTCTAATCTGCTGGAAAAATAACAGAACAAGTTTTCTTTCTAACTTCTCAAGTGTTTTTTGATTTGGCTAATTCCAGCTTCGTTCATCTATTCACTTATTTGAACAGCTTATTGTTTGGAGCCTTCTGACCATTGAGGCGTTGAACAATCCTTAAATCATATAAGATTTACACCCTTTATAGAGTACACAAATGACATGTAGCTCTCTCGTTACACATTGTGTGAATATTGATTTTAGGTATGTGCGCATACTGTGTTAATACATATTTTGTGACCATTCACTGTGTTTATCATTTGAATTTTGTCAATTAACACAACAAACATTGCCTCAAATCTCACTCACTGACATAAAAATGTAACATGGTTTGTGTCAGTTTTAATACATCCTTTCTAAGAGTGTCCCTGACCTATGCTGTAAAAAGGTGTTCTACACGTGCAAAAATACAACTAGTTCCTGCCACCAATTTTTATAGATGAGGCAGTGACGATCTATGATCAAACAGTCAAATCAGCTAACATTAGCTAGTGAACCAACTGCAGCTTTGCCAGTCAGTGAGACCGAGGGGAAATTACACAAAGTTAGTTATTTTAAAAACCTAAAAGACTCCACTGTCCTGCCCTTTGGGAGAATAACTGCAATCCTGTCGCATCCGTTCCAGTGGGAGAAGTGAACGTGATTTACAGATTATGACCTATTCTTCTGATCCCAAAGTCACCCCAGTAAATATTGGACCCGTTGTTCACAAGCCACATATGTCCTGAACATTCTGACATTAAAATGACATTTTCAGACACACAGGTCAAAAGAAAATGGACTTTGTTTGAGACCTGTCTTTGTCTCAGCAACACAAATCTCCTCTGAAGGAGTTAAAAACGAGTAGGAAAATAAATCAAATGATAATTAATTAAAAAATATGTTAGTTACCATTAGTGTATTTTAACTCACTTGGACCTACTTCCATCCATCCACACACACCTACTTAGGAGACAGGTTGGGTTGTGCTATGTTTGTGTCCCAAACTCATCATGTCACATGAGATTAAAACATGCACAGAAAGAATAGATTTATTCCAAACAGAGAGAAATGATGGGATCATGTGTTTACATGGCTATTGAATGGATTATTAACGGTTTACACCAACCCTCTCAACCTGACTGAAGATTCCTTCTGATTGGACCAGTTTCGTCTGATTGAGGTGGTTACACAAGGCATTTTTATTCTGATTATTAATGGAATATTTAATCCATGGAAACACAGCTAATGACATTTTGAGTAAAAAAGATAATTACAAATCCAGGCTTGGAATGTTACCTTTGTCAGTAGCATGTTGTGATATTTCTTATATAATAATGAAAACCATTTCCCTCAAGCCTCACACAGTCATATGTGAAACATCAGCACTGTTTCATGTAGGACGTGGAGAGAATGGATTCGTGGATTTATCCCTAATCCAGACATGGCTGTAACATTTTTCACATGTTTTGCAGAGATAGAGCTAACATGATATCTGTGTGAAGTGGCTGAAAATGTTAAAAAGCTCCAGTGGTGCAATGGTTTCAGTTATCTCTGACCCCAACGATGGAAATCACATGACAGCACTTTGTACATTCAGAGGTATTTCCTTTTTAATAGCTTAAAATCAGAGGCTATATTCTTCGAGGAAGCGTTCCAGCAGTACCAGCTGAGGCTTTTCACTGCCGTGATGAACATTTCTGCTGTTTTGATGATTTGTCTCAACAGCTTCAGTTACTGTTGTTTCAGTGCAGCTTTTTATCAGCTCAGGATGGATGAGTCATCAAAGCCAAATGTGATCTTTGTGTCTCCAAAACACGATTTTGTGTATCTTAAAGGGGCAATTTGTAATAATTTTACTTTAATAAAAAACCCAAAAATGAGGCTGAAAACGGATCTTTGCAGCATGTAAGGATAACATAAACTGTGCTAAAAACATTCTGACATGTGACTGACAAATGGTATTGCTAAAAACTGAGCTACGTAACCTATACAGTTTCCAACAGGATTAGATTTTACCTGTGGCGAATGTGGGAGCCCTTCAACGATTCATTTCTCTTTATCTGTGTTACAGTTTGACAGGTAACCCCTACCTGCCTCAAACAAAAACTCAAATTGTCACTGTTTTCACCCCCTTTATAAGTCCTCACGCTCTTAGTATTGCATTTTTTGTTTTACCCTGAAATCAAAACCATCTTCAGTCCTCAGTCTCTGGGCTGAAGACGATCCTCGTGTTAGAGATTGCGTGTGAATGGTGAATAATGAAACAAAAAGCTGTGTGTAAAGACATACAAGCTGTCTCTATTTCTGCTAAAAGCCTCTGAAAGTCTCTTCTTTGCATCATTTTTGTCTTTTACGCTGTTAGTTTTGTTTTTGTCTGACTACAATCTTTTACGTTTTCATTTCTTGTTTCATCTTCTACGTCTCTTTTGTTTTGTCATGGATTTCCAAAGACTGTCCTCTGCATTTCAGCTCTTCCAGAGAACACTCTTCTTCAATTTTAATTATGAAAATAAATTCATATATCATATTATTGTTATAAGCCCTGCGATGAACTGGCGACATGTCCAGGGTGAACCCCGCCTTCGTCCGATGTCAGCTGGGATTGGCTCCAGCCCCCCCCGTGACCCTCCAGAGGAAGAAAATGAATGAATGAATGAATATTATTGTTATATATTTTACTCATGACATTTGGCGACCCAATTCAATCAGCTCCGCGACCCACTTTGGGTCTCGACATTAGGTTTGGGAAAGGCAGACGTAAACTATAGGATGACGCCACCTACAGTATGAATATCATAAGACAGCAGTTTGGGCCGTGGACAACAACACCACAGCTTCCTGGTAAAATGCTGCCCCCATCTGTTGATAGTTGGAGTTAATATCTGAATCTTAATCATACAAACTGCCCCTTTAACATTCTGGTTTTTCTGCATTTTGGGCCATTTTTCCCTGCCTCCAGTGGAGGTGCTAATTCAGCAAACAGAAGTGACAAACGATGCACATATGTGTTCATTCAAGTCGGAGGATGTGTTGTAACGTTTTGTTTGATTTGTCCCCTCAATAACCACAAAAAAAGTAAAAAAAAGGTTCAGTGAGGAAAGCCACGAGCACTGGTCTGAGCTGAATAAACTCAGCTAACAAGAGTAAGTGAAGCTGCACAGAGATGATTGTTGATACAGAAATAAAACATAACAAAAGAAGCAATAAAAGTATCTGCAGATGACTTTACATATGACATTACCAGTTAATTAAGACCATCATTTCAAAGCAACAAGCAACACAGAGCTGAAAAACCAGACCGAGTGGAAGAAAAGTGGTCACGTTCTTTTGAAGTCACTGGTTTGATTCCCTGGACAAAGTGGGAAAGTGTAATGAGGAATGTTCAGCCCTCTCTCAGTAACCACTGTCACAGTGCCATCGAGCAAGGCACTTTTTACAGCAGACGATTGTTCCAGTGGAGCCGCAGCAGCTCCCAGTTCAGTAAGTGGACGAAAAAAGTGAAAGCAAAGCCTTCCCTGACGAAAAATCAACAAATAAAAACAAGAAGAAAAAAATCTGTCCGTCCCTGTTGCCTGTTTGGAGCAACGGAGTCTCAGCTGGATTTTCACACTTTTAAATAACAATAAACATTATGGCTGTGCTGAAAATATACATTCTGACATTTAGAGATAGTACTATCTTAAAAATACAAATGTGCAAAAGTTGTAAACAAATGGGATCCTGTGTGTGTGTTTGTGTATGTGTTTGTGTGTGTCACAGCCTGGTGGGCTCCTCGTCACTGTCACTGCAGTTACCACAGCACTCCTGCAGAGGGAAGCAGAGAGTCAACAACAGCTTCTGTTTAAAGTAATATTAAACACTAAACTGAGTTATATGACTTAATTGTGATCGAGCCTCTGAAAACCTGACTCAGACACTACAGGCTATATGATATTATTCAAAGACAAATATTTCCATCTATGTGTGACTTTGCTTTTTGACTTAAACAAATGTTGAGTCCACTGACCGTTCTCCCAAAGAGCCGCTGCAGAAGGCCCTGTTTGGGCGGAGGAGACGGCTGTCCTCTCCAGTCCAGATCAGGAGGAACCGTCCCATCCTGATGGAAAACATTCAGCTCTGTAAAACACTCGGTCTCAATCATCTGCAAAAAAAGACACAAAACTTTTTTTAATCGCTTTGCAAACACAGAAAACAGCATACATCCTTATGCAAATAACTGTTTGACATTGTGTAGAACTGATGGTTGGATACTTCTGTATTTCAAAGATCACAGTTCCCTCATGTTTGTGTCTTTTTGTTGTCTCTCACCTCGTTCTGCCAGGGAATGGGGACGCAGCCTGTGGACACTTTGCTGTAAAAGGACTCGTCTTTGGGCTCCAGCTCCACACCTTTAACTGTGGAGAACTGCTCGATGTCCAACACGTCTTTACAGTAGATGGCCTGAGGCTGCATCACAGAAACACCAGTCAGTTACAGGTTCTGTATGATTTTTACAATTGCACATGTTGATGCACACACACGTGTGATTGTGTTTCCATGTATCCAAGGGCAAATTAAAACTGTAAGCAGCGATGATGTGGTTTTAATACTGGCATGTAGACATCTTCAAACCTGGGCTCATTTTGGATGTTGTACAAAAGAGTTACTATGAACAAAATAGGGCAAAAATTGCATCGTCAAACCAAAATGGTAGACTTCCTGTTGGGTCTAGGACATGGGCTTTTTTGTGCATCTGGACCTGATACATATACCTACCAAATTTGGTACTTCTAGGTGCAACCAGATTTGGGGGCTTAATTTTTGAAATCTTGTAGGAAATTATATTGAGCCATATCTAGCAAAACATCAACGTTCACAGCAACGCTGTTCAATGAAAAATCACCATTTTGATAAGTTTTCATTGTAAAATTCTTTAGATGACTTTGGTCAAATTTGCAGTTGCTCAGGTTAAGTCTCTAGCAGGAGTTTGTTAAAGTACAACAGCTGGAAATAGCAAAAACAGGGCAAACATTGCATTTTCAAAACAAATGGCTGACTTCCTGTTATGGGTCCAAGAGGCTGCTTATAACAAATTTGTTACGTCTGCGTCATACCTCATGTGGAGGCTTAATTTTTGAAACTTTCTATTCAGCCATTTTACCACAGCCCCTCAAAAATCCAATTCAATCAGCAAAACACCAAGAATAATAATATCCCATACAGTTTGAAGAGGGCCTAAAGTACCACTGTGTTACCACCATTCACATTATTTATATTGTAATGTAACTATATGTACAATGAAGTGTTAAATAAATGATCAAATGTCCTACATCTGGGATGAAGGGAGCCTGGAGCATGCCGGCCTCCAGCCGCTTGAAGTTGATGGAGCAAAAAATAGAATGGGTTTTGACCTCAGAGGCTCCGCCCCCGAGGCAGCCGAACCTCTCTGAGGGATCTTTGGCCAAAAGCTGAAAAAACAGAAGGGTTAAATCATCAGGAAGTGAGAAGGAAGGAGGAGAAAAGACATATGAACAGATAAAAAGAAACAACAGACAATTACATCAAACTGGACATGAATTAAAATGATCATTTGACTTTTCACTGCAGTATATCACTGAAAGACCCTACTTGCTTAAAATGCTTCCATTATTTGACTCCACAGAATCCATCTAAGAGAGTCAACACTTTTATGATTAACAACACTTGAATTTGAACATGTGTTATTAATTCACCCCCAAGGATAAATCTATTGAAATGTCGAAATTGTTCCCAAATTTCTAGATTTCTGTGCACCTGTAAAGCACCTTGTAACTGCTTTTAGAAACAATAACATGAAGCTGGAGTGGATGGAAGCTAAAGAAGAGACAAAATAGCTGCACCACTCACACAGACACCACCCACCCACCATTTTACAGATGGACTTGGCGTCCTCGGAGAACTTGCTGGAATATTCCTCCTCCACCTCCCTCACCAGCCGCTCCACTTCCTCCCTCTTGATCTTCTTCTTCCTCTGCTGGAAGGGCGACTGGCCCTCGATCATCTCGTACAGCAGGCAGCCCAGCGCCCACCAGTCAGGGCTGAACGTGTACCGCTCGTTCTTCACCACCTCCGGAGCTGAAAGAGGAAAGAGGAGGTGACACCTGCAGAGTTTTGTGATGATTCAGTAGCACAGTATCTTACTCTTTAGGTGTGGGTTAATTCTATAGTCTATTTATATAACCATAAAGAAGAAGATGCTTTTATTTGTACTTACCCATGTATCCCACTGTTCCCACTCGTCCCTTGATGGTCTGTCCTTCTGGTACGTGGACAGCAAGGCCGAGGTCTGATATCCTGATGTGGCCTGAAGTCACACAAATGTGCACAATGTCGTTTATAGATATTGAAATGGATGGACAGTGAGAGCACTTTAAAACCATATCGACTTTTTTAGGAATTAACACATTAGTTAAAGTTGTTAAAATATACAGTTGTACCCACAGTATGTAGCATTTCCGGATTCAAATCAACTAGGCCTATGTTATATATTTTGTTGACTTAAATGAGGAGAAATCTGTAATTCCTTAACAGTATGTCCCAATCCTAATCGCTACCCTAAACATAAACTCTAATCATTAAACCTTCACAGACTTTACTGATGAGGCTGTAAGTTTTAAAAAAGGGAAAATTCAACTGACCTACAGCTCAAAATGTGTAATACCTTTGTGGGTTTAGGCCTTTCTAATTGTCAAATAATCAGTTAATTGTTTTTTGTAAAAATAGTATCATATTGTAAAAATAATAAGAAATGTTTGATGAATTAGTCCCTCGATACTTCAGATTTTATGTGCTTTTATGAACCATTTGAAATTTTGGTGTACCACCACACTTGATAATAACCTTTTTTTTTCCCAAAACACTTAAGAACCGTGAGTAATTATTTTTAATAATCGACTTTCTCCTTATTGTCTCCTGCATCTCAGCACACAGGTTTTGGCTGTACTGCGGCTCCCTCTGGTGGTTTAAAGTGGAAAACCTTCTTACAGCCAGTTATGTATTCAATTCAGAAATAACTTTAAAGGTAAAATAATCATACATATTATTCAATATCATACTTTTCAAATAGATAAGACATTCACAGACAAAATGTGGCAGCAGAATCATAAGTATTTAAAAAATATGTTCAAGGAAAACAGCAAATGAATGCTATACTAATTCTACTGTATTTTATTAGAGACGTGTAACGTAGCCTACAGCGCCACCTTCTGACAACATGACTCAGCCTCGTTTATTCGCAACAAACCAGTTTATGGAAACAGTGGCACGCACCGTGGTCGTCCAGCAGGATGTTTTCCGGTTTTAAATCCCTGCAAAGAGAGAAAAAGAGGAAAAATTAGATAAAGGAAGAAGAGAAGCGTAAGTGAGACGCGTTGGTTTGAGTTTTGAACCTGTAGACGATGCGTTCTCGGTGCAGATCCTCCAGACCGCAGCAGATCTCTGCAGAGTAGAAGATCGCTCTCTTCTCGTCAAATCCCGCCTCGCCCATGTGATAGATGTGAAACTTCAGGTCTCCTCCGTTCATGAGGGTCAGCACAAGGCACAGAGCGTCCTTCGTCTCGTAGGCGTACGCTAAACTCACCTGCGCATTGAAAAACATACGTGTTGACTAGCGTGTCAAAAAAAACTGTGATGATAAGTGATAAGTCCTTATTAAAGTGACTGAAGACAAGATATTAAAAACTCTTCAACTTAAATCAAACTTTTCTTTGGAACCAGCTTCTCAAAATTCACTTAATCGTCAATATTTGTTTGTATTTCTCGTGTTTTATATGCAACTAAAACAGGCTCGTGTCAAACTGACCTCAAAGAACGTGATGAGTTCAAAATGTTCTAAAAACTTATCACCATTTATTTAGAGACTTGAAAGTGTTTGATGGATGAAAATATTATAAAAAATTATTATTAAACCCCACAGTTCCAAAATGTTACAATTTTCAGTTTCAATAAAAGCCATCATGGTTTTCATTTTGTCTTCATGTCTAAGGAAAGGATACTGTGTGATAGTAGATGTTTTTTCTCTGTAAGCAATTGGTGTAAAATCTATAAAACACACCCTCCTTGTTTATTAAAATATGAATTAAGGATTAATCAACCACTAATTGATGCCAGAGAGATACATAGATCTGTGGTTCAAAACTGTGAGAAAATGAACAGTGTAAGAGTTAAACGTTTAAAGTCAGCTATTTTTTTGTGTTGTGGTTTATTACAAGCAGCCGCAGTACCATGGGGATAATATTACTTCCAAAGTCCGCTCTGAGTCGAGAGATTTGCACAATAATAGTGCAGGAAGTATGAAATGAAGTGCAGCTTTAAGGTTTGTTCAATGCCTTAAAACTGTGTTAGCACAACAACTTTAAAATTCTATTCATCTGTAACAACATGATTTGAGTTTGGAAGAACTTTGTGCTGTGGACGCATTCAGAAAATGGCTGTGATGAATAAATAATACATGTACTGAATCTAAACATCTGTTTTTTAGGGTGCAGAACAATGTCAGCTCTGTTACGCAACAGTCACAATATAAAAACTGCACATCTTGACCAGCAGTGAAAACCAAGTGCACGACTTGTATTATTGCATTTAAGGAGGAAAAAAACCCATTAGATTAGATCCTCGAGGGGCTTAGAGCATGTTTTGTTTCTGTACGCATGATCCAGATGGATGTAGTGCTGAGTGCAAAGACATGTCTCGGCCCAAATAGCTGCATTTCAATGAAAATGTCATTAACTTTCAGGATTTAATTGGTTTTCCCTGTAAAACAGAAGCTGATGTGCAGCAGATTACTGTAGATTACTTATTTACTAGAATGGCAGATGAGTCCAGTCACAGTAAATCGTTTTAACATATTTTCTCAACTGTTAGCCGATGATGACAAACTCCTTGTTAAACTGCAAACGTGAAGGACGCATGGTGTAAAAGAGCTGCAACTAAACATTACTTTTAATCTGGATTAATGTACTGATTAGTTTCTGGATTAATGGTTTCCTGTGTAAAAGAAGAGAGATTTTTTTTTCCACCAGCCAACAGTTCAAAACCTAAAGATGTCTGATTATCTGCATGGACCCTCATGTTTCGCTGGTAATGTGAATAACAACCCAATCAGAATAAAAACATCTCATGTAACCACCTCGATCAGAATAATTTCTTTTTGGGTTGAAGAAATATTGCCCCTGTAACCACAGCTAATGTCTCTCTGAAAGACAAAAAAATGATCCAGCAATAAGCAGGAGATTAACAAACGAGAGAAGTGCCTGGAAAAAGTCGCACATTTTTCAGTGGCTGAGGTTTTTGTTTCTGCATTCCAATCTTTTTTTGCAGCCAAACGCAACGTATGAATGGATGGCTGCGAATCCTCGAACTTGTCCTTTTTGGTGTGTAAGATTTGTTGCCACGACTACAGGCTTTATTAATTTGAAAACCGAGTGTGTCTTTGAGTCATAAATGGAGAGATCTTTATCGAGAGATTGTAATTGTAAGATGCTTACGACAAATCTGCTGTTGACCTTCTCCAGGATCTGCTTCTCATTGAGCGCCATGGACTCGCCTTTCCGCTTCTTTATCCTCTTTTTCTCCAGCTTTTTACAGGCGTACATTTTCCCCGTGGCCCGTACCTGACACGCACACACCTGCATTCACATCAGGAGGAAAGAGAGTGTTTAGGGTGAAAAGAGCATCAAGAGGAGAGATTTTTGTCTTTTTAAACATGAAAAAGCTGCACTAATAAAAGACACAATACACTCTCTTAATAAACGCAAGTAGTACAGAAAGCAGATCATCTGCATTCATCTTGTGACTTCACATTTAAGTAAAAGGAAACAAAACTGTGATTGTAAATGATCTGATTATGAGGTAACAAATAGGACAGCATTAAAAAACGAGGTTCACACAGAGTACAGAGTATTTTTAACCCGTTTTTGGGATCAGACTGTAAATAAATGCCTCTGCTTCATTTTAGAGCAGCAACAATTTATCGACCAGTCACTGTTGGAGGAATTATTCATAAAGTACCACAACTGATATGTAAAAATACGAGTAAGTAAGCATGAAAAGTACAGAAATATTAGCAGCAAAACAGAGTCTGCAGTATCTTCTGACTGATGATTCTATGTGCCATCATTTGATTATTAATAGTGGATCATCAGTGTTGTAAGCACATGTCACTGTTGTTTCTGCTGGAGGTAGAGCTAGTTGGAACTACTTTATATCCAGTTTTATTTACAGACACGCCAGATACATCTGAGGCCTCATCACATGATTAATGAGAGAGAAAAGAAGAGGAAAAAAAACAGTTCTGATACACAGATCTGTTTTCAGTTTGTGGACTTTTTTCTCTAATTGTTTTAAACGAAACCATGTGAGAAGTTTAGAGTGACAGATCACTGTTTGGTGGAGCTGTTAACAACAAGGCTGGAGACCACTGGTTTAACACAGACTGTTTACATGCATTAAATATTCCAGTTTTTGCCCTTATTCCAAAAAGACAATATTCCTAATAAGCTGTTTACGTGGCTAATGAAAATGTATATTCTTGTTTACATGCAGCCGTGCATACCTCGATTAAAAGTAGTTTTTCACTGAAGGAATGAAAGGAGGCTGTCACTAAACACCTTGTTGAAAAGCTCAGATCTAATAACCCGTTGGCATCCTCTTTCATAATATTTAAAAGTAGTTTCTCTGTTTCTCTTTCTGATCAGAAATGTGGACTTTTCTTTGGAGCATCCATCTCTACCAGAGAGGATCTTTGTTTCTACTCCAGCTGACTGTAAACACGTGACTGGAGTAAAGCCCCAAACTAGAAGATGTTCCCTTTCAAATGTAGTCCAATAGATGCATATTGGCCTTACACTTCTGTTACAAACATAACCTGAAAAGAGTGTATGTTCACGGGCTAAAAGCTTGTTTTGTTATCCATTGTGTCAAACCTGAAACCTAAAGCTGTCAGACAGATGTAGTGGAGTAGAAGTATAAAGCTGCAGAAAATGGAAAAAGTAGTTACTTTCCGGGCCAGTAGGTGTCAAAGTTTTGCAAAATATCCATAACAGGATAATTAGTGATAGTCTCACTCTTTTTCTCAAATGTGAGCATGTCATGCTTTTTTGTCTTCTGTAAAAGTAAAAAGTCAATGAGTTTTGTCAGCAACTGTAACCCTGACCTTTACTAACAACATCGGCCTCAGTCGATAGTCGTCATCTCATGACCCACTACTCTCTGTTTCTGTAGCTATCGCCGTGAGGTCAGAACAGACAGTCTTCTTATGACACAAATATGTAACACAGAGACACCATTCAGCAACGAGTAAAGGGATTTAAACACTGCTGTGCTGCACACTTACAGCCTTTTGACTCAATAAAGAGCTTGTTTTGTTCTGCCACTGTGAAAAAGTAGGCTAGATGTTTCTTAGTTGTTTTTTCTTTTGAAAGCTTCAACCCTGCCATTCCTGAAGTTCTATTTCTGAAACCGTCGACAATTGTAGCCAATACATTTACCAAGCATGTCAGATCGAGTACATGTTCTCTGCTTTACATTCAGTCTGCCATTTAACGAAACACTTCTTAACCATAGCTGTAAAGACAATTTACACGCATGGGATGTGCGTGAAGTCTTACGGTTACACCTAGAAATGGTAAGGTATAGGATACGTGTTTTTCTTGTTCTTGTCTTTGTTTTCTTCTACTGTGTTTTTGTTGTTTGAGGAGCGTTTGTGAAAGTTGAAGAAGCCATAACGATATTATATAATACTGGGATGAAACAGGACGAAAAGGATATAAAAGATGTAACAAGACGAAAGCTACGTAAAAGATGCAACAAGACAAAACAACGTAAAAGGCAAAACAAGATTTATCGAGACAAAAACACACTGTCGTTCCTGATTTTGTGTTTTATTGATTCGTTTGCTCATTTTCAAAATGAGCACAATCTGAGTTCTTATCAACAACACAAAATCGATGTAAAAGTTGGTCATTTGTGGGTTTAAACTCTTTATGGTCAGAGTACGAAACATTTGTTAGTGTTTTAACTGAGAATGTGAACAAAATAAACCCTAAAGAAAAATGTCTATCATGATAAATATAATTATCACAATATAAAAAAATATCACAATAAAGATAATTATCATTTCATCACCCAGCCCTACTACATACATAACAAAACGTCATTAGAAACTGCTCTGCCTTGCACAGAGAAAAAGCAAAAGACACAAATGTTGTTCATTACTCACCTCTCCGAAACCTCCTTTCCCTAAAACTCTGTACTGTCTGAATGTATTTTTTGTCACTGGTTGCCTGTTGGGAAAAGAAAAGAATAATATAAACAGACTGCAACAGAGATAAAAGTTTGAAAATTGAGTATTTCTGCAGTTTCAAAGCTCTACATGAACTCATCATGGGGACCAGGTCTGGGTATTGTTCAGATACTGATGCCTTGCCTTCAATACTAGTTCCTTCTTTCCTCCCAATACTTCTTTGTTACCAAATTTTCCATTTTAACAAAAAGAAAATTATAATACGGCACAAATATTTAGTTTTATTTTTCACCTTCTTGGCATTTTGTACAGTTTTATACAGAGGTTCCATAACAAAAAAAAAACTAGAAATCACTCCGACCAAGAAGTGAAGTCAACATAACATAGTATACCTTGGTTTCGTGGACATAATCATTCACAACAATTCTCTTTTGTGCTTTTTATTACAATCGGTCCATTATGTAAATGTATGTAAATTCCCTCTGGGACAAATTTGCTGCAAATCCAACAAATTACATCGCAGGAGGTCATTTGTTGGATTTGTAGCAAATTCTGTTTCCGAAAAACACAAAACAACTCCCAAGGTCACTTCCAGTCCTGCCTGTTGTGATTTATATTTGTCCACCGTGGTTGTTTTTGGCCTAAAATGTCTCATTTTGACATTTGACAACAGGAGCAAATGAGGACTTATTTATAAAATGTATACATATAAATACATTATCACAGCTATAAGCAGGGGTTGCAAACATTCTTTTTAACTATGACAAATGTGAAAGTCGTTATTTTTACAGATTGAAGCACTAACTTTAACTAATTCACCTGAAACTCTGTCAATAATATCCTACATCTCCATCCAAGTGCAGTCAGTGTGTTGACATGTTCTCTCACTCCCAACTCATCACATATGGACTCTTGGCTAATGTTTGACACATTGGGTAAATACTCTTACAGCATCATTTTTAAAAGTGCAGGATTGTCCGATATTGGCTGCGGTAGAAGAAGCGCCTGCTGCAAGATTTGCTCCCAGTGAAGTGAAAACTCTCACATTCAGAGAGTTTTGTCAGCTTCTGATCACTTCTCCGGGAGAAATATTCCCCGACTTCAAAACTCTGTCTGAAGTGATGCTGGCAACTCTGTCCTCCAGTATAAAAAGCAGAGGTTCACTATTCAGAACAAAATGAAACACAGGCACGAGGAGTCGTCTGTCGGAGGGAAAGACGCAAAACCTAATGACAGATGCCTAATTGTGCAGTTCTGTAAAACTGCGTTGTTCATATTTGTCTGTTTAGTGTCTGTGGCCGCGGCGTTTCAGTGTCGTCTTTGTCACTGCGGAGGAAAAACAAGCATTCATCTGCTTCGAGTGGAGTTGACAAGAAAAGTGACCAGCTGTCAGTGTCTCTGTTCATCTTCTATTCCCTTAGAAATGCATAATCTGTAAATTTGTTCTGTACATTAATTATTTTTATATTAATCAAGTTATTTTTTAAATGAACTGCTATTAAATATGCCTCATTGTCATTAAAACATTTTTTAAATTTAAATGATGGATTATGAGAGAATTTGTACAACCTTGTACCTCAAAACCTGAACCAGAATCAAAAGAGAAAAACAATGACATACATTATGTTATTGTACAGACACAGATCTGTTAGTGGGACCAGATGCCATAATAAAAACTCACATGAAGCAGATTATTGGACGATAATCTCTGTGACAAACAGAGCAGATAATGAACTCGGCAGCACTGAGCCGGTCCCAGCTGTAATCCAAACCGTCCCCTCGGACAGGTAATCCATTCAAGCAAGTCAATTAAATGATCACCGAGACATGGACTCATTAAAACACAATGAGTCATTTATTCACTGCTTGATAAACACTACACTGGAGCGTCTCGTGCTCAGCGTTTGTTTGCTGCACCTTCTGCCTTCAGTAGATTCAAAACAGATGAAGGACGTTTTCACACCTGAAAGTCTGAACTATGTTTTTTTTTTTTACATTGGATATATTTGGTCCAGTTGGTTTTGTTTTCACACTACAGTGTCGTCATCATCCAGTTTGCTGCATCTCGCTGTACTTGACATTGACTGAGTTAAAGCTACATTAATGCTACAACCCATGATGCAACGCTCTCTGTAAAATACACTGCTATTCGGCCCATTTTAAATCAATGCATCTGTGAGAGAAGCCAAACTCTGATGCCAGCACCTTTAACAAATTGAGTATATTCAAGACTAGGCCACGTGAGTCCAGAATGAGATTCTAAATTTAAAAATGTCTTTTACATTAAACAGACACATCTGGTCGGCACATGCCTTTTTAAAATACATTTGTCTTACATTTATAGACTGGTTTTTAATGTGCTCTGTCTAAGTATGTTTTTATTTCCCTTATTAATGCAACCACTGCAATCACAGCACCTCATTGTGCTCTGCAGTCATTTAAGGACGGCGACGAGTAATATCTGCTTCAGCATAACATTACTGCTGCAAGAAAACAGCAGTAACTCCAATTATGGTGATGTTTTCACTACAGTCGGAGGATTAGAAACACTCCACGCTGCGTACAGGGAATTCAGAGACCCTGTGGTTTGGGAAAACATATCTAAAGCCCACTGGATGTACTGAAAAATCCAAGGCTGTGAACCATTCTATGTTCCTGGAGATCTGACACAAGTTTTTCATCTCTTAAGCAGCTCGTGCAGTTGTGACAAACGGGCTTCGTTCTGCTGTAAACGATGAGAAGAATTAGACGGTGGGTCTCATGCAAGAACATTTCCATATTCGTATCTGAACCTTATTTGTTTTTACTACAACGGCCTTGTATGAGCTGCCACGTCAGATTCAGCAAAGGCTTGTAACTTCGGAAAACTCTTGCACAGATGGCCTAATAATTAGTTCCAAAGCTGTACACTTTAAATTCATGGTCTGTGTTCTTTACCAGTAGTTTAGAAATGTAGATGTTTTGGCAAATTATACTGTATTTCTGTAAATGTGGGAAGACGCCAAATTTCTCTTATGGGTCTCGAGATGAAAACACTTGGGAAGCCCTGCTCTAGATAAAACAACGTCCCATAACACTTCATCAAATAATTAACACAATTCCACTTAATTCCTCAGCTGAATAGACCTGTTTACAGAATCACAGATGTTTTCAACTTAAAAGTCTGGGAATCATCAGAGGAGAAAGGCCCAGACAAACTCATAACAGCCATTATTCAGGTATTAATTAGCAGGTATTTAACACTGAGAGCGTTTGTCTTGAACCTTTAGGCCAAATCAACACCGTTTTCTCCTGAAATTCAACTGATGCCTGGAGTAATTTTACACTCAAATTTAGCAATATACAGTGATGTCACTTTGGGTTCGGTGCTTACATTGTTGCAAGACTGAGGAGACGGAAACACCGAGGAGACATGAGGCAACTTGCTGAGCATGTTGTTACTGGTAGTGTGGTGCAGTTTAAGGCTAATGCAGCCTCGGAATGAGCCTGAGTGAGCTTTAAAGTGCTGTGTGTTTTTGAGCAAAGTGATTATGCATTATGCTGACATGCATAAGAGGCGGAAAGCTCTGCAGAAAGAACAAAGTCCCATATAAACTTTACCTCTCCAGCCACTTCCACTGGAGGAACCTGTTGTAGTACATGCTGTCGAGGTAGTCTGCGAAGGGCGCCACGCTCAGGTAGTCATGGATTAATCTGTGAAAACAGCATCGGCGTGTTACTCAACAAAATCCTGCAGGTTACAAAAACAACTCCAGCTTTTGCTGACACTGGCAGTACAATACAGGATAACAGTACACTCATTTTGGTGTATGTTCCCTAAATCCTGTTTTATTTGACAGAAAAGAGCAGTAAGAATTATTCACATCATGGATTATAGAGAACACACAAACATGTTGTTAAGTCAGGACTATTGAAATTAAAGATTCATTTGAGTTAGAGACGTTATTTGAGATGTTTAAGGCAAAAAGCGTAATTATTACCAGAAACTGTACAAAAATGTTTGTTTTTAGTTCAGAGGATGAGAAGCAAAGAAGGAAGTTTCATCAGTTTGCAAAGTCTACTTTCAAGCAGATGTGTGTTTCTGTGGTTGAATTCCCTACAGACTGATTTAAAGGGTTGTTTAAATATCTATCACTTCAAACATGTACAAAGAAAGAAAAATGAGTTTATATGAACCTGACAGGAAACGTGTTTAGTTTTAATGTGTTGTGTTTGGCTCTTGATTCTTACTTTTTCAAGTAAGTGTTAGATATTAGGTAACTGGGACTGACAAACCATCTATGTTTTTTGTTTTTGTATCGAGGAAGGGGCAGGTAAAATGAGTCATTATTCCATTATTAAACACGATACCCCTTTGTAAAAACAGTCTGTAAATGCAGACAACATGATGACATTTAGCTCCTTTAGGGGGATAAACTTCAAACCTTCAGAACTAAATCAGCATCTGAGGTAGAGCTTCAGGATTTTGCAGGGTTACACAAACTTAGTTGAGGTTTTCACATGATTTTTGGTTGGTATGAATGATCCGTATCCATCTTAATTTTAGATAAACTTGGACAATACATTTTTACAGAAGATGATGAGGAAGTGATCTTTGAATGTACATTAGAAATAATTACAGCAAGAAAAACCTGTTCCACTGTTTATATGGACATCTGTCTATTGTTCTGAGAGATCCTTAAAAGAACCTGCTGGATGTTCATAATATTATGTTATCTCCTCTGCAAACACACTTCACCTGAGATCACCCAGCGCAGGAGTCTCTAACTGTAATGTGTTTTGAGTAGTTTTTGGGCAGAAAGTAAATCTTAAGTCTTAAAAACACACACATAATACTGATAGTATAACTCTTTTCCGAGGATTGTCTGATAATATAGAACAAAGACAAACACTGCTGGAGTCGAGGGTTTGCCGTGTTGATAATGTACACTGTGTCGTAGTAAATCATGTCATTTACTTGATGTTGCTTGAAAAACAAACTGGCCTCTGTGCTGCTACACGCCCACATAACAGGCATGAACAGAGGATGTTACTCAATGTGTCACTGTTGTTTGTGCAATGAATGGACAAAGTCACCAGAGAATGGCGTGATATTTTAACAGGTTTATCATTTTACTGTCCTATGATCTCACGTTGCTTCATTATTTATTTTATTAAGTTTTTGTTTCACTCTTCCAAATCTGGGCCGCACTACAGGAATGTATTTGTTTATTCGCAGATTTATGTTTCTAAAAAAAGAGAAAAATGCTCCGAAGCTGTAATTTGCTCTCAGTTTTGCAGGTCAGTTATTGAAATTTCCACAGCATTATGAGCCACTTCCTCATTTAGGAAATACTGGAGCATAAAATTTGGTTTTACGAGCAACACAGCAGTGTCTTTTATCTGTTTGTACGTTCTTGTCAGAGGAAGAAAATAATATACTGAATATTATGAGGGGCAAATTAATCATACCGAATAAAACACAATTCACCGTGAAAAATTTGAATCTGGGCTGCCAAGGATAATAAATAGATCCTGAATGGATTCAATGAAGCTTCTGTCCACGGGGGTATCAGTTTCCTTTACTTTAATTTACCCAAGAGGGGTAAGTCACAGTACTGTAAGAAAACTTTAAGATAAACTAAAAAGCCCATGGGAAACTGCAAACATGAAATGGACAAAAATGGAAAGGAAATTAAAGGGCCACAGCGTCATTCTGAAGTAAAATATTGTTATTTATTCACGTTTAACCATGAAAAAGTAGCCGGAAGTCACCCATTGGTTTACACTGAAGCCAGTTTGAAGCTCAGCGTTGTGGTTCACAGTCAAAGGTATTGTTTCCACTTGGAGCCAGGATTAATGAGTTTCACAGTCTGGAAGCGTGTCCTGCTACTGCTAGCAGCTAAAACACTGGCCACACTGCTAACTGCCAGATGCAATGTTTAACACAACCTCCGGGGCTGAGAAGTGAAGCCAATGCGGAAACTTAAAAATGGCCAAAAATAGTTAAAATGGCCAACTTTACAGCTGAAATAAATAGATTTACAGCCTGGTACAAAAAATGGTTAATGTTGGAGAACTGATACCAGTGGCTCACAGCAACACAAGACCAAAGTTTAAGCTCACTAGACAAAGGTTTGCTGTTATGTTTTCATCAATGGTGAAGCACCCAAGATTGGAATCTCCCCCCTATAGTTATATCATCTTTGGCTGAATGATCCAAAGCCCAGAGCAGATAAAACAAACACTGGCTCTATGGAGGGTCTTTTTGTGTGTATTCAGTTGGTTGCGATCTACAACTTCACCCCTACATGTCACTAAATATTACACACTGAACCTTTAAAGGAGCTATAATTTACAAAAGCAGTAACCCAGTACAATTCTTAGAGCCTCCAACCACAAAGACTCCTGGGGAAAAAAAACAATTGACTTAGTACTTCTAGACTGAAACTGACATTTTCTGACTGGAAGCCTGGCCTTTTTAGAACAAACATCTCACAGTGGCCAATGATATTACACTTTCAGATATTTCTGCATTGGCTTTAGCTTCCAGCTGTGGTAGCTGCCCCTGAATTTGAATGTCAGTGTTGCAAATTTGCACAACAAAAGTCGACGACTTGTGAAAAAAATGACCCTACGTTGTCAACTTCTCCCTTCAGAGAGGGTGCTTTCCTTTAGCCTCCAAAATTACTCTTTGAAAGAAAAACACACAAAAAAAATCCTGAGAACTGCGTCTGTCAGACTGTAAATTAGAATTTAAATGGGTATTTTATCTTAAATTGTAGCATACAGTAGTTCTCGAAAACAGGTTTGGACCTAAACAATCAGTCACTGTGACTCGTGATTTCACTTGAACTTCACTTGTGACTTTAAACACTTGAGAATCTTCCAAAACCAGAAGCCAGAGGCAGAGCAGACACCGAGGCCGACAGCTCTTTTTTCTGATGTGCTTTGAAATGTTCGATTGTCGCTGCACCACAGGATTTCTTTTCAAGTGTCTGAGCGATGGGGGTTGAGATATTTTGGGATGAGAGCTCACACTGCTAACCCTTTGTATGAAAGCATGTTTTACATTACAGGACATGGATAAGATCTGCTGTTTTTCCACGATTGTGTCTGTTATGGTTGCATTTAGTTATACTTTATTTGAATCTTCAACAAGTTGCTCTCTGTAATTCTGCCTTCATTTACAGTTTGAACATTCATTAAACACATTAAACCCAAAGTTTGGATTTTGCATCAACACTTGCGTATTGTTTTTATGATCTGTAATCATCTGTCACAGGCTTGGAAATTAGAAGATATTTCAGACGCCCCTAGTTTGGAAAACACCCAGTCGTTTTTCCCATAGACAATATTATCGAATGACATAACAACGTCAAACCCTGCTGGTTTAATCATCAGTAGAAACGATCAACACAGCCCCATGATAAGCCCTTTAGCTTTTAGGCTCTGTCTGCATGTCTCTAAAGGGAAATTATTTTGTGAACTGCTCTAAGAACACTAAGAAACACTGAAATGAACAAAAGTCTACTGCTGAAAGCACTTTGAATTCTTGACACTATGACTGGCCTTTTCTCCATGTGGACTAGGACTGCTATGACGCACCGTCATCTCGGACCAATAGGCTCAGACTGTGCACTACGGTCACGTCAGATTTTAAAATCTCTTTTTTTGGCCATTTTGACGATTTAAAACGTAAAACCTCCATGTTATAAAAACTGATAAGAAACAGAGTAATTCTTTTTCTTTTGCAGGTGTAGGTGTCCTCTCAGCAGTTTTACAGACATCTCTTTTATCATTGTGGTCTATGGTAAAATGCTTTTTGGCTGCAGTACTTTGCATGTCCACGACTGTGTAAGCAAACATAGCAAAAAGGCTCAGGATTACAAAATTTTAAAACTGATTTATAAAAGCTAAGGAGAAAAGGCAGTTTTCTGGTCTAAATGGACCTAAGCTTAAATTTCACCACCTTAAACTTCTAAACAAATGCCCCCCCCCTCTGTTCTTACTTGGTACAGTCCTTGAAGAGCTCTTTGCAGGCCTCCTGCTGCAGCCGCTCAGTGCACTGAGCCATCATGGCCTCCTCCACCTCAGGCACATGGTCCTCCGACTGTAAAAACCAAAAACATGACGTCCAGGTAAAAACACTGACTCAGCTCTGACAGTCAAGTCATAACAGTCTGAAACTGCATGAACATTGGCTAAGACGGTGCTGGTGAATGATTATTATTCTCCGTCTTCTGCATGTTCAGGCTAGTATGCACACAGACATACATAGAGACGAAAACACAGACTAGTCGAAGCGTTAAAGCTGCCGGAGGACTGCAGATCAATGTAAACCACCTGAAAAGTGAATAGGAGCTAGTAAATAGTAGATATTACAGAAGTCAAAATAAATGAAAGTTGTGTTTTAAGGAAGTGGAGGATCAGGGTCTTGTTCTGACCATTACACTTTTTTCAGATAACTGCATTTGGTTTTTAATCAGGAACATTATTTTAATTTCCCCCATGAAGCATTTATGGGGAGTAATTAGACCTAAAAAAACTGTTCTTGCAAAGCTTTTTTTCAATATGACATAATATTTTACTCTTGGTGGATGGTTCCAGTTATGTGACTGTTTTACTTTTTATGTTGATTGTAGTTTAAATTATAGGAAATCAAATTGAAACAAAGATGAAGCAAATATGGACATTCATTAAAGGAATGATGTGGTTTGGTCATTTCCGACTGTAAAAAGGGTGGCCTTCTACAGCCTGCATGCAAAATTCATTTCGTTTTTAGAAGACTTAAAACATCATGAAGTTGATGCTTTGTTCTCATAGGGTTGAAAAATGGATGAGTATTTGGCACCCATCTGGTCCCTGATGGCAGAACAGATACTCTGGCGTTGTCTCTGGATCAGTCTTGGCCTTATGACTGTTAATAATCAAATGGCAGTTTTTCCTGGAAGAATTCTATATATCCAGAAGAATTGCAAATTGCAATTCTGGATGTCAAAAATGAAATTGTGGGTATCTGAAATGTTCATTTTGTTAAAAAGACAGGATACAATGAATTTGCAACCAAAATGGGATCACAACTGGGTATCGATCCCACATCATCTACAACAATCTGTCTGATTTGACTATTATTAATTCTGGGAAAGTCCAGAAATACGATTTGTAATTTTTCCAAGTAATATTCTCTCCACTGTGGAAAGCTTGTTTCCATGAAAATTTCTTCCCATTTCTCCTGTGTAATTGTCATGTTACACTGTTTCCCACATTGATTGAACAAATGATGTACTTTCTAAGTGATTGGAGTCTCAAACATAATTTTGAAAAAAACGTTTTTGTAAAGTCCACCTTCACATGCTGTTGCAAGGATGTTTGTATTCTAATCAGTAAAAAGTAGACACTTTGGACAAGGAGAAATGATGTTACCAATAACTGAAATGTAAGTGTAACTACAGATAGACTTTGTTTCCATTAACCAAACTCTTAAAAGTTTTTTTTGGTATTTAAAGACAGACTTTCTCAGCTACCTTTGGGTTGAAATATTTCTCCACGAGTTCCTGACCACACTCCTTCCTCTTCTCGTCTGGAGTCACCTCATACTCTGCCTGCAGAAAAACACATAAAAATACCATGAGCAGAAGTATGGTGTGAGAATCAGAAGGTAAAGATATGAGAGTATCTGGAAATCAACCCAGGCTGGCTTCATCGCCGTCAGTGACCCCTGCTTCATGATGCAGATATCCAGGGGCCAGATTTGTGGTCTGATCATGATGCTGTAAAAGACCACGTGCTCATGAGCTGGGTAACCTCAAGCCACGATTTGTGCTGTACTTGATATATTTTTGGGGTCGTTTAATGTCTTTTTGTGATATGAATGGGAGATGAGCATAAACACAATTGTATTTCTTTACTGTTTTGTAATTGACTGGTTTAAAAACAGCCTAAAATTCCATTATGCCAAAAATGTTGGTATATTGTATGGCAGAGATCTGTACTGAACCTTAAGGCAGGCCCATCCCAGTACCAATTTGTACCACTAGATCGAGTGGTGAGACACTGTAGCCTTGAGTCTGCCCTCAGAGCCTCAGTCTAGTCAGTCTAGTCAGTCTAACGAGGCAAACAGGAAGGAGGTCACTGGGCCAGTTCTAACTTCTTTTCATTAAAGTAGAAGGATAGGTAGCGAACAGTAAATGCAACAGTGAACAGTAAATGCAACGATGGCTGAAGCTTTTCACAAAGCATGATTAATCCACCACCCACTGCCATAAGAAACAACATTTAGAGTCAAAGAAAAGTGAGAAAAATACAGCATTATATTTGATAAGTTCACTGTTTGCTGAATCGCGGTTCAAACTGACGGTTCTGACCTTGTTTGGACAATTCAAAACAGATCTTTAGTGCAGCTATTGACAACACAAACTGCACGGGGGGAAAAACATTCCAAATGGAACTGGTTTGTGTTAGTTAATCTAACACAGCTATAATGTAAACTATCAGCTGATGCGGCATGTGAAGACAGCAGTTTTGAGTTTTGTTTGAAGGAGAAAGTTTGATGATCCCAAAACACAGATGTACTGTACTGTGAGTAATAGGCCTAGCATTGATTCGGTGGTGGCGGTGGGTGCTTTTGACTCACTAGGGCCCCCTGCTGTTGAGAGTTGGAGTTAAATTTTGAATCTCAAAACTACAAATGACTCCTTTCAATCATGTCTTCAATTTACACAAGAATAACTATATTGTGATGTGTCACCATGATATAAAATGACATATACCATGATAGAAGATTTTGCCCACATCGCCCAGCCTTATATGGGACATAAAACAAACCTCTAGTCTTCCGACTAATCCACTGATCTACATATGGTGATAACACACCAAGAAGTGCAGGAATGTGCCGATAAAGGCAGAGAACATGACATGGATGTAAACAATAGGTTTCTGTCTGGAGCCACAAAAAAATACTGAACCCCCTTTATGTTTTACCTGCAGGTATTTATGATTATTTGTTACTTTGCACTTCCAAAACAATAATGCAATGTTTGGTGCACTTATGAAATTATGCAACTACAGTAAAGAAAACATTCAGATTTTTGGCATTCACTGGCATGTGTAGGCTTACATAGAACCAGACTATGAACAAATCCAAATTGAGTTTGTGCTGTTGAGTTTGGCAAAAAAAGGCACACAGCATATGACACACATTTTGGTTGATGAAATGTTGAAAAAAGTTTTTATTCACTGTATAGGCTGCATATTTTTATAGCTGGACAATGTAAGAATGGCTTTAGGCCTACAAAAACAATGGCAAAATGTTGAAACGTTCAAAAATAATTGTTATTCATGTCCATATGTTGCTTGTGTTTTTTGACAAAGCCACACGAGCCACTGGAGAGAAGCTAAAGAGCCACATCTGGCTCAGGAGCTGTGGGTCGCAGACCCCTGCCCGAAGGGAAATTCAATTGTCCTTTAGCTCAAATAAAATAAAAATAAAATATGAGCCAGATTTGCACAGATTCGATCACCAGCAATGCACACAATGCATGCTGGTTAGATTTGTACCCGACTTGATCCTGACTTGGTCTGACGTCACAAGGACGTAGGCAGAGACAACCTCAGGATATCAAAGCAGCTGTTTTTCGAGCCACATAATTGTGGCAGTTGCATATTTCCCGCTTATTTTTAGATGTAATGTAAGTGATTGGTGCTGTCAGGGTTTATTCCCAGAACAAAAAAAAAACATTTGTGTGACTGATGAAAACTGAAAATGAAAAATAGCCAGAAAAGGAGAAAATCTGCATTACAGGATTTCCAAATAAAACAAATTGACATTTATCTGTAAATACAACACCACACCTTTGGCTATGGAACAAGGCTGATTTTCTGCCCTGAGTGAAAGTTGAAAGTTTACTCAACTAAAACTTGTCAATTCCTCAAAAAAAAAAAAATCCTGATGTACTTGTAAAAATAAACTGAAATCAAAACCAAACTGACTAAATAAAAATAAAAACATACTATTTCAAAACTATAACAACTGTGCTCAAGAGTTAAACAAAACCATAATTGCCTCATTGTACTTGCTTTGAAATACAACGGGCCTGATGTGCTTCATATAGGAAATTTGCAGCTTCATGAAATGATGACAGAATACAACATTAAGAACGTGATGATTGCACTGAACGTTGTAAGCAATAAATCTGTGTGTTTAGTGGAAACCTCTTAAACTTCAGGAAACCTAATTTGAGACGTAATTGACAATTTTTGGGAGACGCGTTCCACACCCTGCAGTACATGAACTGATTTATCTGCTCCTCTTCCTCCTCACATCCATCTCTGTCCATCCTCCCCACTGAATGACTTGCAGTAAGCCGAGCCTGACTGGAAACCTCCAAAGTGCTTCCTCCGCTCTCGCAGCGAGAGCCTGTAAACTAATGCTAAGTGACAGCGGAGACGGTTCAAATCTCATTTCGCCTCTCCATCCCGTTCACTCGCCGGCTCTCAGAGAACAGACGGGAAGCGGTTGTGGGGTAAAAGACGACATAATTGCTTCGTATGTGAGTCGTATCCGTTGGACGACTGAGGGCTGTAAAGCAGTTTGGCTGAGCTGGGCAGTCAGACTGGAGCCACGTTGCCTTCACAGACAAACATACAGAATGACATGCTCTTCATTAACCTCTGATTATCATATGGAACAATGACTGATCCGTTCAACTCTATTACTACTCATGCAACGTCATTTAACACACAAATGAACCAACAATGCTGCAGGCGGTCAGTTTGAAAGTCACATAATGAGTTAAATGAGATCATGTGTGTGTGTGGTTTCAGCTGATTGGAGAATAACTATACCTGAATTTGAAAGGTCCAACTGTTGGTAAATAAGGGCGTTTTCACATCGGAAAGGTCGAATCCAAGATCCAAACCAAAGTCGTTGTATACATTTGGTCCGCTTAGTTTTGCTTTCACACTGCAATTTTGGTAGCGAACTAATATGTCCTGCCTTCGTCATCATCATTCTCCCTATATTTCACCTTGATTTGTTTTTAGATGGGTGCGCTGATGTCTGCACGTTATAATTCGCCTCATTTTTAACTTCTTCCGTCTTCTGTTACTTTTTCTTCTTCTTTTGTTTTTATCGATGACAGCCTTGCATAACTACCTGTAAGTTCGACTCTTCAACTCTACAAAAAGTGTACATGAACCAGGGGAGGTTTTACATCTGCAAATTTCTTTTCGAATCAAACTGTCCGAAAGTCCGGACCAAATGAGGTAGGTGTGAAAGATCCCCAGGTGTGGTGATAAAAGATAAACAAATAGGTCAAGCAATTCAGAAGTTCAACTTATGAGATGAATGAAAAGAACATTTCCAAATAACTAAACAACCATCAGACTGCAAAGCACTGCACAGTTTCAGCCAGAGGATGATCTTTTACTTAAAGTCCTTTTCTACTCCAAAACACCTTATTTTCAGTGTGGAATAAAGAAAAGCAGATTTCTGACATGCATTGTAGATAGATCGATGTGGATAAAACATCACATTATGATCTTTTGAGGTAGTATCTCTGTAATTGCATGTGTACAGTACTTGTTCTGTAAATCCAATTACAAAATGATTTAAAATAACCATACTACACTTGATCATATCTGATTGTTTTCTTGTTGTATTTGTAACTTCCATATGAACAATTCCTGTTCAGGATTACGCCATTCTGTGTCACGTTCACTCTGCTAAATGCTTGTCTCTGTGACCATTCATGCAATTTTGTGATAAAGAACACAAAGCCCCCAAATAACAACAAATATTGTCATAAAGAGTGCGATTTGTGACCCAACAATATAATTGAAGGAGATTAATATAAAACAGCCCTAGCTGGAGGGGAGTTATTTTGAATCTGTAAATATAATTTAATGGATGACGTCTCAGAGAGCAGAGACAAACCATTTCATTCATGGTGAAGGACTTGTTGGATTCACATTAGGTTGATGCAGGTGGTGTTTAACATTAACCTCCTAATGCTCTGTAATGTTTCTGTTCTGAAGAATGTCAAACTTCAGGAGTGTGTTACTACTTTCCTCTAAGTGTGTGTTAATAGTGGGAGGAAACCAAGGTTTATCATTTATCAACTGCTGCACAAAAGGAAAACACGACCACACACACACACAGTCAGGGATGGGAATAAAAGACGACTGTGACCAAAACATTTCTCAAGTGAGCGAAGCGAGCAGCGAGTCATTCACCGTGACAGATGAGGCCAACAAAAGAGTGTGTCTGTGTGTGTGTCTAAGTTACAACATGGGAGGTTGAAGAGGGCGACTCACTGACGTCATTTTCCCTCCTTTGCTCTCAGAAGTCAACAGTTCACGTATTTCATTAAACAGATATTAAACTCCACTTCCTCCTCCTCAGGATCATTAAGTTTCCTGCATCACAGCCACAACAAGAGGAGAGCCGTCTCACGGTTTCAGCCTCCGCCCAAATACAACGGAGGTGAGAAGTCATGAAACAATGGGCCTTATGCAAGACCTACTCCTGTGTGACATTAAAGAATCTGTTCATGCAAGTTGTGCTTTTCACAGATTTTATCCTCCATTCAAAAGCTCCAGACCTGTTTGAACTCATTTCCACTTTTTTCCTCACAGGCTTTTAGCAGAGTTTTACCTTTATTTGTTCACATTTGTGGCACCAATCAGAGTAGTTATTAGTAGCTCCTGTTTGACGACTATCACTGGATTACTGTGAGACTCAAGGAAAACTAAGATTGTAATATTTCTCAGAGTCTTAAGTTTTATGAAAACCCGTTTTTCCTAAGCAAATTACTCTGTGAAATGAATAAGCAGTCATTAGAAAACACACGTAACAAACAATTTAAAGATACGTATGTTCAGATTTGAAGAGGACTGGGATGTGTCATAATTATATACAAATTATAGAGCAATATATTCTGGGATTGAGATACTGTCGATGAAAATAAGCAGACAAACTTAGCATCCTTCAAAAATGTGTTAATATGTTAATGGAAACAACATATTTGAAAGTTCAATGTGGAAGATCTAACTACAAAAATGGAAGAAACTTGTAGCAGCAAAAGTTTTTGTTTGATATCTTTTCTTGTGTTTTTAATGTAGAAGTTTAGGTTAGAGGAAAGCTCAGGCGTTTTTAATTAATTCATGTTTGTTATTTTCTTGGCTCACTTCTGAAGTAAAAAAAAAAAAGAAAAAGAAAAAACTGCTACTTTGAAACTAACTTTCCTGTGAAGGCTGCGTTTTCCTGGGAGTGGGAAGAGGGAGAGCGCTTCACCATGTTATGTCTAGGTTTCCCCACGCCGCGGACACAACAGACTTTTCCATTGAAAAACAGAACCATGGATGAACAGATTCATATTGGTGCCACTTTACTGCCATTATTATGACATTACTAACAATATTATGTGTTTTTTTTCCAGCTCACTTTTGATTTCTTCGTCAGACCACATCACTATTAAACACCTCGTCTCCTCCTTTCTCTGCTACCATCGCTCATTTTTAACTTTTTCCACCAAACCAGCCAAACACCTACTTTTGTTGTACTTTTGTCACACCTGAAATTTTGGTTTTGATCAAACTGAAAAGTCAGAAAGTCTGGACCAAACAAGGCAGAAAGTGAAAGTACAAACTGTGTCTAAGAACACCACCTATGCTTCAGTCCTTACCTCCACCTGTATCTGTCCGCCTTTCTTAAGTTTTTTTACCCCCATGTTTTCCGTCTCAACACGAGAGACTGATATCGTAGATAACATACTTGGACTCACACATACATCTCTGAGGATCATTTCAGAGAAAAAGGAAACTAAAGTTCTTGAGATCCCACCGCCCTCTCTCATTCCCACACACTTCATACACAAAAACATTTTGAAACACACTTCCCAAACTCCCCAACAGCACACACTTCCAGGAACAAGACAAACATTAAACACGGACTCCCTCCCAATCTCTCTCTCTCTCTCTTTTCTTACCACAGCGTCCAGAAACTTGACGCAGCGTCTCAGCTCAGGTCGAGTCTCGCAGAACTGTCTGAACAGTAACCGACCAATCGGCTGTCGCTCGCACTGACTGCTGTAGTCTTTCTCTGCAGAGACAAACACAGACATGATGTACAGATGTAACACAAAGCTCCGTCTGGTTTAATTATATGAGGATTTAAGTTTAAAACCTGGGTCTCGTTTAACCCTCAGGACACCCTTTAAAGAAATCACACTTTTCCTCTTAAGGCCCTTTTAGACTGGATCATATTTAACATGAAGAAAATTTGTATTTTTTTTTTGGTCATTAACTCCAGTCCTCATCATGTATAGCAAATGTGAATTAATTTTCATAATTTTAACCCTTTAAATGCCAGTTTAATGCCAAACATTATTTTCTATTTGATGCAAAGTGGGGTTTTTTGTGCAGGGATTATCAGTCTGGGATATGTCAATGACAATGCTGATTTTGATAGATTATTACAAAAAATACCAAAAAAAATCACACTTTTCCCCTCAAGGCCCTTTTAGGTCACTGGATCATGTTTAAAAATATCACTGATCACTCACTCCAGGAGGAAGAATGTGAGGCTTTGGTCTAGACAATGGAAATGTTTTGTTTTTTGGTTTTTTTTTCAGTGTTGATGCTGAAATTCCCAAATTCCTTAAAGTATGAACATCTTTGCCAAATATCATCATCTCAGCATAAAAACTGCCAAAATGAGAGCAAAAATACAACTGAGAATCCCTAAAAGGGTCACAAGAGAACCTGAGGGTTAAACAGTGGATTAGAGCTGCAACTATCAGTGTATTTATTTACAGTCAATCAAAAGAAAAGTAACTGATTTACTGTGTTTTACAGGTGATTTACAGGTGCACTCTACTACAACAAAAAGTATCTTGTTACAAATTACAATACTTATTCATTAAGTGCATCAAAATAAAATACAAAATACTGGTAAAAGGAAATGTTTTTAGTTCAAATACAAGCAATTTGTACTTTGTAAACAAACTCATCATTGTGGTTTAAAAGTCAGCCCTTTAGATTTAGATCTAATTTTTAAAGCCCACTAAACGCCTCCATTACAAAATACTCAAAAGGGAATTAAATACATATTTTAAATACATTTCATTGAAATACTGCAACTCCATTTACATTTATTTAAGTACGTTTTTACACAAAATTGTACTTTACCGAGTAGTTTTATTGTGGCATGTTATAGTATATTTATGAATGAAAAAATGTACTTTTACTTCATTGCATTTGGTTGCATTATTTTTTAAGTCAGACTGAAATTGGACTCAGCAGAATCAAATCAAATGAACTGTTAAATATGTTACTGTTCCTTTACGTAACATGATTTGGATTGTATTACATGGTACATTTGGACCGTTTGCATTTTATTTCCTCAGACGAGCACTTCAAATGAACAGACCGGATCAAAGTTACAAACTACTCAGTGAACCTTTTTAGTAGATGCTTTCTGTAATCATTGTGACTACTAACTTATACTAGAGTCACTATTATCAGAGCTGTGGCTTCAGTTTCTTAAATATGAAGGTTTGATGCTTTAATTTAACTCATATTAAACTGAATACTTTTTGGGTTTTGATTTCTGGGCAAATAAACCAAAAAAATGTAGGTTGATAAACTGCAACATCCAGTTCAATAACTCGTCCAGGTGACACGTCGTATTCTCTGCTACTGAATAAAGCTGACCGAAGGAAATTATTATGAGTTTTATCCTTTTTGTTTTCATTTGCTCCATTAAAACACTATCAACTTTGCAGTTTGTTTGGAGTCTTGTCCCTTGATGCTCATCAGGAGCTTTTTTGTTTTCCCTATTTAATACAGTCCATTGTTCTCCTTTATTTCTTCTTCTTCTTTAAATAAACAAATGCTGCTGTTGTTAGTGACGTCAGTACATTTGCCTAAACAATGAGGACTGACAGCACTGCTACCTGTAGGGAAAAACCTGGAACCTGGACTCAGTTTGACCTCCTGAACTCAGCTCATATGAACTTCTACTCCCAGAGTGAGCAGAAAACAAACAAAACCAGAACCTGTGACGTCAAATTTAATGAAGTTCCTGTAACAGAGACATGGTATCAGATGTGTATCTTTATTTGATAGTCAGGAAAAGTGTCTTTTTGCTGTTTACTTTTTGTTCTTATGCAAACAATAAATCAAGCCCTGCCGTCTGGAACGATGTATAGCAGCGTTTGGTGGATCGGGTTTTGGTTAGGGAAATAAAGATCGCGTTTGGAGGTAAAATAAGCACTTTGTCTTGGTTACAATAAGACATATTCATTGATAAAACAAAAGGAACCAAACAGTGGTAGTATTACCCATCGGCCACTATCAGCATCAACTTCTGCCAATACCAATAGTTTGCAAAATGTCCCGTCAAATATTCGGTCTGTTTCTACTTACATATATGTCCTTCACACACACAGGGGATACAGATAGTTCAATGTCTCTCAACGACTTTTCATCGTCGTAATGATGAAAAACTGCTCATTAAATACTGCCGAGTCGACCACGTGGCCTACTAACACCTAAACATACAACTAGACCTGCATGCATGTGTTCAGCACAGTCGCCTGGAGTCGATTCCCAGTCGGAGCAGGGCCTTTCTGCATTTCTCTGTTCCTGTTTGCCTGTCACTACGGCTGAGTTGCCAGGTGGAAAAGAGATGAGGAAATGTAAATGTTGATTTGCATCTTGATGCAAAGTAACTCATGAAGCCTAACGTACAAACAAATGTGATTCAGGAAAGACCAGAAAGGTCAGAGAGTGAGGAAAACCGAGAAAAATCAACTTCAAAACCTTTTAACCAGAGTCAAAGTTTCAAAGGTGTTAACAACAGACAAGTGTTGAGGATAAATCCACAAAAGTGCCTCAAACAAAAACACTTCTATAAAAAAGTAAATGGAATTAGAAAGAATGATCGAATGAACTATAAAAATTCAAGCACAGCTTTTGTGTTCAGCAAAAAGTATGAAAGTAGTAGAAGTATGAAAAATGCCATCTGTGACTCAAAAGAGACTCTGGCAATAGATGGTCCACGCTTGGCTTATAGTCACACCTCCAGTGTGTAGTGTAGAGTGGAGTCTGTAAACCTCGACACCATGGATGTCCTAACATGTACATGGAAGATATAATATATTCTAACTGATGGTCCTGTTCTCACCATAAAGAACAGTTTAAAACCACAAATAACTGACTTTGATGATGTTGTCTCAGATTGCAATCTGAGACTACGCTGTTTTGCGTAGCTGTACATATATGTCATCTTTGTCCTCGACTCTCTTTTCTGCAAAGAGACCAGAGCAAAGCAATGTGCAGCGAATAATGAAAAGTAAAGCAGAGATGACGGCAAAAAGGACAAATGCCCTACGTATGCCCTACGTAGTCCATACGTAGAGCAAAAGGGACCGAGTCAAAGGGACCACTGAACAGAGTGGGACATCTCAAGGACAATACAATGTCTGTGGCCAGTCATCAGGTTGTTTCCAATCTTCAGGATCAGCAACATGATTAGAAAGAACATTTAACGTAACATTTCTAATTAAACGTTCGTTTATGTAATCTCCTGAACACGCTGGGTCAAAATTAGCTTAATTTACACTTCACGAAGCGCGGCGGTCCCACACCAGCTACTCATGCATGAAATATAACATCCCCCAGTTTCTAGGAACTTGTCATTATGTGGCTGTGGATCAGTGGAGTTTCTGAAAGGATCCCTGGAGGTGTGATGACCATGAAAGCAGCTGCGGGACTGTACAGAACATGCTGTACATTATTAAACACAGAACTTGTACATAAAGTCCTCGATCAGGCCTCCCGATGGTTCTGCGGGCCTTAGCGTCGATGGTTTTTACTCTGGATTAAGGCCTCTGTGGTGAAGGAAGCGTCCTAACACCAGAACTGCTCATTAATCTAATCGCACTCACGGTGTCAGCCTGTGCACTTATATAACGGCAAAACACTGCACTTTATCTTAATTAAAACATGTGCAGGTGTGGACATGCAAACCTGACCTCTGTTTGTGGAATCAGTCTCAGTTTAGGCAGTGTGATAGGACTAAAATCTCATACCCAAAGTAACATCCACAAATTTAATGAATAAGTCATTTGTGTAAAATGACCAGGACTACTTCTTAGTACATTCTGAATTAGATACAAATAAAAGGTACTTACTCATATTTGATTATTTTTTCCTCTTATTTAGGACCTCCAAATATGTAACATAATATAAAATATTAGAAGAGAACAGAAGTACAGTTGTAAACAAAATAAATGGTCAAAATTATCCAAACCAAAGCAAACATATACTTCTCTTTAACAGTAGAACTGTTTGAGGTCTTGCAGTAAACAAAATAAATACAGGCCTAACATAAATTCTCTTGTATAAAATACCAAATGTACACATGGTGCACTTCGTCATCTTATTCTGTTGCACATTCGTGTGACGTTTTGTCATAATTTGCACAAGAATTCTTGTGTTATGGCCAAAAATGTGTTGCTGGTTCCAATCTATAAAAAACTAACTTTAGAACTCCTATGAAGCATTTTATTACTTTACAGAGTTTCGGGGGGGAAAAAAGAATAGAATAGAGATGATTGTTTGCACAAATTTCCACTTTCCCACAACTCTGGGAAAATACAGTTTGAGGCCCTGAAGTATGTGAAATATGTCAGTCTGTCAGGATTATTCATCAAACTACATTTCACTTCACAGACCTCACTTTGTTCTGCCATTGAACATGAAATCAATCAACAGCAAATGAATATATCTGATTTCGGTGGATTACCGAGAAATATTGTATTTAGATAGAAAGATAGAAACGTTATTTGTCCTTGTGGAGAAATTGTTTTGCTGCACATTCACAAGGCATTTCATCACAACATCAGAGTCATCACATACTCATACACTTTACAACAGACGGGCAGAACCAGACCAGCTGGACATCTGCACGCAATACCTGTTTAAAAATATACCGGTTTGTACGACACGTCAAATTATGGATCTATAGTGAATACACCAGGGCAACAGACAAGATGGTGGCTCTAGTCATTCACAATATACTGTACTTATTCATCATTCTAGAAATACTCGTAAACAAATGAAGATATGTTTCACTGGCTTGAAAAATATTATCGGTGTGCAGATGGTGTTTCAAATAGAGCTGGTCCTGAGTGAAGGTTGAAGAAACCAGATGGTTATTGGTTGTTTAAAGGTTTTAAATGTATTAAATGAGCTGTGAGCATCCACCCATCGACATTTATTAATACTTTAATTTGAAAAGGAACAAGTACATAACTTTGCTGCATGTTAATATGATGACACACACTAACAAAACATTGGTCCACTTTAAGTTTATCCATAATGATTTACAGTAGTATTTTTGCGAAAACGTAACTGCTAATGTTTGTATGTTCAGTACGAACTGATTTGAACTCAGTGACTGCTCCTATTTACGAGGAGGTGAGAGTTCACGAGCCTGAGCTGACGTCTGCCTCCAAACTGCTCCATTTATGGGTACATTTCATTCACACAAATGACACTCATGAATAAAAACAACTGCTTAGTTCAGTCCGAGCCACGTGTTACTAGAGCTACCAACGTGCTCAATGAGCTTCATCTGTGTTTGTTTTCTTTCCTGCCTGTCTTGTATTTTATCTTCTTTCCTTCACTTTATGTCTAAATGACATCTGTTAATCTGAGGTCTGGATTCTTTGCTGATGTGAAAGCACAGACACGGAGGAAGAAAAACAGAACTGCTCTGAGGCTCATACTACTTTTTGTCAGAGACCTTAAGGGTGACTGAACGCTTCAATGGTCGAAAGGCTCTAAATAACAAGTCTGCAACAGCCAGCGTTTGAAAAGATGAACAAAGCCGGAATCCACTGAACCACTGACTGAATCATAATCTTCAAATTCGACTCTTTACAGCAGGTGGAAACACTTTGTAAACACACATCTCAAGATCTTACATTGTGATCGATCTCAATTCATCATATGATCTACTTTTCAGAGAGATCGTACAGATCGCGTCATTAAAAAATACACAACAGCGCTGTCAAAACTTTCCTACTCAGCCAGCATTTGTTTTAAATGGCCCGAGTACCCGCGTAATTACTGTATTTTACAGAAACCGTTGCATTATGGTTTGTTAGCATTAAAGTAGCTAGGCTAGTGAGTGTATTTAAGTCCTAGTATTTAAGCATCTGTGACGCACTTAAGTGTTCGGTTTTAATCCGCTTTAACCTGCAGATTGTGAGTAATATGTTGTTTTGCTGGTGAAGCAATAATAGCTGATGAAATGATGACTTCAGACAGTGACGAATAACCTAAGTCCCTTCCACCAGTCTCTTCTGAACTCTGATATGCAGTGAGTCTGACTTACCGATGCTTTAGAGTTACATTAGATTAAAAACATTTCAATTCATTCTAAAACTCTGGGGAAACAAATTAGGCGCCACAGTCTAGATAATTCATGGAAAACACTGCAGCTGTCACAGATGTACGATCAGGAAAATGTGGACTTCATCTAGATATTGTCAGAATAGTGGCAATAATGTTGGCACCAAAAAGATGAAAAATGTAGAGTTTCTAGTCGAATAAGAATAGCAGCAAAAAGCCGTCACACTCAGCCGAAAGCTCCAGAAACCAGAGAAAACTAGAGGAAAACTTACAGTTTATAAGAGGTAAGAAAACTGTGATTCAGATCGTGGATCACAACTCTGATGCTAGGGCTGCTCTGTATCTAGGGCTGCTCTGTATCAAAAGATCGTATGACGATCTTTTGATACAGAGCAGCCCTAGCATCTTTGGAAACAGTCAAGTTCAAATCTCTAATCACAATTATTTCAGTCAGGTCAAAGAAACGTTATGACCACAGCTTTTGTTAAGAGCCCTTTCACACCTGAAAGTCCAATCCAATTCATTTGATCAGTTAGTTTGGGTTTCACATTGCATTCACATTTTACGAGTTCTTTAGTAACTTTACAAACACACAGTATGTCAAGGCCACCTGAACTGAGACCACGTCATGACCAAGACCAGAGAGCGTTGAGGCCGAGACGAGACCAAGACTTTAAGGAGTTGAGATCAAGTCAAGACTAAGACCAGATGAGATACGCAGCAAGGGCTTCATAGCAACCACGTTTTTCAAATAGTTACACAACAATTGATATGGTGTAAGTTAATTTTCTCAACATAACAATGAAATAACAATCATTGTTTAAGGTAATTCAACTTCCACTTCTTCTCGAAAAACGTCAAATTAGAAAAAACTCAAGTTATGAACAGTTGTAAACCAATGCAAATCAAACTACTACTTGAGTTTTATTTTACTCATGTTTCAGAAACATGTCAACTCCAAACCCATTCACATCAAAGCATTACAGAACTTGAATTTAGTTTGTAACAAAGAGGGGAAAATAATATAAGCACGAAAGGCAAGTTGCCTCGAATGACTCATGTTCATACGAGTTACTCTTGCGTAAGTATTGCATAAGTCAGGGTGCAAGTTGTGGATATTGCAAAATGAAAATTGTGTGGAGTATAATTTAATATGACATAAAAGGGGAAAAAAGAGACAACCAGTTTCTGACAAACAAGGAAGTTGACAGTTTCCTGAATAGCTGCCTCTTTCTCAACAGCTCTTCCTGCGGGTTTCATAAAAACCGTTTAATTCATGACGAAATAAATTCAAGTTTTCAACATTCCGTTCTTTAACTACGCTTCTTTGTCCTTTGTCAGTGCTCGTACTTTGTGACCTGCGTGTTTGACTTTCCTTTCCCCCCCCTCCTCTCTGGTCAATCAGTATTTCAGATCGAATGTGGTTTTGTGCAGCTACTTGCTGAACTTCCTGCCTCTGTGTGTGACAGTATGTCATTCAAATCAAAGCTCATTTACATAGCACCTTTCAGGAAATCACTGTTTGGGAAGAAAAACACCGGCTGCTGAATACTTTACCACCTGCTGTCCTGACAGATTTGATTTCACTTGCAGAATCTTTTTAGCTGCAGCATATTTTTTGTATTTGTTTGAATAAATGAGCCCGACAGGTATGAGGATCCTTTATCTGAGGTGTGTTGGTGCTTTTTTTAATGCAATCATTCAAGACCACAATCATGTTCTGCTGCTGTGTTTCTCTGTAACTGTTGGGAATGACGCATATGGAGGCTTAAGACCCTCGAGTTTATTTATCTGAAAGAGGAGAATTTGAAAAGGAACACTTCAGTTTAGAGCTGTAACGATTATTTTCATTGTTGATGATTTGACAAATTGTTCGGTCTACAAAATGTGGAAAAGGTGTTTCCCGAAGAACAAAAATGATATCCACAAATGTCTTGTTTGCAAAGCCAAAGATATTTAGTTTACTGTCATACAAGAGGAAAGAAACAAGAAAATATTCACATTTAAGAAGAATTTTTTTTTTTTTTACCTTGAAAAAATTTACTCAAACTGTTTAACGATTATCAAAATAGTTGTCATTAATTTAATAGTTGACAACTAATCCATTAAATGAAGTCAACACATTTGGAGATACATGTTTTTCACTGTAGAGTGAGGCCTGTCACAATTATTACATAGTAATTGTGATTATTTTACATAATCGTATTAATTATCTCCATTCACCTGGAATAAACAGGTGGGTGAAACTAACAGAAATATAACATTGCATCATTATTTCCACATCGTGTCACTGGTGCTCTTTTAATGACATTATCTCGTTGCGTTTCATTCTTCTTCTACTATGAATTCATTGGAGAACTATTGAATAAAGACAAACACGTATACAATTCAAAATTCTAAAACTATTAGCAGACTTATACTACAGTGTTGGCATTACGAGGGAGGATTAGGGCCACGCTGAAAAAAAAAAAAGAGAATAAAGTCATAATATTACGAGAAAAAATTCGTAATATTTAGAGAAAAAGTCATAATGTTAAAAGAATTCTCATAGTATTACTTCAGGGCCCTAATCCTCCATCATATGGCATAAAAATTTACAGAATAGACTATATAAGAATAATTATTTGTAAGACACAAATTTCAATATCACCACAGCCCTAGTAGTATTATGTACAGTACTATAGATATAGTAGTACTCACTGATGCTCACTGATCTGTATATCCATTTTCTGCATCTTACTACTTCTACTCCACTACATCTCAGAGTCAAATCTTGTACTTTTTACATTTGTCTGACACTTCTAGTTCTTTTTCAGATACAGTTCTTCATCCTCTTCCTGTCCAGCGAAAACCAAATGTGTTGATGTAGAATGTTGGTGTTAAACTGAATGATGAAGTGTTTCCTTCATGGGTTGAGTTTTAAATTCTCCTTCTTAAGCCAAATAAACTCTTTTAGTGCTTTTGTTGGAAAAATGTATTGTCACTAAGCTGAAAACAGGCCGAGCAGTTTATAAAGTAGTTCGAATGAGCTCAACCTTAAACATGTACAGCAGTAAAATGCAACACACACACATGGATGCAAAAACATCATATCAATAGTAAAACACTGATGGGAACATTTTACTTTTTCACACTTTAACTACATTTTGCTGATAGTTTTACTTAAGTACGTTTTTGAAAGCAGGACTTTTACTTGTAGTGGAGTATTTTCACAATGTGATATTAGTTGTTGTTAGTTGATAGTAAAATCTACAGTAATTTCCACTGAAATGTACTGGAGAAGAGCGAACATTTTCATCTCTGCTTTTTTTGAGAAAATAAAAACAGATGGTTCATTTTGTGTCAAAGGGGCTGTTAGTTCCTGTTAGTTGCTTTATTTCCTGAACAGCCTATATTTCCACGCCCTAATTGGGGCAAAAGCCATATACATAAATAACAACCTTTTATCTCAAAGCTATCTTTGGTTTGAAAGACATTTGCCTCCTGGCCTCTCTTTAACACGGTATAAGTTTATCACGGGTCATCATCAGATGGGCTCTTTTTAATGGACGTCCTCTGAACAATATAGCCTGTGTGTTTACTCTGCCGGCCTGTCTGGACGGACCACGGTACAAACATGCTGTGCATGAGTAGTGAGTGACTCCACACACTAACACACCACAATGGATGGGAACTCTGCTGTAAACATCTTAACATTTCACATCACACTGACATCACATGCCGTTAAGGTTAACGTGCAGAGGAGACCGAAGCAGGGGCTCATGCACAAAGGCCAAAGTCCCATAGAATCACATGAAGGGGGTGGGACTTATGAGCTCTACTCCAGCCCGCCACCAGGGGGAGATCAGGATGTTTGGCTTCACCTTTGGAGGGCTATCACAGTGTCCATCCTTATATGCAATCTATGGACATCATCGGTCGCTGCGGTGGAGCTGACCAATCAGAGCACAGAGTCCTGTCCTTAAAGGAAACATGGAAAAACATGGAAATGCTTGCCATTTCATGGGGACTTTAGTCATTTCTCAAATGATGCTTCATGACTTTGTATGTATTATTTCAATGCCTTTAGCGTCTGCTGTTCTTTCTGAAGGCATTGTCTATATTGTTTGTGTTTGTATGAATTAAATTGGTGATAAATGAGCTTCATCAGTAAAGCTGTCGAATCAGTCTAATCAAAATTATTTATTTCAACAGACTTCATCCAAACATTAATGTGCCTTTCTCCAGACAAGTCTCATTGAATTTACACTTTAGTTAAAATTGTTTCATTTTATTTTAATCTATTACGTCTAGAAATAGGTTTCAGTGACGTCACATTGTCCACACACCGGATCACGACGCACTATCTGGACGCACTCTGAAATTGTAAATTCTGACTGACTGCACAGTTTGCGTTAGTGCTTATTATTAAAACTAAACTAACATGGAAATGTTAGTTTAGTTTTGTAGTTTTTTTTACCATGTAATCAATACAAAAACACATTTAAAAACAAGACTGAGTCGTTAACTTCATAATTCAGTCCCATCTTTAACACCTGCCAAAATCCTATTTCAGACATTTTAAGGCTAAAATTCGGAAACTGCCATATAGTAAAATTGCTATTGAAGAATCACTAATATATTCTCCTGGAGGCAGACGGATGCCCTGAGAGAAACGGCTTATTTAGTTTTAGCAGAAGAAGAAGAAAAATGTCTTTCTCCTGAACTATGAACTCAGACTGAACCATACATCAAATGTTACAGCTACAGTGGAAGTGCTTTTGTAAAAAAAAAACAACTTTGTGACTTTCTGGAAAGTCCCGAGTTCATGTGCAGGATCAGGACCGGGACACGTCAAGGGAAAACTCCCTCCCTGGCACCAGTGACCAGTGACAATAGTGGTCTATAGGGTTGAAGCTAATGTCAAACTGACATGTATTGTCAGTGTTAAGTGACGTCTCCGAAGTGTTCAAACCCAAATAAAATGTATTCACTGATCGTAAAAGACAAAACGGTGTCCCAACCCTGCTGTATGTAAAACAGAATTTAAACTTGTAAGTGGTCGTCGGATCAGTTGTCCTGTCAGACAAGTCTGTCCTGTCAGACAAGACATAATTTACTTTACATGATTTAATAAATTCTCTTAACATCCGCCAGGTCACCAGCAACTAATTTTAGGGTTATATTTGAGCCATGTTTAAACTGGTGGAATTTAGGTTGTGTTTCAGGAACATGTTAACACAGAAAGTTGAAGACGATCCCTTTCAAATGACGTCTAATACATGCATATTATCCTTACGCTTCTGTTATAAGACATGTAATAACACGGCTTTCTAACTTTTCAGGTTCCATGAAAAGTGTGGATGTTTGAGAGAGACGGAGTTGTTGCTCATGAATGACCTGCAGCATGGAATTATTTCGGCTACAGAAAGGATGATGTCAACCAAAAACAGGTACAGGTACAGGTAGCAACTTCAGCTGTAAAGTCCAAGTTCAAGAAAAGGATGGTTCGCACAAAAAAGTCATTTTCCAGCTTTTGTATTATTATTATTTTCTGTGTAAAGACAATGGAAAGAGCGGTGGCAGTTTATTTTGATTATGGTAATAAATGGCTTTTCTTCTTCATACGGTGATTGTGCATAATTAAACTATAGTTAGACTTATACAGCAGTGGCATAAAATTAACAGAACAGTCAATAATATTGTTAATTGGAATTATTTGTATGACAATTAATCGTCAACTCATATTTCAATATTGTGAGTCTTATTCACCGCAGCTTCTCCTGCTAAAGCTAACACTAACGCTAACCCTAGACTTTTTTCCAACTGTAAGTCACCACATAGTAGGGTGACATTTACAAATAGTTTGTTGTGTTTTTTTTTTTTAAATCAGTGCAGTGAACTCCTCAGGATCTTCTGACAGAACTCATTGGTCAGTAGTCAGTACTTTTATACATGTCGATCTGTTGTCCGGACATAGTCTGGTTTGGTCCATCCATCCATCCATTAACTACCGCTTATCCGGGGCCGGGTTGCGGGGGCAGCAGTCTAAGCAGGGAGGTCCAGACTTCTCTCACCCCAGACACCTCCTCAAGCTCATCTGGTGGGACCCCGAGGAATTCTGAGGCCAGCCGAGAGACATAGTCCCTCCAGCGTGTTCTGGGTCTACCCCAAGGCCTCCTCCCGGTGGGACATGCCCAGAACACCTCCCGAGGGAGGCGTCCCAAAGGCATCCGGAGCAGATGTCCAAGCCACCTCAGCTGGTTCCTCTTGACGTGGAGAAGTAGCGGCTCTACTCCGAGCTCCTCCCTGGTGACTGAGCTCCTCACCTGATCTTGTAGGGTGCGCCCAGCCACCCTGTGGAGGAAACTCATTTTGGCCGCTTGTATCCGGGTCTTGTTCTTTCGGTCATGACACAAAGCTCATGACCATAGGTGAGAGTAGGAACGTAGATTGACCGGTAAATTGAGAGCCTCGCATTCCGGCTTAGCTCCCTCTTCACCACGACGGACTGATACAGCGACCGCATTACTGCAGACGCTGCACCGATCCGCCTGTTAATCTCCCGTTCTGTCCTCCCCTCACTCGTGAACAAGACCCCGAGATATTTAAACTCCTCCACTTGAGGCAGGACCTCCCCACCAACCCGGAGAGGGCAGGCCACCTTTTTCCGGTCGAGAACCATGGCCTTGGATTTGGAGGTGCTGATCCTCATCCCTGCCGCTTCACTCTCGGCCGCAAACCGCCCCAGTGCACGCTGAAGGTCCAGGTTCGATGAAGCCATCACGACCACATCATCCGCAAAAAGCAGAGATGAGATCCCCAAACCAGACCCCCTCCGGCCCCTGGCTGCGCCTAGAAATTCTGCCCATAAACGTTATGAACAGAACCGGTGACAAAGGGCAGCCCTGCCGGAGTCCAACGTGCACTGAGAACAGGTCTGACTTATTGCCGGCAATACAAACCAGACTCCTGCTCCAGTCGTACAGGGACCGGACTGCCCTTAGCAAAGGGCCACGGACCCCATACTCCCGGCACACACCCCCATCGAATGCCTTCTCCAAATCCACAAAGCACATGTGGACTGATTGGGCGAACTCCCATGAACCCTCGAGCACCCGACGGAGGGTATAGAGCTGGTCCAGTGTTCCACGACCAGGACGAAAACCGTATTCTTCCTCCTGGATCCGAGGTTCGACTATCGGCCGGTTTGGTTAGTCTGGTTTGGTGTGCAGGATAAACTTGCAATTTTGCTCTTTATACCTTGTTTATGTTGCCAAAAGAGACTAAAAGAGGAAAATATTTTGGAACAAACCAATCAAATCTACCTCTCTTATGCTGTCTCACTGTGTATTCGCTCTTCTATTCGGTCTTATCCACTTCCTAGCTGTGGTTAAATGATTCAAAGCTGCTATTCACACACTATCACAGGTGCACAATGAACATGTTTGGTTCAGCTCAAGCTGTTTAACCGCACAGAGTCACAACATAACCAAGCAAAGAAGAAAAATCTACTGTTTTACAAAGATAACTGTAGATTAGTCGTGTGACACATTTGAGGCTTTAAGGCATAAGCAGGTCAGCAGCTGATTAAAAGCAGTGATAAAAAGCTTCTTTCATCCAATAAGAGATACTTGTCGATTTGTTTTTGATTCTTTCAGAGATCGTAAAAGCCCAGAGGACCAGAGCCATGATTTTGGATAACTGGACCAGGTGTGAAACAATATATATTTTGGTGTTTAACATACACAATACATGTATACTTGTACATTTTATTTTTACATTTTAGCAAAAGGAAATCGTTGATTATTAGTGTTTTGTTCTGTTTTTAGGAGATATTGCTCGTTTACCTGCTGTTAATAAAACTCAAATGTTATAAGGATTGAGACTATTTTAGAGGTCTGGTCCCATTAGATGCACTTGAAGTATTTTGAAATGACTTGTGACAGGAACATCTGGATGTAGATGTTTTGACTCATATTCATATTGATTATGATGATTTGTGACTAATATTTGTGAAATATTTTTGATATTTTAGGATGTATCTTATCTTATCATGGCTTATCATTTAAATTGTGTCTTTAATCTTCAGATGGGACAGTTTTCAGACTCTACAGTAAGTTTTTCCCTCCTCTTGTTTTGGTACTTCCACTGCTTTTCCTCTGTCATATTCATTATCTCTGAGCTCTGCTAACAGCCCGTCACCCGTTAAAATGAAAGTCACCATACTGCTGGTTGAAACAGCAAAAACAAAAGAGTTGACTTCCTCTTTCTGCACTGGCCACAGTTTCCTCCGCGCTACCACTTGAGCAACATTCACATGTTTCTTCCAGCCCAGTGTATTTAATGTGCTACAGAACCCTTATGCTGTTTTTCTGGATGCATAATCGGTTTTCACATGAGCTGAGAAAACCTGTCTTTACATGTACAATAAAACATGTTGTGACTGATCTCCAGCTGGTGCTTGTGATGAATCAGCTCAAAATATATATTTGTGTTTGTTGCTGACAAAAAGCAGACACTAAGGGAAAGAAAAAGTGAAAAATAAAACCGGAAGGAGCAGTTTATCTTTTTGTACACACATGTTGGACAGGAAGCAGTGCACGTTTTGCGACAATAAAACAAACTAAAATCCTCACCCACTCAATTCCATATAGATTTGAAGAAAAGCCACATATTTACAAATGTTTAATTAATAAGGGTTTTTTTTTTTTCCTTCCATGTTTATGCACTTTGTCATTGACTTCTAAGTATGTGAAGGGTCTGTCTGATGAAATTTTCTTTTGAGAAAAAGTTTGATCAGCAGCAGCAGAACTTTTTTAGAGTAAAGTTAGAGTTCATTAATTGCTGTCTTGTCTTCTTTTATGCTGGTTATAGCTGAATGTGACAATGTTACCCTAATAGCATCCTAAAGTGTGCAGTTTAAAACCTGATGGCTGGATTGGGATCATTAAACATGTTTAGAGTTTGATGTTTTGAGAAATGTTTTTTCCGAAAAGGTTCCTTTGATCACAAGTATTTGGGGACTGCAACTTCCAGTTATTATTATTATTATCATCCAGTAATTTACTCATCTTTTACAATAAGTGTATTGAGATAATTATGTTTAAATTAATCAATTTTAGTCCAATGTTTCAAATAACATCCTAGAGTCAAGCTATCCATTCAACAATTGTAAAAAAAAGAGAAAAGCAGCACATTTTGGTTACTGTTGTTACACCTTGTTACGAACAGCTGTTTTGAAATATGAGAGGCGTAGACAGAAATGACTACATACACATTTGACAGCTACATTCACAATACAGTATTATTTTGAACAATAAAAACTCCAATGTAAGATGCTAACTAACATTAGCTTGTTAGCAAACAAAGAGTTGAATATGAATTATTATAAAATAGGCTGCTTGTTTTATCTTTAACCATTTAAGGCTGAGCTAATACTGTATACCACATAAAAGAAACAATGGTAATGATGGCTTTGTTAATAATGGATAATAGTGTGCTAAGCTAGCTAACGTTAGGTACTCAGTAGTATCCAAGAAATTTGGTTGGTACCATAAAAGTACAGTACTAAGTCATATATATTGGGTGAGAAATGTGCTATTGTTTCTCATTATTTACTTAGTATATTGTCATAAAGTAATGGAAATAATCACATCAAAAATCTCTGTATATAATAAGTGAATGTGATAAGATTCAGGTGTGAATGAGCTCTTCCACAATGTTTTTCCATATCACATATTTCTCCTCTTGCGTAGGAAAAATACACCTCCCTTTAAACTGTGCCTCCAGGATTGGACAAAGGTGTTTCTTGGGGGGGGGCTTAGCAAATGGACAATTAAGAAATACTGTCAATCAACTAATCAGTTTATTGACTGATCTTTTCAGCTCTAAACTATTTTAATTTAGTGCCATCATCTGTATGTACGTGGATATCTAGGAAATTAATTAGTAAACAATAACAATGCTGATTATATAGCCTCAGTGTATGATGGTTCGACGTATGTTTGTTCATCAGTGTTTCTCTCTTCAATTTATGTCTTTTCTGAATGTTTTGACTCTCAGGTTGATTGTCTCTTTCAGCTCAGAACATTAGATTTACTGCTGCTGCCACTTCAGATTATAAACACCACTGTGTACTTAGAGATGTCAGTAAATACAACGTTTCCTGCAGGACTGAGTGACGAGTAACATTAGATGATTGATCAATAAAACTGCTGATAAGACTGAACTACAACACAGCATCATACACAGAACTGTCCAGCCTTGTAATTTATACACTAATATCCAAGTTTCCAGGCCTTATTGGACTTGGCTGCGAAACTTATATATAACTTATATAAAAGGCACGTCTTTAAAGTGCACCTGTTATTTCCAGGTCCATATTTTTAAACACAATTCCACTACAATAATTTTGCATGATTTAAACAAAAAAGGTCATTCAGCTTTCACGAGGTCTATCTAGCAACAGTGCACAGCACCTGTAATTATTTAGCGCCGCTCAATTTCTTCCACCAGCTCTGGAAGCTCCATAAACAAACAGTAGCAGAAGAATTTCCACTGGAAGCAAATGTTCAGAGCAGCTGAAGCCCAAGCATTTGACAAAGTGGGATTTAGGGTTGGGTATCATTTGAATTTTATCTGATCGGCACAATTAATCAAATCTCAATGTCAGACTGTGGAATTATATAGTCACAAAGGGCTGCAATTTTAAGTTCTAGTACTCGTATGGATTCAGTGATGCTGAGCAGAGAGAGGTACTGTGTAAAAAATGCAAAGAGAAATGTGCTCAATTGTTTTTTATGTTTTGAAGTTTTTGTATAATCAGCAATTTGTGCATTTTCCTTGATAACCAGACAAATATAATCCAATTGCAATATTATGCACAATAATCACAATATGACCTTTTCACCAAATTGTGCAGCTTTAAATTTTATTGATTCCAATTCCGGTTATTATCAATTCCCTGTTTCAATTCCAAGATGGCAAATAAAAGAGTGGTCAAATGTATAAACAACAAACATTTCTTATTTTTCTGCTGTTGTTGTGTTCACTGAATTCACTGAACATTCACACACAAAGTAATTTACTAAATACATACAATAAACGCTAGAGTAGTTAATTAGCCTAACTACTAGTTGTCACAGAGAGACTTAATTTGGTTTCTGGTGACAAGCATATGCATCTTTGTTTGTTCTATATCGCACTCGTCACACATTATTTATATGTGTGCGTTATGCATGTTAACAACTGCAAGGTACTGTATATCTGGCGACTCAATTTAGCATTTTTAATTTTTATTTTTTATCCGCCCGAGAGAACGGCGCCATCTGCGATCGATTTATCTCAGATCCTCGTCTATTCCTGCAGCACCTTACACACTTTCAACAAATAAACACTTTGTCCAGAGGAAAGTTCAACGGTCAAAACAAGCTAATGACTGAGAAGGAATTATGTCACGCATTCACTGCACTTGGCCTTGTTGTTGTTTTTTCTGTAGTAAAGTGAAGTTACACTTTTAACCGTTTAGCACAGTTCATGTTTCACCCTGTTGTGATGCTAGTGTTTCATGCGAACTCTTCATCTAAACAGACAGGTCCTGGCAGATTGCTACAGCTATGGTCCTTGAGGACGTAGGAACCGAGAAACGGAACCCAAATTCTACTTTTTTTTTTTTTTACAGGTACTCGACATTTTGTTATTGGTTCCAATTTGGAATCAAGTTTTGGATCCCAAACCTACAGGGATTTCTTTTATATACAGTATGTTCACCTCATGATTTGAAACGTTGCCCGTGTTTAACAAAGACATCCAGTGTTGTATTACTATTAATATGGCAGAGAGCATAATCTGTCAATACAGTCTTTTTGAAATTGTAAACAGATTTGAAGCCAAAACAAAGAAATGAAGACAGTTTATTGAGAAACTGCAGAGAAGTGAAGACAAAGAGTGAACATCGGTGAATTAGTACCATGAAAGTTGAACCAAAGGAAGTTCTCAACTCTCCCTTTGAGCTACGAAGCAGCCTGTGATGCAACTACAGAACTGACAAGAGCCAACATGGAGATAACTGTAGATTATAATCTATAATTTCAAGTCTGTGCAAGTTGATTTTCAAATGTATTCAACAAGCATGATGAATGAAGCAAATGTCCCATAGCTTCAAAAAAGACCAAATTGTAGCTGAAAGGGTTGTTACCTTGGACTGTGGCTCTGGTGCAACATGTAAACCAGGGTTGCAACTATGTTCAATGGAAAGAAGCTAAAGCCTGCTTGAAAAGTCACTATTTTACATCAGACAGTAATTCACATGTTCATGGCACGAGGTCTCTAAATGTATGTATTTATCAAAGACATACTAATAGAAAGAATTTAAACAGTAATTTAGGGGGAAAAAAAGTCATTTGATGTGTTGCTACCATAGACTGTACCTAAGAAGTCGACAGAGGAACCACGACATCACCCATTGGTTTCTGAACTACCATTTTGAAATCAGAAGTTTGTGTTTTGGCAGTCGCCATTTTGGCAATCGCCATGTTGGCTTTTTGGAGCCAGAAGTGACCATATTTGGACAAAAGGGAGCATGATGGGTCAGAGCCATCTGCGAGGGGTCATGGGTGAGCTAATGCTAGATGCTAGCCTGTTGGAAAAACAGTAAATGTCATCATGTATTTGTGTATCAAAGTCATTTGATTGTCTCGTAAGTGTAACCTATTAACCACAGCTACAGTTTAGTTGTCTGTCGGGAAAAATGTGTTTTATCCAATGAACAGAAGCTCCGAAAGTAAGACTTGGCAGGTGAGCGAGCTGTCATACACCTGTCAATCAAAGCCTGACACAGCAGACATCAAAGCTTCTATTTGACCTGAGATCTTATTAATGGAGGGAAAATTTAAAGATGGACCAGAACACTTATTAGAGGTTAGACTAGGTTGGTGTAAAGAAAGTAATCTAGTTGTGTTTTATGAAGAGAAATAACTCAGAATATCTCATATCTCTGTTTTTCTACATGGCTGAAATATGACTGCATGTTAAAAACTACAATAACAAAGACTACATATTTGTTTTCCAGACTGTGTCTAATGACACAAAGTTCTAAGAAAAGCTACAACATTTATTGAGCTAAAGAGGAACTGGCCACGTCTTCATGGATAAATATAAAACATTTGAATCAGTTTCAGAGAC
>JAPQRN010000007.1:22415252-22435149 GCA_037367275.1 Coranthus polyacanthus
ACACAAAGTCTGTTGATGAGATAAAAGCACTACTCTCTCTGTAAAACGGGTTATCTTACCTGTGGTTTGTCGCAGCTCTTCACACAGACTAACATGGGGGAACTGCAGCATCTGCTTCCATTTTTTGCTCTTTCCTTTTCTATTCCCGCCACCTCCTGTAAAAAAAACAAATAAACAAGTCTAAGTGTAAGTAGGATGTTCATTTAAGATTACACTGTCACCTAACATTTAAGACCTTATCATTCTGACATCCCGTTCATGGTAGCTGTTTTTCTGCTTATCTTTTTAGTCACTGCTGAAGATAAAGAGTGATGTTTGTTGTGGCAAGCAAGGGGATTTTTTTTTCCTGAATGTTTACTCATAATAACCTCCTTCACTGAAGTTATTGCCATCATTTATCTGCCCTTATGTTATGAAAATGAACTGAGAGATAATTCATTGAATGTATTTTATTATATGCTGATGATACAGTTCTGTGTGTGTCTTGTTACGACTCCATTCAGGTGTAATATTGGAATACTTATTTAATTTGGATAAATAACGTTATAAATTATGTTTGGGTTTTTTTTTTACATTGTATACATTTGGTCTGGTTAATTTTGCTTTCACACAGCAATTTTAGGAGCGAACTATGGAGTGTCTCACTTTATAGACAGGCTGTGTCTGATGTTGGCGTGTTGTTAATTAACCTCATTATTAACTTCTTCCAACTTCTGTTTGTTTTTCTTCTTCTTTTTTGATGACAATAGTCTTGTGTGCCTTCCTGTAATTGATCCAAAGTCTAAACTATCCATAAAGTGTTTTCACAATGTAACTGAACTGAACCATGGTTTGATCCGGACAGAGAGCACCTCCTTTGTCGGACCAAAGACCGGCTGTTTGGTCCACACCATTGTCCAAGGGAGGTTTCACATCCCAAGACAGTGAACACCCTAAGTTTGCAAAATGTACTATTTCACTAGTAATTCTAATTCCACCAATATAGTTCAAGTGTAGGTTCGGAGCCAGTGCCTAATCTTGAACCAGTTCTTCCCATTCAAAAAGGATCTAGAACGAAGAACCGCTTTAATGTCAGGGGATGATTATCGTTACCAACAAGACCAACTGTGACCAGAGCTAAAGTAGCATCTTGTCTGTCTATTCCTAATAAGACAGACCATAAAGCCAGAAGAAACACGTGTAAAGGAACAATGTAGTCTGCTATGTTATTACTGTGCTTGAAGTAGCCCGTGGAAAAGTAAACCGGTTCACAAGTTAAACCAACTCAATTTGGTTTAACTGGCAGTAGCACCAGCCCAGAGCTAGAAGGCAGAATTAGTCGTCCATTAATAACCATAATCATAAGATGTGCAAAATTAATAAATCACAATGTCAGTCTGACAAATTATAATCATGAAAGGCTATGATTTAATGAAATGTGCATGAGTGAAAACTGATCACTGACACTGACCTCGGATGTCAATCAAAAAGGAACTCAAAATGAAAACACACTCACACCACCTTCAAAAAAGACAGCAAATAAATTAGAGAAAACAAACTTGTCAAATACCCAGAAAATGACTTGAAATAGTACAATTAACAAAGCACATAGCAAAACAGAGCTAGAAAACCCTTAGAGCTATTTTTTAATAAAAGATATAAATCAGTTAAGTTTTGAGAAGGTTCAAGGTTTCTGATTTCTGGTTTATGATAATTTGTTCTTGACTTTGGGAGCGGTGGCTTTACTCAATTACACATGCTAATAGAACAAGTGTAAGAACCAACCTAATAGAAGATTAGGGATGTATTTGCAAATCATTAGTAGGTTGAAATTAGAGTAAGCTTCAAGAAAATGAGCGCAAGTCTGCACGATAAGTATACACATACATGGTTTATTGAGAAATATACATGGCACAGGCCTTCAAATCAAAATAATAGTATCTCTGCAAACAACAGAACTGGGCAGTCAACCCGGCTACAAAATGACAGCACGCAGAGAAGTGAAGACAAAGAGTGAACGTCAGTGAATGAGATCAGAAGATAAAGGAAGTTCTCGTTTACCCCCTTTGAACTTTGAAAAGCCCACACAGACTGTGAAGCAGTTCTCAGAAAGAGCCAACGTGGCGATTAATGTAGGTTCTAATCTCTAATTCAGTTTCTATACATGTTTCAGTCTGAAGAAATTAATGGAAACAAATACACAACAAACACAAAACACAACGACATACAGCAAATGTGGTCAAATATGCAAGTGTGTGCAATTTATATAATGATATGCAAAACTCCAAACATGTCACTGAGTATAAAAGTTGTATATAAAGTATATAAAGTTGGTCTTATCAACACAAATTAATTTCTGTAATCAAACATTTTACTTCCCTCTTCTTTTTAAAAATTTAAATATTTTAACTTTAAAACCCGTCATCTTGTAAAGTATTTGTGTACACATATTGTATTTTATATTCATTTCATTCTATCACTAACATGATCCGTCACCAGCTTTTCAAATAATAGTCTATGTTGAAGGTTTTATTTAATATTTGTAAGGTTTAGACATTTCAGGTTCAGACACTTCGATTCTGAGGGATTCGTTGATTGATATTTTCACTATTTTTCCCACAATTGACAAGATTAATCGAGACAAGATCTCCTTTTAACAGTAAAATAATTATAAATGTGAAGAAATGTTAGGAGTGAATGAGATGAAAAAAAAACTTTAACTACATGAAGTTTCAAACACACAAAACAAACAGAGGGTTTTATATTTTCACTGTGTTCACTGATGATCCATTTTTGCTCCATAAACTGCATAATTTGCTAAACTGATGGGTGGGAAATGCTTAATGACTTCCTTTTCAGCTCAGATAATTACTCATAATCAGCAATTTGCATCTTGTGATCCGGTCACTGGATCACAATGTGGAGCTGAAAAGTTAAAAACGTAGGGAGAAAGAAAAGCATGTTTTAAAGTGACACTAGACCCACTGTTACTGTGGGTTTACAGCCATTTAAGAATAATAATGTGCTTTAGGGATCAGTCTGATAATTTTAGGAACCAGTTCAGACTTTATGGAGGTGGTTATAGGGCTGGGTTATCTGACCAAAAGATCACATGACGATCTTTTGAGGTAGAATCCACGATCTGGATCACAATTTCATCAACTTGTATAAAATGTAGGCAAGTTCTGACAGCGCTGTTATTTATTTTTTTAATGAAACAATCTGTACGATCTCTCTGAAAAGCAGATCACATGACAAATTAAGATCATGACATCTTCCAGCCTTGGGTGGTCATCTGATATGAATCAACAATGCATAAGGCTTTTTTGACTGAAAGTATAAATTAAAGGTTGGCTGCACTTTCATGTTGTTCTGTGGCTGATGTAAACTGACTGGGGCCCAGGTTATTTCTCAACGCTTATAGAGTTAACTTTATGCAGTTGACATCTCTACTAATAAGCAAATAGAGCTGATACATGTTGATCAATTTGTGGAGATTTAAAAGAGATTTAAAGACCTAACACGTTACAAATCTTTCTACAACCTCGACTGAGAAAACAATTTGGACTGTGTGGAAAAAGCAAATTAAAAAAGAAGCATAAGTTCAGTCAGATGCGTCCACTGTCCTTGCATCATAATCTGTTCATGCCGTGCTTCCAAAATCGAATCATTCTGTCAAACCATCCCTGAGATCAGACTGACTGATGCACTGTGGACACACTGTAAAAGAAAGCAGTGATATTAAAATGCACTTTGACTTGTATTTCATTGTCGACGGTATACATAATACACATCCGTTCCTCACATTCAGGTCTTTAACATTTCATCAAAACAGCAGAAGTTGCAACAGAGGCAATTTTGCAGATTATTTATTCATGTTCGATTAACTTCCTTAATTGTTTTTGTTTGTTTTCCTCCCTCCTCTTTTCCCTTCCCCCTTTAAGTGTTTTCTGAAATTTGCCAAACCCTCAGAGCTATTCACTCTAATCTCCAGGATGACATTGTAAATAACAAACTGTTCTTAATATCTTGCCTGGTAAAATAATGAGTTAAAATAATGAAATAGCAATGTGATTTGAAACAGGTGACGTGAACAGGTGATTGTAATCATGATCCAAAAACAAATGGTCCAAAAGCAGAATTCAGGGAAGGTCTAGTCCTTTAGGAGCAAGGATGGGTCGACAGTTTGACAGCAAATGTGTGCGAAAATTATGGAAATATTTCAAAACAATGTTTCTCAAGGAAAGATAGGAAGGGATTTGGATATTTCAGCCTCTACAGTGCAGGAAGGAATTATAAGATACACTGAATCTGAATGTATTCTTTTGGCTCGGCCTAAGATGAACCCTGTGATCTCTGATCCCTCAGACGACACCACATCAGGAACCTTCATTCATCTACAGCTGATAGAACCACGTGGGTCAGGATTACTGTAACAAACCTTTGTCAAACATTACAACAGGGAGTTAGAGCCACAAAAATAAAATTATCTCCCTGGTCAACATAGATTTCTTTTAATTATGAAAACAATCTTCCCCTACTGTAACTTTACCATGTTTTTGTAACTAATCCTAAACAAACCCTCAGATAAGAAAAAAATCATTCAACATTTGATTTCTCTAACATAACAGACAAACATAGGAAACTTTGATAAACCGCGAACATCTTGCTGACTGTCCTTTGGGCGTCAGTTTCATTCCTACAACAGCAAATATGGCAGTGGTTTGAAATGTTTGGGGGCAGATTGGCCTTTGAAATATTAGAGGATTGAACAAATAGAGACACAGTGGAGAAGCAGCTCAAGTATTTACTGATAACAGAGCATTGTTGTGAATACAGCTGCAGTCTCGAGGCGTCCTGCCGTTAACTCGTCACCGAGCACTCAGACGAGGAGAAAGTCTGCACTATACTTTAGCATTTGTTATTCAAATGTTACACATCTGCTGCGGCCCAGGCATGGACAAATAATTAATTTAGATGCGATGTAAACAAGATGTTTGTTTATGTCCGGAGACAAATGATAAAATCAGGCACATAATTACTGATAACCTGATTTGACGGCACACAAAGCATCCACTCTGAGCATTAAATCAAGACAAACGGCATGGAAATATGGGAGATCGGTGAGAAAAGGCCACAGATTAATGAGCATAATTACGCAGGGAGCAGTATAATTAGCTGAGGCAATGTGCAGAAAATCATCACACGCTGGCACAGAGACAGGCTTGTTACAAAGGAGGTCAAAGTTTACAGCGTTGTTTTAATTTAACAGGAGTACCTGACACCAAAGAGGTTCATAATGACACGAGATAAGCAGCCAGTGACAAACAAGTCCAGTAGAAGAAAAACAGTTTTTATAAATAATACTTTTTCAAACCAGCAAAGTTCTTCAGCTGCAGCTAAAATGATGATGTAGACGAGTTCTGCCAATTATTGGATCCAATATTTACCATTTTTACAGTTATCAGGATTGTTGTTTTTTTATCTGATATCTGAAAGAGCTGGCCACTATACGGTATTATTACCACAAACATAAAACATACAGGGATGGACTTCAAACACGTTTTAAATCTTTATTCATAACATTACCATCAGCCTCATCTGTACTTTGTATTCGGTATCAAAGCTCATGTATGTGTCTGTATAATCTTCAGTATTAGACATCTAGTCCTCCTTTACTTCCAATCGCCCACCTTTTCACTAACTAACTCTCTGGTTACATAACAACTACGATGCCGTCGTAGAGAAGAGCTTTAAGCACATTCATTACGGAGATGATTTCTGCCACAGTGGACAATTAAATACGATGTCTGTGAGAAACTTCCAGCTCCACCTGCAGGGTTTTCCCCACCTGATCAAATCAAACAGTGTCCGGTCTGAGTGTTTAATCAAAAGCAGAGTAAAAAAAAAACACAAATGAGCACACGAGAGAGAGAAATGTCAGCATGATGTGACTGCAAACTACACACTTCCTTTCTTCACTTGTCTTTCAGGATAAAAGCATGAAGTTAGATTAGAAAAACAAATTTATGCCTATTCATGTGTTAAAATGTTCAGTCACTTGGATAAACAAACAAATCAACTTAATGTAATTTCTGTCAGATATAAATGAAAGACGTAACATGGTCCTCACCAATCTGAAATTCAATTTTATGCGTTAACTTTAGTAAACCACTCACAGGTGACAGACGTTACAGTCAATAAAATGAATGTAAGTACACAAAAATATTTATAGGCCAAGTTATTTTCAGATATTTTAATGAAGGAAATGTTACATATTATAGCTTTAAGATGTTATTCATGTCATATCTGCACAACCTTTGTTTACAAAGGTAAACAGAAATGCCAGTTTTATCTGTATGTTCCAGCATTCAATGGTAATAAATAGCTCTTCTTCTTAAGGTGCATGTATATTATTAAACTAAGCTTAACTACGATATTGGCATAAAATGAAAAGAAAAGACGAATCGTTAATCACAAGTACAGTATTTGTATGACCTTGTCGTGATCATGACAGCCCTAACGACAACATCCTAATACCTCATCCACAAGTACTTCTGAAACACAAAAAGCCAACTGACAATATAATTTTCCTTTTCTTTTGGATAACTCAGAGGACTTTCCCATAAGGAATTGAAGTCGGAAGCACAGTAGAGTCCATTTGTCTCCACAAAGTCAGCAGTTACACATTTGCTCATGCAAACAGAATTATCTATGTAACACAGCTAAAAAGTGCAGGTTGCAGGGTTCAACTTTGAAGTAATTGCTGCCCTGTCGTGTCCCACATGACAGAAACAAACGTAAAGAGCCAAAAACAGAAAGAAATAACAGAAAATTATACACCAATAGGTTTACCGTGGGGTATTTTTAGGTCCTCATTAAGCTATTTTGTCTTTTTTTTCTGCCGGCTTGGCTTTAACAGCTGCTTTCATTATGATGTGAAAGAATAGGAGAAAGAATCAGTAAGTGTATAAACTTACAGCTGGTGTTTTTATACATTCACGCGTTAGACCAAACCACAAACTGGCTCTGCAACAGAGAGGCGTGTCACATCCCTGCTGACTATGGACACATCTGCCCACAGGAAGTGACAAATAAAAAGGCAAGAGTGAGCACTCTGTCTTTCAGAAAAGTCAGACCGTCCAAAATTCCACCTGTTGCTTCCTTTTCTTTTATTTCCAGGGGTGACTTAAGGTCAGTCTATTTCCTCTCACTGCTATTTGAAGCCATTCACAAGTTCCCCAATGCAGCATTAAAGGAAAACTCCACCCGAATATAACACTCTTTATACCTGCAATCCAACACATTTTCCTTCTTCCATGAATAACCATGGACCGTTAACTGTATACGAGCCATGTTGTAAAAGAAATGACCCCTTGTAGAAATCATCTGAACAAAAATTATCTCATGATCTTATCTTACTGTGAAATCAACTGCAGAAATGCCTCCTACAACATAAATACTGAAAAGAAACGGCTGAGCGTCTTGAATCAGTGGCAAAGAAAAGTGACTCGCTACTTTTGAAAGGTCATTGTGATTGAGTATCATGACAGTAGGATTGGATTTCCTGAGTTTGGATACCTTGAGGTAAACGCACTTCATAAGTCAAACGTCTCAAAAGTTGAACACAAAGCAGCCTCAGTGGAAAAGACTAGAATTACTCCCTCACAGCTGTTTGTGTGTACGTCTCCACCAAAGCAGGCGAGGTGCAGTTCACATCTACGTCTGTCCAGACTCACATACAGGGTTTTTCCTGTATAGAGACGTATGACGAGGCGGCCTCCAGCTCTCGACAAAACTCTGACAGGGGTCTTCATGGCGGCGCTTGTGAATGCAGCAGCGGCTTGGCTCTCTCTCTCAGTGTTTAGCTTTTAAGTCTTAGGTTGTTATCTTGTGTCTCGTCGTTGTTTGGTTTTCTTCTCCTTTTTAATGACCAGAGAGGAGCTAAACTGAGTTTCAATGTACTGTCTAGTGTAATGACAATAAAGGATCATTCATTCATGTAAGAACACTATTTTCTAACAAGCGCTGCACTCTGTGAACATCTGTCATTTGCTGCGGTGGTCAAAGCATTAAGCCATTGTGATTCTGCTGTAATTTTTCACCAAATACAAATATTCCTTTAAAGGTGTAGAGAGGCTTTTAAAAATGTCTTGTGCAGTGCCAAAGAGTTTATCACAGTGAGTCTTCTTTTCCTCAAGACCTCCAACAAGTTGCTGTTGAGATTACAAGATAAAGATCAAAACTACAATCACACAAGCTTTAAACTTTACTAATTTGAAGAAGTGCTTGTTACCTTCACCCTGCAATATATTGCAATAATGGTACTGCAATAAGGTCTGTCTGTCTGTCTGCACTTGCAACTCCAAATCTACAGCACATTTCAGCTTGCGTTGACAATATTGATATTTGAGTTGACGATTCACTGTCATATAAATCACTGAGATTAGGGATGTTATTGTCTATTCTGCTAAATTTATGCCACCACTGCAGTAAAAGACTAATAATAGTTTAATAATGCACCTTATGAAGATAAAGACATTTATTGGCATAGAATTTAGAAATATATAAAATGATTTATATCTGTTTGCTTTTATTCTCCAGTCTCTCCATTGAACTCATAGTAGAAGAAGAATGGGACGCAATGAGATAATGTCGTTAAAAGAGCACCAGTCAAACAATGGTAAACGATGTGGAAATAATGATAAAATATGTTATCTGTGTTAGTTCCACCCAACTGTTTTTATACAGGTGGATGGAGACAATTATCACGATTATGTAAAATAATCATGATTATTTCAAATAATTGTGATGTGGCAATAATGTAATAATTGTGACAAACCTCAGAATTAAAGAGCGTCATTCCTTTGAAAAACATCACACATGCCGACGATATCTATCGACATGAAGAATTTGTTGCTGATCCTGAAGACGATCCAGAACTGAGAGCATCGTTTCATTTCATTTCTAAATCTGACATATTTGAGGGGCGTTCTCGACCTCAGTTTTAAACATAGTAACTTCAGATTTGGTTTTACACTCACTGTTCATTCCTATTTCATGTAAGAACTGTTTACACTCAGTCTGATAGACTAATTAATGACTAATAGAACTGACAATGTTGACACTGAAATCGCATCCAGTCCATCCTAAGTAACGAGGCAAGTAAAAGTCCAAACCTATGAAAACCTATGTTAGCCTAATATGTGAGGTCACAGGGGCATTGACCTTTGACCTTTAATCACCAAATTGTAGTCACTTCATCTCTGAATCCAAGCGAGCGTCTGTGCCAAATTTGAAGACATTCCCTCGAAGTATTCCAGAGATGTCGCAATCACAACGATGGGACAGGTGGCACAGCCCACAGCTGTCATTTTAAAAAGGAAATATCCACTAAAAAACAAAATGAAGAACCTGAGCAAAAGCAAAATGCACTAATGTTTAATATTAAGTCATACCTGACGATTACGCATTTGTTCATCCCTCTCCTCCAGTGACCCACCAAATACAAACCACATAAAGCACACCACCCCACTCTGCAGATAGTATTCAAGCAAATTAAACTAATGGCTGCCAGTAATGATGTAACTTAATCTAAAATCTTAGGCCATGCCTTGGAAATGATCATCATTAACACAAAGTTTGAGCAAGTTAAATGGGGTTAAACAGGAAACAGAGTGACAAATGAATGGACAAACCAGCATGAAGTGTGTTAGTAAGGTGTTGTTCCACCACGTGCCTCCAGAACATCTTCAGTCTGTGATGAACACCATTCACGAGGACACAGCAGATCAAAACACCTCAATGGAAGTCAATGTCTATGGATGGGGGCATTGTCACCCTGGAAGAGTCCACTCCCGTCAGGTTTTTCCTTTCATCTGTCACCCATCTGTGCACTTAAGATCCTTTAATTTAATTTGATTTGAATTTCCCTTCATTCAATAGGGAAAGCTAATAATGCTAATGTAGCACTTTTATATTCCCAAACGGATACAAGACCATCAAGTGTAAGATCAACAAAGCCCAAAGTGGACGCTTCTGCTGAGCCAGATCTGGGTTCGCTTTGTGTATGTTAAACAGCATAAGTCACACCATATCTGGCCTCTTTCATATGTGCTTCTACATCAGATACAGGTCTGAACAGTCATACTGGGATTCCTGAGAAACAGAAAATAAGGTCTGAGCACGAAGGCTCGCAATGTGAACAAGTCTGTATCTTGGTCAAGGGCACTGACAGAAGAATTAACCTACCATGCATGTTTTTAATGGACAAAAAGGCCCAGTTTGGAACAGGAATTGAACTAGGAACCTTCATGCTGTGGGGCAACAGTGCTATCCACTGAGCCACCCTGCCGCCAATAACTTTGATATAATTTGGAAGACAACGCCCCAGCCTGATGCCAAGCTGCAAATATTTTTCCAATCCTGTCATCGAATGCTAAGCCTGTACAATATGGGGAAAAGAAAATCTGTGACGTCAGATAACATAGCTCAGTGTTGCGACAATCATATGACTTGAGATGAATACCTTGTTGTCACCACCAAATGGACACCAGTTATTTGATCACTGCCAATTAGAGGTTGACTGATGGTGGATTTTTAAAGGCTGCTATAATAACAATAGTTTAGATCAAGAAAAAGGCCCCCCTCCCAAAAAAAAAAAATTCAACACTGCCAGAAATTAACTATCTTCTAATCTTTGAATGAACTATATTAGCTGACAGCTGCTAAGCTGAACGCCAAGCTCAAAGTACTGAATCAGTTAACATTGAACTTAACATCAAAGTAGCCGTAAAAATCTAGGTGGTACCAATTTTAACTGCCAATTACAGCTCAAATTTTGTCATGAATTATCCAGTAAACCCAATAAAAATCCAAGTATTATTCTTTTAATACTAAAAAGAATGATCTGCAGTGAAAATAGTCAATGTAATACTGTGTTTTAATTGTGCAAATAGAGAAGTAATATGGCTGTTTCTTGTCTGTCCGCACTCTACAGTACATTTCAAAAGTGAGAAGAAAGTTTGCAATTCGAATAGTGATGTTGATTAAAAACAATGTGACATGATCTTTTGGCCAGACCCAGAGATAAGCTGAATGGAGCAGATAAGCCCAGAGTGAGGGATCATGACGATCATCTTCTCATGTCCCTCTGCAGATGGCTTTAGGATTATGTTTGCCCTTAGTCTCTGCAACCTTTGTCCCCTGTCTGAGATCTCTATAACAAAGAGCTCTAATGGTGTTTCCACTGTTCACAGTGTGATGTCTGTTTACAATTTATACTCTATGTACTTACAGGGCTATCATGCACAAGAGTAATCATCAACTACAGTCCTGACTGTACCAGTGTCATATTTACTTTACATTTGAAACATTCAGCTCAACACTAAGTGGCTTTACAAGATGTTTGGACCGAGCAGGTATCAAGACAAAACAATCAGTAGCAGAAAACATCCGAATTAAATACAAGACTGCAGTGCACAAAGTTCAAATTACTCTACGACGCATCTGCTCTGCCTCAACATCCTGTTTCACAAGACGATGCTGCAACATCAGCAAGGGAAGCCCGATGTGTCGCTGCAGTTACATTTCGCAGCTGCAACCCCTTCCGGACCTCCCATAACTTCGCGTTTTATGAGCACGAGAGGACCCACGCCAAACTCAATTTAAAAAAAACTCACATTTTGACGCGCGCTTTGTTAACCGTCTCCGTGCGCGCGGGGAGGCTGCGCACTAAAGTCCTGCAAACGCTTGAAAGTCGTTGAGACCCGCTGCTAAATTCGGCATGAACAAAAAACACAGTATTTCATTTCTATAAGTGAACTTGGCTGCCTTGTTTTGCATATCAAAGCCGCAAGGTGGAGGCTGTTAACGCGTTATCACCGTGTCATTGACAGTTTAGTTTAGAGGCACTCTCAACAAGGAAGGCGCAGATTTCACTGCATACAATAACTTTGTTTAAATCATCTCCACGCCGAATTGTTTACTGGTTGTTTCTGAGTTTGACAAACTCTTCGGAATAAGTTATAGCGCACAAAAGCGTTCAGCAACAAGGCAGAAACCTTTAAACTGGTCGTTTTCTAACGGAGTTCCGTACTTTGCTCTATCTACTTAGGAGAACGACGCGCGTTTTAGGTGATATCCTGTTTATATGAAGCCGCATCACTAACATATTGATTAGTGTCCATGAGGAAGGGCAGGGCGGGTTTATATCACTCATGCCCGGGCATCCTTCTGACTGTTAGCCGGAGGAAACGAGCTGTCAAAGCGCCATCTCCATCCTTACCTTCTCGTGCTTTCAGCAGCACCGTGTTAGCTACGATGTTTTCCAGCTCCATGTCGATGCTGTCCAGGGTTTACAACAGCAGCAGCAGCGGATGGCCGAGCTCCCGGTCCCCGCCAGTGGCTTCAGTCACAGTTTATTCCTCCTCAAAACACCACCGCCACCACCTCCTCCCACCGCCCAGCAGCAGCCAGCCGAGGAGCAAACGCTGAAGCCTCCGTTCGTGCCTTCGTACAGTCCTGTCCGGTGACAGTCCGCACCCCTCCTCTCCTCTGTCTCTCCTCCTCTTTCTCCTCCTCCTCCTCCTCCTCCTCCTCCTCCCTCTCCGCTGTCAGAGAAGTGGAACAAACACAGACATCTCACTCTGTCAGAAAACGACGACCACCCGAACTGGCATCACAGACAGACGTCTCACTCTGTCTGCAATCACCGCGCTCTTTCAAGAATCTAAAATACCTGAAAAATTAAACTTCCGCCTTTAATATTATTTAAAGCTGTGCCTTGACAGTAGGGGTGGGCGATAATCAGAATGATAATTATAGCAATATACGTTTTTCTTTTGTCTTCAGGGTTTATTTTGTTTACATTCTCAGCTAAACCTGAAATGTTGGTAAGTGTTTGTCATGTTCTGACCATAGATATAATACTGACCATAGTTCTGACCATGAAGAAGAGCTTAAAACCACAAACAAGTAAATCAGAATTAAAAAATAAACAAACAAAAAAAGCACTAAATCACAAAATCAGAGTCAACAAGTGTGTTTGTGACTTGTTAAGTTTACGTTGTTGTAGTTTTTGTCTGTTATGTCTTCATCTTTGTCTTTTACAAGTAATTTTAAACCACATTTTAAATTTTGTCATTTGTATTGTTAGCTTTTAAAGAAATATACAATGTTGGAATATAATGAAGCATTCTTACTGCAGTGCTACTCTTAAAGCTTCCTTTGTCTGCAGCATTATTCTTCTGCTCCGCTACATCAAATATTGTACTTTTTACTCCACTACATTTGTCTGACTGCTTTAGTTCACAGTTTTTATGATGAAAACCACGTAACTCCAAATGCATGTAATAAACTTATGGATGAAGTTCTCCTTTATGGGATTGGATTCGCTGGAAAACTCATCATCACAAAGCTGAAAACGGGCCTGTTTTTCTGAACTCGTGAAAAGTTAACTTTTTAGAGATATGCAGCAGCAGCAGTAAAATTAACCAAAAACATCAGATATAACAGTAGAAGACTGACAGGGACCATTTTACTGCACAGTAACTACTTGGGCTTCTCACACTTTAACTACGTTGGAGTATTTTCACAGTCTGTTATTAGCATTTTTACTGAACAGGATCTGAAGACTTCTCCCACCACTGAATTTAATACATTTTATTCACTGAAGTAGTGGTCATGTCATGTGGGCGTCACCTACAGTGAAATAATAATACAATTATTATTTATTGCAGCATCCAAAGTCATAATTAAGATGTTTCTTTGTGTTCAATAATTAAGAAGAGCACAAACAAGAAAAGGAACCAAGTTAACCCTAACGACTAATGAGAATCTCAATTCTCCATTAATTAAATTACATTACATTAATTAAAGTTCCTGATTTCTAAACATTGTTTTTTCCCGGTGATATTCTGAAATGTTATGTAACATATCAACAGAAAGTTCCAGTATCAACTAAGAGGCTTTTCCACAGTTTTTTTCTATGTTATTGTTGGTCTTTTGAGGAGTGGAAAATACACTGTAATTACACAGTTTACCTTAATCCCACTGACTGGGACCCACAGACTCCAGAGTTTTACTTTTTTCGTCGTATCTCACATGGGTCTTTTCCACCACATTAGCTCTGGTTCTTGAACTGGTTCCATTCAGGATTCATTGAGCCTCTGTTCCTCTTGTGAACCAGTTTCCACAGGTTTTGAGGGGAATCGAATCAAGGATGCAGAGGGTGGGGCACAATATACAACACACCGTAATACGGTAACAACCAGCTCCACTTTACGACATTTTTGTCATAAACAGTTATCATGAATCAAATCCAACATGTTTAAATGACAGTAGATGATGCTGATTACTCCAGTTGCTTTCACAGTAATGTATGTAATTATATGTAAATCAATGCTCTAAGCTGATGTCAGTTAAGTGACCATTTATCTATCAGAATTGGATGCACTACTAGATATCAATATGATCAATGACAGTGCAGCTCATCTCTAAGTGAATTTCCCTGCACAGATCAATGAGAGCATCTGGGTGCATTAAAGGCGCATTAAGAAAGACTTTCATCCTTTTGTCGTACAGAATGACCACAGCAACTCCTAACAGGCAGAGGATGGATGGACTTATCGATCCTCATTCTCCTCAATCTGGTTTTCAAACACTGACCAGTCCTGTTTGAAGCCAATCCTCGTTTGTTTCTGGGTTTGTTTGGCTGATTATTGTTGAGGGCAGCACAGCCGGATCACTGTAAGATAAAAAAAAAAGTCTTCAAAGTCTCTTCCTGAAGCCAGCGAAGGAAGCAAACGACTGACCTGGTAGAAAGTGACAAAATGAAAACAGGCTTAACTTTGGAAACAAGAAGACGATGAACCGCCACCAGCTTTGTGTCATTTTAGCATTTTACATGGTCTTCGTCATCTTGGTTGAACGGAAACGTCTCGTTCATTAGTTTTTGATGAATCAGTCATTTGTACTACATGGTTCATTTTTACACATCTTGACAATGTTGGAAATCACTTCAGATATACTTTATATATATACTTTACTCAATAAGAGAAACCTTTTTTGAACATGTCCAGCTGTGTAACAAGACACACACACACACACACACACTGATTGCCACCTGTCCAGCATCAACTTTTGTCCTTGCACTAAAGCCTAGGAATCCTAGCCTTAGGAGTTACACCTGAATGCAGCATGAACTGTTCTGTAAGACGCTGCACTGCCCCAGTAAGAGATAGCTACTCCACATGTTTAAAAGTGATGCTGTACTAAGGGTACTCTGTATGAAGTATGTGACAAGCTGGGAGTGAGAATGTGTAACAAAAACCTGACCATAACTGGGATACTCGAGTCCATGTAAACTCAGCCTCTCTGTGCATTTTGACATACAGTATGTTATGCACATCCTATCAATACACAGGCCTATATGTACAGGTATGAGGCAGCTGGTCGGATATTCTCACTGTCAGTCATGATGAGTTAGTGGTTGTCCTCTCAACATTTCCTCCATTTCCTTGTCATCAGTTACCAGACTGTGTTCTTTACACCATGTAACAAACTTCTCTCTAGTAGAGAGAGAGCTAAGAATGGCAGCATTGTCCGAAAATGTCGCCTTCATACAACAAACCAACGTCTAAATTTCAGGGGGGTTTGTTTACGTCTCCTGCTCCCGCATCCTCTCCGTATAATTCGACTTTCACGCAACCTCGTCACCGTCCACGAAGCGGGAAAATCAGCCACAGATGGGACGTTGAACGGCTCCTTCTGCCGAGAACAAGAGCAGGAGGAGGTTTTTCTCTGCATATGAAATAAAGTGTGCTTTAAAAAGTGCCCTTCATGTGTGTGTGTAAATTATTTAGCTCTAAAATAAATTTAGATTTAGCAGGGTATTTGTGAAGCAGATCAAAGCTGCAAAGAATTCAGAGTTTATTTAATGAAGGGCATTTGTCATTTTGGATGCACAAAGGATTTTTAATAGACTTATTTATCATTTTTAATTAGCAGAAAGCTGTACAACGTTTACCTTTACCTTTATATTTCTAGTAGATGGAAATGCACAGAACTTGACTTAAAACTTGCAAAACATTTGGATGGAAAAGTGCTTGTGCTCTGTGTTCACAGTTTTCCATTACAGTCTCTTTATTTTCACTATATTATTATAATCCTGGATCCTGTTTTCGTCAACCTGCTGCTGCTTGTCTGAATGAAAGAAACTGAAGAGACAAAAGGATCTGAAGCTCATGAGACGTTCTTTCTTTTTGACTCAGTCTGACATCTAGAGGAAAAAGCTGCAGTTGCAGACGTTTCCCAACCTCTGACTCAATCAGATTCATTATCTGAAAAAGAAGTTTAACATATATAAGCCTATATATGTTAAATATAATCTTAAAATTTGAAAGAACAGATGGAGATCAATGTGTAAAAGGGACATATTTCTCTGTGTGCTTTTGGAATTTCCTGGGTTTCTGTGTTTAGTGCATCTTTTAGCGCTATTTTGGTCTGATTTAATTTCATTGTGTTAAAATGTAGGGAGTACAAGGAAAAAGTTAATTGAAATTTTGAAGTATTTGTACTTTGCACGTACTTCGCAAGTACTAGTTATTTCACACTTCAGGCAAAGAGTTCCACTATTTGAAAAAAATGGGCCCATTGAAGAGAACGTTTATTTCCTATAATGAAAAGTATGAAGAAAGTATTTTTTTCAGTTTTCTAATGTAACTCCCTCTCAACGCACCAATTTTCTTCTTTAGTTTTATTTACTTAAACATTTATTGTATTATTTCTTTGCTATTAAATACACATCATACGTGTTTAAATTTAAAAAGAAAAAAACAATGTCCAAAACAAACAAAAAAAAATCGAAAACGAGAGGTCACGTGTGGAATCACGTGACCGGAACAATACCAGCACGCCTTCCTTCAAACGTCCTGTGTCCACGCGTTGCTTCTCTTGCTTCACCGGTTAAAACAGACTAAAACACAAACATGCCGAAAGCCAAGAAGTCGGGCAAGAGAAAGAAGTTCGACTACAACCAGAACCGAAAGAAACTGAGGAAGAAGATGATCAAGAAGGACAACCCGAGGATTGAGAAGTAAGCGAAGAACAAGCTGAACGTTAGCCCGCTAAGCTAACTGAGCGTACGCCAAACACGAGCGAGTTCTGGTTTGTCTGTAACACATAGAAATACACAATTTACACGTGGGTGACGGTATGCAGCGGCGCGTTTGTGTAATGTAACAACATATAACAACCTGGAGCTGATAAAGAAGTAACATAAGTACCAGTCTGCTTTTATTTTATCAGCTCTTTTTGCAAATGATTTTGAAACCACGTCTGAACGTATTAAGTTAATATTTTAAGCGGTCAAAGCCAGCGGTGTCTTTACAGTAATTCAGAGTTTTTTGTATTTTAGTATATAATATAATATAATATATAGGAGATACGTGGTTCACTGGATAAGGAAGGGGCTGATAACAGTTGTTGTTTATTGTGTAGTTGGGTCTGCTTATTGTCTTCTTGGGAACCAATAAATATAAGAAGCAGTGTTTCATACTGTGTTTTTAATCTGTCTTCTTTTTCTTGCTCAGCGCACAGATCCGAAATGCGTGGGATGACAAGAAGTCCATGGCGAAGAACCTGCAGGAGATGGGTCTGGCTTTTGATCCAAACCGAAGTCTGCCCATAAGGAAACATGGAGTGAGTATGAGATATATGTGTATGTATGTTAGAATTTGGAGCTTCATCCAGTAAAAGGCTACCTTTTTATAAAATGAAAGAGCATTTGAGTGAATTTACGTAAAGGGCTGGTTTCAGCCTCTACCATTCTCTACCATTCTAAGGTTTAGGTGCAGCATCACCCTAAGCCTAAACTAAAATGACTTCTTCCAGATCTGACGACTGCATCTGGTCTCTAGTGCACTTCAGCAAGTTTTGTTTTTGTGGATGCTTTTCTGGATTTTTGTACACATAAGATAATGAAAGTGGTTCAAAATTATGCTAAATTAGATATTTCTGTAGTGCAAAAATTTAAAACACTCTTGAAGAAGGAACTCCAGGCTCCACAACCATCTACCCAAGTCTTCCCTGAACATAGGGAGAACAAACACCATCTAAGCCTCTGAAAGCCGAGGCGAAACCCTGTTTTTGTTGTCTTGCTCGAACGATGGTGAAACAGTCCTTTTGTGCAATTTTTCAATATTTTCTAGACTAATTGATCCAAGTGATTTCTCAGTATAAGTGAACAACCATTTTCTTCTTAAATGTACATCTCTTTTTCCTTCTTCCAGAGTCATTGAAACATGTTTAGGTTTTGGACACTTGAAGACGTCACTTAGAGGAAACCATCTAAAACATAATCTGCACATTAATTTGGAATGAAAATAAGCAGCAGGTGCAGCCCTAATTGATTATAAGTGGATTGAAGGTCTTTCACTGAATCTAGTCTACTCTGTTGTGGTTTGTAAATGCTCATGAACAAGACTAGAACAACAAGCAAAACTGGGCGGATAAAGCGTGTTAAAATACAGATAATTATCAGTGTCTGTATTATGTAATTAGAGTGTTATTACTCATTAATTATGATCTCGTGTATAAGCCTGTGACAGTGCGTATTTATGTTGATTGTACTGTATTTATTGTGACTATTTGATGCTGTTTTGTTTGGTCAGAGCTGTTGAAAAGAAGACTTTAATCTCAGTGAGACTTTATCCGATCAGAAGAAAGAAAATTTTAAAACTACCTGCATTGCCAGAAGGGGGCGTCAGAGTGTAAAGCATAAGCTGAATTTAAATCTGAACTTGTCTTCTTAAAACTTCTGCTCCTGTTGAACTGTTACCGAATGTGCTAACATGGTTCAAAATTGTTGTTTTGTAGTTATTACATAAACATTAGACTGTATGAAACCCAGCTCTTTTGGAAGAATTCAGGAGTGCAAATCCCTTGTTTTCCCACGAAGAGAATACAATCAATACTTTATTATCATTTCTGACGCTCTGTGAATGCCTTTTGTGTGATGCTCTGCGCTGCTGTTACAGTTTCACCCTCGGGTTAATTAAAGTTCTTGCTGCAGCTTCTTGTTTTCCAATAGCATCACAGTTTCATGTTGTTGTAACTTACGACAGCAAAAAACCCATAAGTGATTAATTTTCTGCTCCTCTGGCCTCAGGAACGAGTACAGTTAAACCTCTTTTGTCTCCTGAAATGAATGAACCAAACAGTGGAGCACAATGTGGATGATGTGTGAAAAACATGTTAATTAGCGGCTGAACCGGTTGATTAACAGAGCACCCAGACACACTGGCGGACGACTTCTGTTGTTCTTCATGATGTGTTTTTATTCACATTTTCAGCTCCTCGGTGGAGACAAAGAGACCAAAGCTTCCGCCAGCCTTGTGACCAAGCCATACATCCTCAACCGTAAGTGATTTATCCGTTTTACTGTCCACGTTTTCCTTTTTTCACTTTTTTTTTTGGTTTGTTTTTTTGCACTAAAGCTGGACATATACTTATCGACTGTCAGGCCGATTCTGAATGTGATGTCAGTGCGACGACTGCCCAAGCCGAGTCTGTGCCAGTCGCAGAGGAAATCATGTATTGTGTGCTGTGTACAGATTCTAGTCCTGACCCTTAACATCCAGGCGTTGTCAGTCGTTAACATTGACAGTCGATGACGATGGGTGTCGATGCCGGCACTGACACCTCGGCTTCAACACTGGCTCCTAAATGATACTTTTATATTAATTTTCCAGTTTTACAAAAATAAAGTTGCATTACACATAATGGTACAAATCTTTTAGTAGCTTTTTGCAGCTTGTGCATTTTTATACACTGAAAGCAGTCTCATGTAGGGTTGCACTGATTGTGAAATTCCGGGTTGATACCGATGTTTAAAATAACATTTTACCCAATAGATGAT
>JAPQRN010000007.1:22463353-22474240 GCA_037367275.1 Coranthus polyacanthus
CTTTTTGGTGTGAAATGCTACATCTAACAAAGTTTTAAACCACGTTGATGATAATGAAGATGATGATGATGATGATGGTGATGAAGCAACTCTTCATATTTGCAGAACAGTAGCAGGATCCAAGTCCACAAACCAATGGGTGATGCCAGCGGTAGTTACATCCACTTCTTCTTTTCAGTCTAAGGGAATAATCGACAGAGCTCCATCCACTGATCTAAGTGCCTGCTGACTCATAAGGGCTTAATAAGTGCTTGATATAATTTGGACCAAGGCCATTTAATGCCTTGAAAGTGATGAGTAGAATTTTGCAATCAAAGTGGAAAGTAACAGGCAGCCAGTGTGAAAGAAATGCAAAGAAAAGAAATGTGTGTTATTCTGACGTAGCCTATGCCCACAAATCAAAAGTATCACAGGGGAAAAGTTTCTTTGTTGTTTTCATTACCATCACATCCTAAACTCCTCCTTCGAATGGTTTCTCTCTACGCAGCATTAGATGCTTGACAGTCTGAAGGAGAGACATTTGTTCTCCTTAACCTCAGCATCACCTCCCTAAAAACTGAACTCGAACACACTGTCACAGTTTCTTTGTGTTTTCATTTTAATCGCCCCTCTGGCTCAGATCGAGTTCACTGAACCGAACCGATAGAGACCGATGACATGTGTTTTAATGTTTTTATCCATTGTGTTTCGTCTCATTAATTTGGAATGTAATCACCTGTGTCTGTTTCTGTTGGTGTGTTTATCTGTCCGCCAGCAGGATTGCACAAAAATGATTTCACTGATTGTCATAAAAGTCAGTGAAAGAGAAGGTCATGGGCCAAGGACAAAACACCTCGATTTTTGGAGCAGATCCTGAAAAAGGGGCAGGGACCGGATCACTTACAAGATGAGGTGTTTGATTGAATTGCAGGACTGTGGGGGCTTGGCAGTCATACACACCCTGTGAGCAGCTCCAGCTTAAATGTATTTCCATGTTGCTTTTTTAAACCCTGATTTATATGTAATTTTTTACCTCCACAAAGGAGGTTTTGTGATGTCTTCCATTTTCTGTGTGTCCACTTGTCTGTCAGGAGGATTACCAAAAACTACTGCTTCGGTTTTTAATTTAAGAACAGAATCTTAAATTTTGTAGCTGGTTGTTTGTTGACGTCATCTCACTCCATCTCTATATTAATAACTGTCTGTATAGCTGGCATCCATAATAACAGCCAAAACACACTGATTTCTATGTAGACGACTCTGGTTGGGTTTTTTTTCCGCAAAAAATCCTCACGCTCTCTCTCGACTTCTACGGTGCCTCTGTTCTGCTCCTCATCCTTCTTCCATCCAAATGCACTGCAAATTTTAACAGAATTTTCAGAAACTCAGCAAAAGAAAATGCTAATTTATGCATCCACTACTGTTATGTGAATACTAAGAGCTGGTTGTTTGTTTACAAGTTTGCCAGTTAGATGTAGTATTTCATACAATGCCATACTACCTGAGCTGTTGATTGAGGAGCCAACAGATACCTTTAGATATTTTGGCCAAAACCTGAAGCTGGTTTTAGCTTTTATACCTCGAAATGAACCGAACCACTGGCCTGGATCGTATAACGTTTCCAACTCTTCCACGGTTTGTCGAAGTCTTTAAATCAGGTGCTTTGTCTAACATTTCATTCTGCAGCTTTTCTTTCTGTGGCATGTCATTGCTGTTTTCCATCTAATCTGGCATTTATGTTCATACATACATGTATTCAGTGAACGCTGCAGTCTCCTTATCGTTCCCCACATACAAACAGTTATTAACTAAAGCTGGAGATAAGGCAGAATCAGTACCCTCTGTTAAATCACTTCTTGAAACGCATTTCTATAGACTTGCTTTCATGTGATTTTAATATTCTTACTCCTCTTATCATTTTACTCTGTTGTTTTATTGCTCTTATCTTGCTTTTGGCAATAGTTCTCTGCTTTTTAGTCATTTTAATATTTTTAGTTCTCTTTTCCTTATATTGCTTTTATCCCTGTGATTCGATGCCATCGCTCTCTTTTTATTCTCTTTTTATCCTCCTGGTGTTGTCTTTGATTTTCACTGCTTCTTGTTTTCTTTCACTTTTCTAGTAAATGCTTAATACTGTTATTTTTCATTTTGCTTTGTATCTTTTCTCTTCTTGTGTCAGCTTTTCTTCATTTTTATGGAAGCCTTGTTTTGTTATTGTCTGGCTTAATTGTGGCGCTGTTGCGATTACGTCCGAGCTTCCTCTTTTTTCTTTATCTGTCAAAGCACTTTGGAAACTGTTCTTTTTAAAAGTGTTATATAAACAAACATTATTATTATTATTATTATTATTATAAAGGTGTTTTAAACCTTTTATCGATGCACCAACTCTTCCACCTCTCCCAAGCATAAAAAGTTTTTTTTGCCATATTTCAACTTTTTTTCAAATTTTCTGCATTTCCACTCATTGTTTAAAAAGTGCAAACTGAAGATGAAACGCGCCTAGTGAACAACACTTGATACTTGACTTGATCCCGGCACAAACTTCACATAAGGACACGAACTCACACAAATTGTACATATTGAACCTTTAACAGTTTACAGTTACAGGGACTGTGCACATTCATTTTCTCAATTGGCCAATGTTCAACTTCACTCCTTATTTAATGACAAGATCCTCTTAAAAGGAGATCATATGATGAACCCCCTTTTTTAACATCATCAGCATCTAGTCGACATCGACTTAACTTTCAGAAGTCATGATGCAGCCCCTAGAACTCAGGCCTGCAGCAACAAATCCTTTAGTGAATCACATGTAAATTAACAAACACATTTTCATTTAGGGAACAGTCTCTGGTTTCAGGGTTTTGATCAAAATTAACTTAAAGACACCACTTTGGGCATGTGAAGATCTCTGAATTTGGAGCATTTTATACAGTGTTTTTCTCAGTGAGATGCAATCTGATGCAGACTAGATGTGTAAGATTATTACCTGACCTGAAATCATAAGGCTGTTGGCCCAAAGGCACCTCATAATGTCAGGAATATTAATCAGTGTTTTCAGACCTCCAGAGGTAAAACTCATCTCTCATCTACGACATCGTACTTTAATAAAAGACACCAGAGCAGGTTCCATCTAATAACCTGCTCTTTATTGCTGTGTCTTTGGGTGAGATTCGGGCCGAGTATCCACCGGCGCAGAGGATTCTCTTCTGATTCTTTGATCTGCAGAAAGATGACATTCAGATTCAAACCCCGCCGCTGTCTGTTCCTGCGAGACGCCGGGACGACACAACCCCTCTGAGATGTTTCACACGTCAGTCATCGCCTTTTAAAAGTCACACAAGGTTAGCCTTTCTTCAGACTGTGTGCAGAAGTGCAGCCACAGGCCTGAGGAGGTTATTTAGCAATTCATATCAGCCCTTTTACAGCTTTCATATTTAAAAAATCAAGGTTTACTTCTCTTTGTTCTGAAGGATAAAATGTGTTGTTTTTAACACTTTAAAGTGTTTGTGAATCAGATCTAAATGTTTTTATTTGAATACAGCCAGAGGAGGAGGATAATTAAGTACTTTTACTGCAGTATTTAATTCGAAATTTCCATGACTTATATTTTACATGAATTCCTCATACAAATGTTTCCGAAGCTAAAACCTCCGATTAAAAATGAAGCCAAGTTAAAAAGGCAAAGCAGTAAATTGGATGTTAATAACCAGAGGTGTAATGTAACCACATACCAAATACTGTATTTGAGTACAAATTTGAGCTACTTTTACATTACTTTTCTACTTTCTGCAGCTTTATACGACTACTTCACTGCATCTCAGAGTCAAATATTACACTTTCTACTTTACATTTGTTTGACAGCTTCAGTTCATGTGTTGATTTTGAACATCTGTGATAAACTGAAGGATGAAGTGTTTAATTTATGGGTTGAGTTTCAAATTCTCCTAATTTCTTAAGCTAAATAAAATATTTAAAAATCTTCCTGAGTTCACTGGAAAATGCACTGTTACAAAGCAAACAAGAAAACAAGCCTAGATAAAAAAAACAAGATAAAAGTTGACTTTTTAGTGATACACGGTCCTCATGGGACGACATGAGTACAAGCACATGCACAGTGTTACATATTGTACCTTTAATCACCAGAATGATGTACAGATTAATTGCAAATTTACATAATTCATTACGTCTGTAATTACTTCAAACTACACTTCAATTACTATGTAATTGTTTCAGAAAAGGATCAGATGATATGTGTTGTGTTAAAGGTGAACTGGGGAGGATTCACATGTGCTTGTGTACTTTCGTGAAGTTTGTGTTGGAGTTTGTGTTAAGCCAGTTCTTACTCTCTGCCACTTCATTACTGAACTGTCTCAGTTGACTACATCCATGGTAACAGCCACAATACACTGGTTTCTACACAGATGACTCCCGCCGGATTTTCCACAAAAACCCTCACACTCGCTCTTGAGTTCTTCAGTGCCTCTCTTCTGCTCCTCTACAGCTGTAACAGTGTACAACACTAGATACTGTTAACTTAGAAATGCAGTCAGCTAATGTCAACAGACATCCGGCTCCCTGCACAAAACAGACTCCAACAAAGTCCTCACGTGAGCCCACCAGCCTCCAAGAACCTTTCATCACCAATGTATGATATGATTTGTCCTGAATTATACTTGAATTTTGGTCTTTTTTCAGACATAACTAATAATTTCAAGTCTTCACCTGTCACTCTTCCTAATTGTGATGTTTTCAAATGAATCATTTAAAACTGATTAACAGCTTTGCTGTTAAAGCATTAAGGTGTATTCATCTGTAACTTCACCACTAAATGCCACTAAATATTACACACTGAACCTTTAAAATCGGTTTTATAGAATTTGAGTTTTGGTCTTATTTTTCAGACAGAACTAATCATTTAAAGCCTTCGCCATTCACTTCTATATGCGATGTGCATTTTTCGCATTTTGCAAGTGAATCATTTAAAACTCGTTTAAAACGCATTAACAGCTTTACTGGTCATTAAGAATGTACATTGCAGCCCTGTTTTGAGATGAAATGTAATTAAGTGTGGCATATTTCTGGCTGTAAACATTGAGCGCTGCTGAGTAAACAGGCAGCAGATGAACACTGATGCTTTGGCTCCTCTGTGTTTCTGGCTTTCGCTGCCTGCTGGGAGATAAACCTCAAACCTCTGACAGTGCTGAAGCCTCAGTGTAGCTGCTGAGGCTGCACACAGCTCACAGCGTTTTCATCTTTCTGCTGCACTGTCAGTATGGACTTTGTACGTGTGGTCAATTCTTGCATGTTCTCCTTCTTTCTGCTCATCTGACTGGCCCTTACTCAGGTCCAAGATTGGAAAGTAGACATTTATCTGAAGTGTTCTGACCTTAAAAAAAGCCAGTAGTAATTTGATCTTTTAGACATTTTTCTCCCTGACAAATGGATCTGACATTTTCACCTTATGCCGGTTCTGGTCATTTATCTACTGATCGGTTCAGACATTTCTCAAAGAAAAAAAAAACCAACAAAAAAAAAAACGCAGGGATACAGACAGTATTGATTTCTATTGCATTGTATTTTCCATAGAGAGGAAAAAGCGCAGCCAGCTGCAGATCTGCGCTGCTGGATCTGACGGGGATTTAACATCTTGCTCAAGGACACTCCAACAAAGCAGATGCCTGGCAACATGGGGCTTTATCACAATGAAGGACTAAAGTCTGCTCATCTGCAGCAGTGAATAGCAAAACAGAGCTGTATTTTACAGAGAGGAAAGAAGTGAAGGAAACTGCCATCCTCTTTCATTGTCACATATTTTCAGTCAGTCCTTCAGGATCAAATGTTATTTTTTTATTTATATCCTCCTGGTCTCATCTGCTTTTGCCTCATTTGTTCCTACATTTCCTCATATGACTTTCAACAGCTACAGATAATGGCTTCTGGGGGATTTCATCATAAAGATTCTTAACTCAAACACCATAAGAGGAACTCACATGACTGACAATTAATAGAAGAGGGACTTCATTTAAGTTAAGTTAAGAGAGTTAAATGGAGTGATTTGAATGTCGTGCATTAAGTAAAGAGCGTAAGAGAGTGGAGGGTGGGTGGTATCCAGTGTTACAAGAGCTAACACAGGCTCTATCGAGGGCCTTTCGTGTTTTTAGCAGCTACCGTAGGTAAGGTTGAGACGTGGGGCATTCAGCTGGTTACAATGTGTAACTTCACCACTAGATGTCACTAAATATTACTCATTAAACCTTTAAAATGGTTTTACGAACATCTCTTGAGGGAGAAGATCTAATTGACAGGGGAAAACCTCAGTTTAAGGCCACTCGAGCAAAATGTTCCATCACCATCGGATCATAACTGGAAGCAGAGATCTGAGGCGCCTATAAGTGAGATATGAAATAACAAATCTGATAGATACCCCGCTGCTAATCCGTGAGTGCTTTAAAAACAAGTAAAAGAATCTCAAATGCAGCTCTGTATTTCACTTGTATGTTATAACACAGCATTGCAAGCTGCTGCACCCTCAGCCATCTGTCCTCAGGTGTTTCAATGGCTAACTCAGTACACTCTCAACAGTCTGTCACGGAGGATGCCCAAGTTTCTCCCTCCTAGTTCGTGCCTTTCCCTCACAAACACCGTGGATATTGATTTTGCTCTTGTGTTCCATCTCCAGCACGACTCCAGGGTCTCGGAGGACCTGCTCCCTTGGGTGAGGGCTACTTGGCAGGATGTTAGCACATGCTCCAGGGTTTTCTCTCTTCGAACTCAGTTGAAAGTTGGGGTTGTTTGCCAGTGACTGGTAACCAGTGCAAAGAAGATATCAGTGTCCCGGTGGATCCTAGAATGTCTTACATTTAGTTTTTGGTATTCAAGGTCTAAAAATGTCTGAAATTGTAGGACGAGAGGCTTTACATTTATTCTGTGGCAGAATGAATCAATGTGTCTGCGTTTTGTTCAGTTTAAATGTTTTAGTTTGCCAGTATTTTACCACAATGTCAGTTTCTGTAACAATTCAATACATATTTGTTTGCAAGTTAAATAAGTAGTGTACAGTCTGCATGGTAGATGGTAACGGTATGCTTTGTGTGGCTACAATCCACATTTTAACCTACATGAAAATAAATGATTATCCAGCTTCAGATTTGAGGGCTGCGATGGATAAAACCAAGGACACGACAAAGAAAGGATAAAAAAACAAGAACAGCATGCAGGCAAAGCAAGCTCAGCCATGGGTAAAAGCAAACTGAATGAGAAGTGGTTGAGGATGCAAATACTGTGGCTGTCTGAATCCATTCAACTCAACTCAACTCAAGTTAAATAAATTGAGGTTATTGGGAGTCTGGGGAAATATCCAGTTTTTGTAGCCTGATATTATTCTTAAATGAGACTTGAGTCTGGGAACTCTCCATTAATGTTTGATTTCTAAAGAGACCACAGACCAAAATTCCTCTAGATGCTAATGGACAGACTTAAAACCAACCAGAGCAATGACACATGGGATGTTGAGCCAGCTGGTAAATAAAACTCACCAAATTGTCAGAAATATGGGAGCACATCTTTCTGATTAATTAAGTCTTTAAACGCAGGTGTTTATTCTTTTTTTATGGAAAATACCAGGGTTGTACTAGACTGAGAATGTTGTCGTCTGAGTCCTTTGTGTGTCCTCGTGATAGAGTTTTGTAGATGGTGGATACACTGCTGTAGTTTGGTTGGTTTAAAATAGTTATTAAGTTGGAACAAAGGATTTCTTTGGTCAAATGTATATTTCCACATGCGCAAATTTGCAGAAACTGAGTCCCATCCTAATTTATTTTCTGCCATATTTTCCGCAGTGGTGTGCAAGCATTCATAATAACCCGTTAAATCCATTTTTATTAATCTCTCTACGAATTCATCACTGAAAAATCTGTGCTTGGTGCGAAACGGCATCAATAATGGGGTGTACATTAATCTAGTTTCTTGATTTCTTTGTTCTTTCTTTTTATAGGTATTAAACAGGTCTTTGATGCCATTAAATCTGTAGTTCAAAATGTGCGGATACAAGGCACCTTATTGGTTGTACCACATACAGTACCACCCTTTGCTGCATGACATCTCCTCACTCTCCCCACTCCTGTTTATCTTCACTGTATCTATCAATACCGCATTGTTATATTGTAGATTACCTAGTGGTGGTTCTACACTGAAAACTTCTGCCAAACTCTGAAAGGAACCATCTGCTCAAGATAACGCATCAAACAGCCAGCAATCATGTGAAAGAAACTGTTATGTGTTTCTCTGCAGAAGATCATTTTATGTTTAGACTGAAGGAATATTGACTGAGCGCTGGGTGCATTAAGTGTCTCTTTGTTCTTTGTTTTCTGATCTACTGTGCAGAAATGTTCCTCAAGAACAAATTGCCTCCAGAAATTGGAGGTTGACTGCAGGTTATCCAGCAGCGGAGTGTGTCTCTCCTGTTTCTGTGATTGTGTGTCACTGTGTGGCCTTCCTACCAGCTCAAACTCCCCGAGGTTAAAAACACGCTGTTTGTCAACTCCTCTGGTATCAAGACTACCATTACAATGAATTTTCGTCCACTTTGGCTCCTGGGCGGAAAACGTTTACACGCCCTCTGCAGCGATCTGGCGGCAGACACTGACAACATTATCCTCTAAAGACCGACCGAGCCAGATAAAGCGGCCTAAGCCTATTACAGGCTGCTGCCGATTGAATCTTGGGAAACAAGATTAGAGAGATGCAAATAGATTTTATTAAGGGATTCAGACTGCAGCTGTAGAGCTTCATTTAAAAATCATTCATTAAGGCCCTCATTTAGCCAGCTGCCTCTGCGCCTGCCTGAAGGAGAGCCATTTTATTGCTTAAATTCTGCACTTTTTAGGTTTCAAAACCCCATTTTCATCTTTGTTTCCCTTTCAACAGCAAAAATTAGAGCTGGCCTAGTATATTAATTGATTTGTCTGCCAACAAAAGAGTTAATGGTTTATTCATTTTCTGCCTTTGTGTCTTTATGTTTTGAACTGTTGACAAGATATTTGAAGAGAGCTGGAAAATACATTCATTTTACACTATTTCTTCACATTTGACTGACTTGATAAAAACTGGGGTGGATTGGGAATACTGGACTTGCAGTAGTTTGCTGATAGTTCACCCACATTTGTATTTGTGAGGGTATTCACATGTAGGTAAATTCCTTGTTTGCCATTTTTTGTGGAGTTTTGGGTCGTTTTGGGCAATAAAAGGAAAGGAATGTTTTTTTCTCTTTATTTTACTGTTGCTTCTCTACTGTAATTGAAGCCTGTTTGACAGATTGTGAAGGCGTGTCCAGTAGTGATGATGATGTGACCGATTCGCGTCGGTGCACCGGCATTAAAAGTTCAAAATGCAAGAGCCCCGATTTAAAAAAGCATGCACGCAATACAATTTGGTATGAACCCACAATGTTTCTTATGTCTTTGCATCAGTAAAATCTCATTTATTTATAGAATTATTAGTAGTGGCCCTTTGTTTTTTAGAAATGTGACCAAAATTTGTGTATTTACAGTAAGATAAAGTGTTTTCTCAAATTGTAACTCTCATCTCCACTGCTGTCAGCGACCAAGTCTCATATGAGTATAAAACAAAGCTTTAGGAAGCTGCAGAGACTGAGGTTATAAAAGTGTAATTGGAGACAGAACAGGAAGGAAGAAACTGGCCAGGCCAGGGCTTTTTTGGAGCCAGCATCTAGTGGTCATCAGTGGTATTACACTTTAAGATACTTCCGCACTGGCTTCATTTTGGAGCCAGGAGATGCTTTTTTAGGGAGGCACCACACACTTGACCTTTGTGTTGTGCATGTGTAACAAAGTGGGCGTAGCTCAGTGCTCACATCGCGACAAGGTCACTGTGGATAAACATCTCAACATTAGTCCATTGTAGTCACTGTAGGAATGGTTGAACCAGTTGTCATAATCTGCCAAGAATATTTCTTTTTTTTTTTTTTGGAAATGTGTCCTGAATTGATGAGCTCTCAGCTAAATCTTGACTTTCACTAATGAATGAAGCCGAAATGTCGGGAGGTGCAGAAAGACTGTGCTGTATTTCCCCCTCAAGCACCAGGGTTTAGATTTCTAATTTAGCATTTTTTTCCTTTGTGCTCTGTCACCTTTGTCAGCATCATCATCCTCACTCTCATCATCACTAGTGCCAGGTATATTCTAATCATCGTTCTCTTCTTCTTCATCTTCATCTTTACCTTCAGATATTAGATCATTATCATTTACATCCTTATCATCTCCATATTCTTTTCATCATCGATTAAGCTGCCAATTACTTATGCGATTAATCGATTGATTGTTTGGTCTATAAAATGTCAGAAATGCCCAATATGTTGTCCACAAATGTCCTGTTTGGTAGAGAGAATTGACCTTCTTAATTAAAAAATAAACCGATTATCTTTTATCAAAACAGTTGATCGACAGTTGATGAATTTAATAGGCAACAACTAATTGATTAATCGATTAATTGTTGCAGCTCTACTTCTTTTATCATCATCCTCTTCATCACTATTGCCAGGTATTTTTCATCTTTGTCCTCTTCTTCATCTTCATTTCTACCTTTAGCTTTGTTATCTTCACCATCGTCTTCGTCACGTCATTGTCTTCTTCAACTTCTTTTTCACCTTGAACTTAACTCATCATTACTGTCATCTTCCTCTTCACCTTCACTGCATCGCCGTAGACAACCATCATAATCATCTACACTATCACATTTTTTACTCTCTTCTTCACCATCAAATCCATTTTCTTCATCATCATCACCTCCTTCATCATCACCACTACCCCTGTTCTTTTAATGAATCAGCAGCAGCATCGTGATCAACACTTTCATCATCATCATCATCATCATCATCATCATCATCAT
>JAPQRN010000007.1:22487122-22498783 GCA_037367275.1 Coranthus polyacanthus
CTGAATCTGTCATCACCTTTCAACAGTTCTACACAGTAGTAACCTCTAGAGGGCGCTGTGGACTTAGAAGTTAGTTTACACAAGTGTAGAAGAAAAGTAAAGAACGCGTAATATGGAGAACATTAACTGATGTAGATGTGTGATACAGTACATAGAACTGTGAACAAAGAATTTATTTCAGAGTACAGTCATAAAGTAACCTGTGATAAAGCAACAGAATACGTAATAACTCAGTAAATGATTGACTAAAGATAGCCAGGATGACATTCATGTAGAATTTAAAAGAGATACTGACCAATTTGTACAATAATTTTATTTTGTCTAATTTATCCTTTAAAGTCTCACTGAGATACAAGAGTTCTTCTTTAGGGAGTCCAGGTCAAGGCAGCAGCGACAGTTTCACACGTAAAACACTTAATCTATAAAAGCAAACGTAAGAGAAATGGTCAAAGAAGAGTAAAAGAGAAAGAGAGAAAGTCAAACAGAGGCATTCGAGCAGTAGTTTCCAGTTTGATGAGACAAACAGTGTACAGGTTTTGAAAAACTGGACAGAAGTTGTAAATTGCTTAAGTTACCTTTTTAAATTAAATTTTACTAGGAAACAGCTTTTTAAACATAGAGAAAATACATGAATAGATCATGTCAGTGGATTGCAACACTGACAAACAGAGGTAACTACAAATACTATAGTATACACTTGTACACTTATACAATAGTATTTACTTGTCTGACAACTGTTTTATTCCCTACATTTTAACACAAATATCTGCACTTTCTACTCCTTACATTTTCTAAACAGGCGTGTTACTTTAGTTTTGATGCATTTGAGGGGAATTATCGACTATTTGTATTTTGTATCACTTTTCACTGTCAACAACAGAAAAGACAAAGCAGTGACACATCACGACAAAAAAAAACATGTCTTAAAAGATGAAACAAGACAAAAATGTTTTAAAGACGTGACAAGCCAAAAAAGACTACTCTTTACATTTATACTTTAATTACATTTCAGAGCCTGTGCTTTTTCACTTTTACTTGTGTAAAGAAGGTTCATCAGTACTTCTACTGCCACCAGAGTTTATTTTTACACCTGTACCTGTACTTCTACTGGAGTAAAAGAAATTGTATCAGCTCACAAAAATGTTATACTGGGACAGTGTACATAAGTTCAAGGTTTTAATAGCTTTTTTATTCTCATAAGACTGGTCTAAAGTATTGTTTGATTTAAAAAATTACAAAGGATGGTTTAAAAAGGCAGAACAAAACACCATTATAGAAAGGGGAACATTCAGAATGTGCACATTGGGGAATAAAAGTACAGACATCTTGTGTTGAAGGGACTCTTGGCAACATGGGCTTTTATTTTGAAATCACCCCCTGTCATTGCAGTTATTGATTTTGTCTTGACATTTTGTACTTTTTGCTCCCCTACATTCACTTTACTTAGCAGATACATTTTACTAGTCTAAAATAAAATTCATCTAATTCATTATTACAATAACTATAAACCACCCCGTAGTGTATAAGCTACAGTGAAATAAGCTCCACCTTCACCATTTTCAAAGTTAAAGATGAACACATTAATGGTCAGTGATTATAATCCAGGTTCTGTTTTTTAATCATTTTGTGCTTGAATCATCGTGTTTCTGTTTCTACATGCTGTCTCTTGCTTTTCTTACTCGCGTTTTTACTCTTCTTGTCTTTTATTCTTTTGAAAAGCACTTTGTAACCTAGGTTTTGACTGAAGCTGTATGCACTAAATAAGCACTGTTGATTATTTTTGATCGTTCTTGTTAATGTTGCTCATTATTTTTGTTCATTTTCTTTAATTTTGTGTATTATTTGGTTCCTTTTTTTGCTGATTATGTGGATTATTTGGTTCATTTGGTTGATTTAGTTCTTCTTCCAGCATAAATCAGTCCGTTGTCACTGAGTGCTCATGAACGCGGCAGGAGAAAATATCGACTCGTGTGAAGTAGATCTGAGCCAAAATGTACCTGTGTTTTTGATGAATGACATTGTTTATTTTGTGCTTATTTTATAGAATAGAAAAAACGCCTTTTTGTCAGCATCGACAACATGTCCTACACTGTCCCATACAAACATGGTCACCCTAGAGATGAGTGAATAAAACAAGCCGTTCATTCATTGACTGCTGTTAAAGTGACATTTGTCAACAGCGGCTTTTATTTTGAAATCAAAGCCGGTTCCTGTCGTCAGTGACGTCGACTTGACAACGGTCGACCGGTCGAAGTAACCGGGACTGAGGAAAGACTTTACCGCCGCCGCTGCCGCTCCTTTCCTGCCGCCCTGTTTTTAACGGATAACTTAACGAAACACGGGACAAGTTTTTAGCGGATTTGCAGTATTTTAACGGCTGGGAAACGGCTCGGTACTTCGGTCTCTCTCTCGCGGTGTTGAGACTGTTCGTTCCCCCGCTGCGGGCGGCTAGCATCGGTTACTGCTGCTCAACATGGTGGCCTGTAGGCACGAAGAAGCCCGGTGTGGATAATTTAAGAGGTTTAAGGACATTTCGACGGTCTGTACAGTGAAGACCCGCTGCCCCGGACGCCGCGTTACCCTCTTTTGCGTTTTCTTTTTGGACTTCGTCTGCGTGTTTACGTTGAAACGGACCCACAGCGGACCCGCACCGTCCTTGTTTTGTGGACCGTGGATAATTGCACTTCACTTCAAAAGTTGTCACCAGGCCGCTTCAAAGTTTTTAAGATGCGGTGTAAAAGTAGCTAAACATGTGTCTCTGGCTGTGAAAACGCCTCACGGTTGTGTTTTGTGAGCGCCGTGTTGATATTACGGATGACTTGACTCTCGGTGGGAATGAATTGGAGCACAAGTGCAGCCTGTTTCACCCTCGGAGATAGTTTATAACAGCCCCCTCCTCCTGTGAGTTTGACCCATTGTTAATCTGTGGATTATTATGGATTACTATTATGGCCTAATCACCAGACCAGACCGGGAATTTTCGGGATAACTGCTGATATTTTGCTGCTGGTGATGATGACAGAGAAAAGCGATGGTTTCCCTTCGTTGTGATTTTGAGTAGAGAGGAGTTAATTACATGGAGACTCGCCTGACATGCCAAGGAAGGAGTTGCCACTACCTGAGGGTTGGGAGGAAGCCAGAGACTTTGATGGCAAAGTGTATTACATTGACCACATTAACCAGTGCACAAGTTGGATTGATCCCAGAGACAGGTATGTGATGTGCGCAACAGAGAGCGGATGACATTTGAACTCATGCGAGCAGTCATAAAATGTCAAAGTACAACCGAAACTCTACTCATCTGTTTAAATTAAACCTAAATATGACAATAGAAGAAGCGGAGAGCTGCTTATTGCAGTTCAAACGCAGGCACATTTTGGCCTTAAATAGACATAAATGATATATTAACGGTGTATGTGAATGAATGAAATAATTCTGTTAATGTCAGACACACTGTCTATTAATCTGCGTGTGATTAAGTGATTGTTGGTTATTTGGTCAATGAAATGTCAGATAATGGTGATAAATATTGATCAGTGTTTCCCAAAGCCCAAGGCCACCTCCTCGCGTCATGTTTGGTTCACGACCTAAAGATATTCAGTTTACTGTCACAAATCTACACATTTAAACAGCTGGAATTTAACCCATTTAACCCAGCAATTGTCGATTAATTTAGTAGTTGATAACGTATCGATTAATCGTTGCGGCTCTAGTTCAACATGACAAAGATGTCATATCCTGATATCGGTAGTTTCGTATCTAGATGATGATACATATCATGATATAGCACATTTTCTTATTATATTTGGATTATATACCCAACAAATCAGAGGTACTTAGTCATATCTGATTGTTTTTCTGCTTTTAAATAGAAACTTTGTGCAACTTTACATTTCAGCATGTGACAAAATATAAAATATTCCTGAAAAAATATATAAAGGTAAATAGAAAACAATTTTTAACTACAGTTGCAGACATAATATAGAAGCAGTCCCTTTTCCTGTGATATTTTGCCTGAAGACATTTTCTCCTATTCAAGCCTCTTAAATATGAATATTTTCTGGTCTATGAAAGTAAACTGAATATCATTGGGTTGTGGATCAAACAAGACATTTGAGGACACACTGACAGACATTTTATAGACCAAACAACAAATTGATCAAGAAAATTATTAATCAAAAACATAAAAAAAATGAAAAGGTCTAACAAACACTGGTATATAAAATACCAAATGTAAACAGGGAACAAAACTGTAGCAGCAAAATAAGGATGACCGTACGTACAATGTAAAAAGTAAACAAAACAGTTCCCGTATCCGTGTCATGTGGAAGAACACAAAGCAGTGAAAAATGGTGAAAAATATTTGAAAAAATATAAAGAGAGGGATTTGGGACACAACAAAATGAATGGTAGAGCATAATTTTAAACAATACATGTTTTTCTGTTGTCATGTGACCTGTGCACGTCATACATCAGATATCGCAATCAAATTACATATCATGTTTGTCACTTGAGCGACCCCACATTTTGGGACACGCTGTCATTAAATATTCTGCAACTCTGCACACTGAAGGTAAAGTGTTATAGCATAAAAAGTCAGATACCCTGGTCTCATGGTCATGGGAGCTGCTGTTTCTGGTAGGTTCATAGTTTCCAATTAGCAATGAGGCATGTGTCAAACCCAGATCAATGTCCTAAAAAAAACAAAAGACATTTATTTGTTGTTGTATGTGAATCTGTGTCTCCGCTAACATCCTCCTTACTTTTTCTGGCACAATAAATATTTGTAAACATCCTCAGATGTTTATTATGGTACCGAAGATAGCATCTCCTGCAGTGTGAAGGAGTCAAATGATTGTTATTCAGCCCCAAAAACAAAATAATGAGTGATGCTGAGTTGTAACCCTTCTACACTCATAGACTCATATTCAGTCCATTTATCCAATGCAGCACTGAAACCTGATCACCTGTCGCATGCCAATAACGGGCTGTTTACATGTATACGCATCACAAACTCCTACAGTGATGCTTGTTATTATACCTGTACAGACAAGGAGCCTATCTTTAAGTATAATTGTAAAATTTAAACAATAGACTGTTTTGGGAGCACAGAACACAAATACTGATGATGTTCCTGACAGTGACAGGCAATGTGGACTGACAGCCAGACTGTCACACTGTCAGCCCTCTGGAGCACGAGCAGTTGAACTTAATCTGAAGGTGGTGGGCTGTTTACAAGGATCACTGGACAATCTGCAACTGAACATCAAATGTCAAGAATCAAGGGGATTCTAGGTGTGATTTATTTTTTTTACTCTTGTTTTTTTAAGCTATTCTTTTCCCTCAAAGTCAGTAATTCCAGTTGACAAGCATGATAATTACTCATTGACCATCATCAGAGCCAAGGTCTGCTGATACGATAATTTGTAAAATGTATCAGTGCTGATTAATCGGCCAAGCCAATTAATCGATCTATTTCTAGCAGTTACTGTTGCACCAACACCTCATCAGTAGGGTTAAACTAATCTGTCTCACAACAGTCTGAACATAGCTCACCTTCGTTACTTTCAGTGAAAAAAGATTATCTGGGTGGTCATTTTAATCTGGGTGTATTATTGGATGCCAAGACTAGGTCGAATAACAATGAGGAAGTGGAGAAATTTGAATCAGGACCGAAACGGATGTGATGACTGTTTTCTGATCTGGTATTAGGTCTGAGCGATCTCACGTTCTTAGATGGTGGACAATCTTAATTTATCACATACCATACTTTTCAGAGGGATTGTACAGATTGTGACATTAAATAAATAAATAAATAAACAACAGTGCTCTCAAAACAGTCCTACTCTGCTAACATTCATGACCCGAGTGCCTGTGTAATTACTGTATTTCACACAGAGCATTGCATCATGGGTTGTTTGTAACATAAATGTTGTGAGGCTAGAAGGTTTATTTCTGTCTGTTTGTAGTGAGCCTTTACCGTCTGTCCACACTGAAAGTGTTCAGTTTGTCCACTTTAACCTGCAGATTTTGAGTCATGTCTTGTTTTGCTGACTGATGACACGATGACTTCACATAGTGAAGAATTCGATTAAATCTGTGTGAGCTGCTGGTCCGACTTCTGAACTCCAACATGTACTAAGTCTAATTCAGATTCAGATAAACTTTATTAATCCCCAGGGGGAAGTTCAATATCCATCAGCTCAAGAATATTAAATAAAGCAAAATAAAAATGAATCAAGTTATCAGTGAATCATTTACAGAATGTTCAGTCTAATCTAATCTGATTTACACGGATACTTTGTGGAAGCAATGAAAACACAACGTTAGAGTGTGAAAATATTTGTTGTTCATTATAAAACTCCGACAGGACATATTAAGCCACCACAGTCTTTGTAATGAATGGGAAACACTGCAGCTATCTTGACGTATCTACAGATAGGGACATGTGGACCAGTCTCATCTCTGAGCAGATTTGTTTCAGGTCTCTTTAAGTTGTTGTCTTAATATTGCAATAATACAGATCCAAAGTGATGCAAAAATGCAGCCGTTAGTTAAATAACAATAACAAAAACCCATTACGCACGGTCTAAGCCTGAACTAGTGGAAAACTAATCTGGTTGTACGGCTTACATTTTATAGGTGAGAAAAATTGATTCAGATCATGGATTGTGATTCTACCTCAAATGATCATCATATGATCATTCATATGATCTTTTGGCCAGATCACCCAGACCTTCTCAGTGTTGCCTCCTTTAGAAAAGATAAAATACAGTAGGTACAGTGTCCTTAAACTAACGGAGTTAATGACATGCTTTTGATTTTGCCATCTGTGCGCTTTGCTTTACGGACGTCCTGTTTGAGAAGATTAGACTGGCAAATCCGTGCCATCTTTGAAATATAGAACCTGCTGGGATAATTGATTGGACACTGGCACAGCATTGTCTTTTCTGCTCTTTTCAGTTTTTTTTGAAAGGAAGTATTTTAGACATTTTTCCATTTTATTTGCAGATATTTTATAGACTGAAGGAATCATTTAGAATAGAACTACATCAACTAAGAGATGAATTTTCTTCTCAAATGTAATATTTTGCCAATTTTTTGTGTTCCAGAGAGTCAGTGAAACATCTATAGGTTTTATACTGTTGGTTGGTTGCAAAGAGCTCTCAATTACCAGGGGCTTTTGCCCTTTTATCATGTAAACAGTTAACTTATTGAGAAACAGTCGGCAGATTAGTTGATTAAGAAAATAATCTTTTGTTGCAGCCCTAATCAAGGCAATAATGAGATTAAAAGTTGCTAATTAAAGTCGTCATTTGTTGAATTTTCTTAAATATGTCAATGTTTTAGACTTAGTTTTTCAGTAGGACCAAACCAGAAACACTCATTTGGTAGCAACGCGTTCAGGTGGAGCTGGAACCTGAAAATAAATCAGTTGTTTGTTTCTTAGTGTTTTTCTCCCAGGGTACATCCTGCTCATTTACATTCCTGTAATTAGAAATCTGCTCTGGAGGTGTGAGTTACCTTTTTTTCTTGCTCTCATAGAAATCCGTCAGTGTAATAGGCTTAGAGTGCCAAGCATGCAGTGCCCAGGATTTTCACGGAGACCTTTACCAGTTACTTAAGACCCCTCGGACTTTGACACCAAATCCCTTTAATGGTTCATGTCTGGAATTCTGGAGGCTTAGAGTTGTTTTTTCTTCTGTTGCTGTTACTGTGAGTGGGCACCCAGGTCCTTTTCTTTTTAGATAAGTTTACTTTGTTTATGTATTCTGAGTATTTTTAATAAATGTAACACGAAGTGCTAAAAATTCATAGATTTTCACAACATTTACCAAAATTATTATTTTTTTTTTTTTACATTAATAATTTAATGTCAAAAGTGAGGATTTGAGGCTTTTTGCTCATATTTGGCAGTAAATGTAATAACTTTAACTTTTGGATAGAAGCAAAAGAGCCTCATCACAGTGGGGTTTGGGAATGTTTTACTTATTACTTTTTTAATGTAATTCACCGAACTCATATAAATGTTATGCTGAGTTCAGTTTTGTTTTGGGGGTTATGGTTACATTTATTTTAGGCATAGCCAGGAGTTTGCTCTGCAGAAATTTTTAATACACAAAAAATGTATACTGCAAAAACATAACATCTTTGTCATGAGATATGGATCTATCCTGAAAGCTACAATGTTGATTACTTTATTTACAGTCCTAGAGGCGTCTAAATGTAACTAACACTTTATGTGGATGACATGATACATTTGTCGACTGATAGTTAGTCATTGTATTGACCTGCAGCAAGTATTTATTTTGAGTATCTTTCCCACATGCCATTGCATTAGCGCTGGGCGATATAGCTGAAAAATGTATCACGATAAAACAGAAAAAAGACCAGGGGAGACAAGGTTCAATTTAAGTACATTATTTTGAATTTAATCACTTTATTTATCAAGCCACAACGGTAATAATTTTCATCTTACCAATAAATGTACTCAAATAAGTAAGAAAGTAATTAATGATTTCAGGAGGGTTTCACCGGTATGTCAATTCAAGGTATAATAATTGATGTTCATCATACAGTGTATGTTTTTCTCTCTGTTACGTTCTTCAAAATGAGTTTCCATTTCTAAAGAGTTTATTTTTTCTGTCCTAATTTCTTTTGTTCAAACAGGAGATATAGAGAGATACACCTTATTTATTTTATTTATTTTCAAAATTCTTGCACATACTTCCATTTAATAAAATGTTTTTAATTATTTTTAATTGTAATAAAGTGGTTGCTCAACCAAAAAACTGTAACTGACAATAATAAGAAATGTGTAATACCATATAGCATGAAGCCTTGATATTTTCTCAGACAGTCATCAGACTATGAAAATATTATACTGTTTTAACCCTGTAATCTCAACCTGATTCACAACCTGATTCACATTAATTAAAGCAAAGCAAAAGTCAACTTTGAGGTAAATTGACCTAATATTATACAGATTACACATAACGCTGTTATATCACACATATGGTCACAGTTAAACAAACAAAAACTGTAATTTTTATAGTTTTCAGGTGACCTATCATTTTGTTATCCATGGTGTCCTCACCGTATGTTCTCATTTACTCACTTCTGTCACGTGCCAATGGTGCTGCTGAATAACACGCCTAATAAATGACGCGTATCACTTGTAACACACTCCATAATTGAGGGGTATTATTATCTGTTTATGAGCCAGGCTGGGGACATGCTTGGGGTTTGTTCATGCCACCAAACTGTATATTTATTGTGTGCTGTCACAGGCTAAGTAAAAATATCGAACAGTTTTCTGACTGATATTGATAAAGTGTCTTACAATGGTACATGGCATTTTATTAGCTAGTCTGAAATTACATGTAAATTAGTTATGATGAATTACTTTATTATCAGGTATTTAATCACTGGAAGAACAAAGCACAGACGGCATCTCCTCACTGAGCCTGTAAGCTATGAAAATTCACTGTATTGCACTCTCCCCCTGTTCCTGTGTGTGCGTGTGTGATGTGAGGAGATGTTTCAGGAGAGCTAACGTTCTTCCTCGTACTATGGTGCTGCTTTTCAGTGCAGCCTGTTTCAAACTGGTCGAATGTTTAGATGCCAGTCAAAAAAACAAAACAAACACACAGTCTCGGTGGGGTTGCAGTGTGGAAGACGGCAGGTGGACTGAAGCCTGTCTCCTCACTGAAACTCCTCTGGGTGCTTCTTTAACACTCCGAGGCAGGCAGCAGGAAGAGAACTATCCCAAACAAAGTCTTTAAAGAAAAAAAAACACATTCCTGAAACACACGACGTGAAGGACCGAGCAGCGCGCAGCCTCGCCAACCAAAGGCCTGATTCATCTGAAATCCCTTTCACTGCCTGCCAAGGTGCATGGGGTCAAAGTGCAGCGTGAGGCCCTGCAAACTGTTAACTAGGATCTGAACAGAGGCTGGCTGCTCACCACTGCACTGTCGGTTTTTAATACATTACCAGACATGTAATAACTGCGCTGCAAAACTGATTCTTGGGTAGCTGTAACACACTGTTTTCCTAACACGATAACAGAACATTTTCACACACTGCATTATCACTTTAGAGAATTTAATGCAGTGATACAAAATAAAGGCTGCACTATGAACTTTAGTTAATTGTCTTTTTAACAAAGTATGAGTTTGCCTCTCAGCATTCCTAAAATGCACTTGAACCAATGCAGAGGTGATAATCATTGTCAGTTTTAAGGAATTATTTCTGCTACAGGAAGAATGATGTTGAACATAAACACATGTTTTGTCCCTATTGCCTTCATGGTGACATGATCTCATTTACCTCCAAAATAACTTGAGAAGACTTTTGTATTCATGCATTGAGACCAGTTGTAACCAATTTAAATTGATTTCAGAAAAAATACATTTTGCAATGCCAACATCATGCAGCTCCAACAATATCAGATATTCATTGTAAATTGACCAAGAATCAGTTTAATAGAGAATGTTACACTTCTTTATCATGAGTCGTTTGTAGCATTAATTTTACCAGGCGAACAAGTGTATGTAAGTCTGTGATTTTAGACTTTGATTTAGAGTCTCTCAGTGCTTGAAGTGTTCGGTTAGTCTACTTTAACCTACAGGAGTTTATGCAATGTGTTTTGCAGAAATATTGAGGAAATAAAGTCATAATTAAAAGTTCAGATTGTCTTCATAGTGACCTGTCAGACAGCCAAAGGTTACAGCTGACACAGATGACAAGGATAATGGAGTGAAAACTTGAAATGATTCTGAGAGGAATCGACTCAATACAGTAATTCCCACTGTGTACTAATCCTGGTTTTATCAATGTCATTTTCTATGTCACGCAGTGTGGACCATGTGGTCATAATGTTTACTTCATCAGTCAGCAAATTTGTGTTGTGTGTAGTCTGACTATTGTCTAAATATTGCCATAATATAAGCCCAAAGTTATGGAAAAATACATGTTTTTTAGTTAAATAATAACAATAAATACCCTGACATCCATTTTTTGAACATTTGTCTTGGCGACATGTTCCCCACACGTCAGGGCCTGTGCAGGGATGAGGAAGTGAAGACAGTTTGGATTTCTTTCAACATTTGTTCAACTTCTGGAAAAACCCACAGCTCCGGACATGTTTGACCCGTTATTATCCACAGAAAAACAGGACAGAAATATAAGGGCACTATCTGTTCAATGTAATGTTTGTATCTTTGCGGCTTATGATTAAATAATTATGCTTTTCCGTAATTACCTTTTCCTTTATTAGTAGCTGCTGGTTTTATAAGGTGATTGATGAGCACTGACAGCTGCTGTTTGCCTTGGATTAGTGTCAGAAAAAAACTTTTCTGCCTGTTCATCCTCATAGATTTTTATTATCAACCAAAGTAATGTAGCAGAAATGCAGATTTCGAGTTGAGAGTTAGTTTAGGTCTGGAGTCACTATTTTAACTGTATAGTGTCTGTGTGAAGTTTTAAATTGATGATGGATCATGGAACAATCCTCCATCAGCTGACGAACAAGAAAACATAATACAAAGCGAGGGATTGGTCTTTGAATTCATTCAAGTCACGTGAAAAACTACTCATTGTAAGTCAGGCTTTTAGGAATGAAGAAAGTCAGCAAGCCTTATTTTGACTTTGTGTGTG
>JAPQRN010000007.1:22504700-22517439 GCA_037367275.1 Coranthus polyacanthus
TGCAAAGAAGTAAATTCAAAACACATCACTGCTGCAGCTCAGACACACATTTCATTGTTAAAATGCCAATAAAAAGTTAATCTGTATGTTTTGAAAACTTTATTATGCTGATGTTTTCCTAAACTGCAGTGTCATAATTTTCCGAACTGCATGATTTTTCCCTCATCATGGACCAGCTGGTGCCAGTTTTTACCTCTGTTAGAAATAAGAATCTTTTCTCTGTAAGCAAAAGGTTCCACGAATGAAGCCAGAATGGTTCTCTATAAAATTAGAGAAAAAAAGCTGCTTCCTCTGTTGTATTTCCAGCAGATTAGATGCTTCACAGTGTGTAGAACCACTCTGTGCATGTTAAAAAGGGGGCAGCAATGGAAGACAAGGTATTGATATTAGTCCTGGTACCGAAAACCTTGTCAGTTCATATTATGCCACTTCCATAGCATAAGCCTAACAACATACGCCTACATGGAGAAGAGCCATTTCTTCACTCTGAACACTGGAATATATAAATGAAAACATTTAGGCTTCCTGTTTGCTTTTTAGGCTTTGGAAACAAAAATTGAAAATATGACATAAATAACTGAAATATACAAAGAAGATGTGAAGGGGACAAACAAGATGATGCCATTAAAAGAGTGCAAAAATTATGTGGAAATGGTAATGAAATGTAACATTTCTGTTAGTTTCTTCCATCAGTTTTATAAATGGAGATGATTATCATAATTTTGCAAAATAATTTTGAAAAGATGATTGCTATAATTGTGACATGCCTGCTGACAATGTGATAATGAGAGAAACATGGAAATAGTAAAATAATAATATACACCAATTCACTTAAAAATAAAAATTAAATCATAAAAATTAAATAAAGAAAATAAAGAATTCCAAAAAAGGGCAAAGAACAGATACTAGAATTAAAACTAATTAAATTGAATAAAGTAAATAATGCCCTTAAAATGTAGAAAACCTATTTTAGTCAAAGATAAAAACAAAACTTCTTAAGGTATTTCAAAGTTCTCTGTCAGATTCTCATAATATTCAATTCTGAACTGCAAAACATTTTATCCTCCTTCTCTGTTGATTCTGACCCATTTGTGCCAAATGCCGGACATAAACATCATTCCAGCTGGACTAAAACATTTGGGTCATAAACGGCTAACTCAGAAATGGAGTGGTGGTTAAATGAACCGTCGTGGCTGCAGTGAACCCTGGTGTAAGGCCGCTCGAAGGCCCAGCGTTGCCCCAGAAACCTCCAGGCGATGCGTCAGCGCTGCTTGTGGAATGCCACGGGCCAGTTTCCTCCTATTGTGACCGGCTACAGGGAGCCCCCCCCCCTTTTCTCTTTTCCCCCCTCAGAGGTGAATAGAGGACTCAGTGAAACAGCAGACTGCCTCCCCCGTCCTCTACTCACACACGCTCAGACCACCCCCTCCTCCTCCTTCAGAAGAACACAGTCAGCCCGGATAAACTTATGTTTTAGACCGATCTGAATGCATTCACACATACCAGCTGACCTCCTTTTATTTAGTGTTTAACTCGGTCCTGCCCCTTTTTTATTTTTGTTCTAAAGGTCTGATCACTCATCATCATCAGAGGTCACACACAGATTTCCCATACAACATCTATTCTTACCTTTGTAACTATACAAATGTACTATTATACAATGGAATGAAGCAGTTTTACTCAAATATTGTATTGCACTATTTTTTGTACTATTGTATTTTTTACACGTCTACATTTGTCTGACAGCTTTAGTCCCTTTTCAGATTTGAATGTTTGTGATAAAGTCAAATTTTCCTCCTTTTTAAGCTAAATAAACACAGTGACTACTTTGATGTATCATACTTTAACTACATTTTGCTGGCAATACTTGTATACGTTTAATGAAGTTAAGGTATTGAATGCAGAACTTTTACTTATAGTGGAATATTTTCACCGTGTGCATTAGTACTTTGACTGAAGTAAAGGATCATGCTACTTCTCCTATTATGTGCTTCATGTGTTCATTTTCTCTTGAATGCATCCATATTTGTGTGTCTTATACTGGGAACTGTATACTATATATTAAGCCAGATATTGAGACTATAATCCAGGTGATAGGCCCTTTCAAAGGCCGGTGGCTTCATGTTTTTGAATGTGTTTTCTGTTTATGTCTTCTCCAGGCAGACAAAGCCTCTGACGTTTGCAGACTGTATTGGAGATGAGCTGCCGGTCGGCTGGGAGGAGGCGTACGACCCTGTTGTTGGAGCTTACTATGTTGACCACAACACCAGTAAGTCTCACTGCTCATCTCTTTATCTTACCTCCTCACTCATCTCATGTCTTCTTCATCTAAACTCTCTTATTTGCTTTTAATAAGCGGGTATTTTAACACAGTATTGTTACCCATCAGGAGTGTACAATCAGTGTTGCTCTCTAGGTGCTGGGTGTTGTGGAAGAAAGGTGTTTTGCATGTAAACAATGTGTTTTTATCTTCTAAACTTGTTGCAGTATCTTCAGCCCCAACACTCTGTGAAACCTTCTTCTTCTCTGAGCATCTTTTCAACTGCAGCTGTGACCTTTGCAGAATATCAATTAGTTTTTTGTTTTTTATTTTACAAACATGATGCCATCTGTTATAAGTTTAGTAATTCCTGGTCCTTAGGTTTTCTTTTGCTTGGGTTGAATTTGAAACTGTTGGAAAATATACAGCAACTGTCAACCCCAAAAGAATTAATTCCAAGAATTTTAATGCTAGTGTAGCAAACCTAATACAATTTCCATGTTGTTTGGTGATCACTTTTGTGCTATGTGTCTTTAATCCTACCTGATCAAAACACTTTTCTTTTCAGAGAGCACGCAGTTGGAGGACCCGCGGGCCCAATGGCAGCGGGAGCAGGAGGCCATGCTGCGGGACTACCTGGCCGTGGCTCGTGACGCCCTCAGTGCCCAGAAGGAGATCTACCAGGTGAAGGAGCAGAGGCTTCGTCTGGCACAGCAGGAGTACCGGCAGCTCAATGACGCCTGGAGGGACAAGTCGACGTCGCAGACCAGCTGTAAGTGAACACACAGCAGAGGAGCTTTACACATAGTGGATTTATTTCACATAGAAGCAAAAACAGAAGAGTCAATCTTTTTTGTGCAGTAAGACCAACCATCACAGAGAAGGGTACAGTGCAGATCTCATCAAAGTTTGTCAAAGTGAGATGTCTCACTCTGCCACTGCAACTTATGTTTGTGATTTTCTCCATGTTAATACTGTGTTACAAGTTAAGACTGTGAGCAATGAAGGCAAAACAGTCTTTGCTAAATGTTCTTTTTCATCTGAGTCAACGCTGATTATGAGCTTATGGAATTTATGCATTAAAGGGTTTCAAATCAAATATGAAATAAAGAAAAAAGATGACCCTGATACTTAAGTACATTTAAAAGTAGAAACCTTTGACTTTTATTGAATTATATTTATTACATTGTTGATCAAACTATTACATTATTGGGTTTTATTACATTTTCAATCAAGTTAAGTGCAATATTGCATTTTCATGGTACATGCTTCTCTTTTTATATAACAGATAAAAATTATTAGTGTGTTTGGCACAGATTTTGTTACCAAATTGTAAAGCTGTTACGAAGGGAAGCTGCTAACAAAGTATTACCTCTTATGTAAGGAAATCATTTCTTCCCTACAACATGTGAGGAAGGGAGGATGACAGGGAGGGAGCTTTTGCTCTTTTCTCTGATACATTTTCAAATTCATTTCATTTGAATTATTGAACGTTTTGTAGTTAAACAACATGGAGTAGAACGAAAGCCCTTTGTATTAAGCCTTGATGCAGAAACTGTTTTGGTATCTCTCTTGAGATTGCTTTAATTTAGCAGCCGTGGAACTATTTTCCCCCTCCGTGACTTCAGTTGATGGTTCTGTCTCATTATCTCTGAGGCCTCTCGCTGGTCCTATAAAACCAACAATAACACACAACCAATAGAGGGAAGAATACACAGGGCAGTTCTTTAACACTTCTTCTTTCAATTTTTATCTCCTTTTTCCTAAAGTAAACTCCAGATCGTCCTCGTCGAGCAAATACGACCCAGACATCCTGAAAGCAGAGATAGCCACTGCCAAAAGTCGGGTGAGTTTCCTTGTTTTCACCATGTTACCTGTTACCTCCTGCACTGTGAATACTGTCCTGTTACATTGGTCCATCATTAACCACATCATTAATATTACTCCTTCATTTTAAAATTATAAAACACTTGGAAATTATAGGATATCCTGTATATCCTGTTTTTCATCTGGAAATGAATGAATAGCTTGGGCTTGACACGTGTGTTTTACTTTGTTATACTTGTGATTGCAAGCGTTTTTTATAAATACTATATTATTACTGACCTTTCTTCCTCAATATAACTCACCAATGAATATTGAACTATATTATTCCCACTGTGCAGCCTACCTGTAGAACAGCACCTTATATGCCATTGTTTATCTGAATTTTATGTTTCACCTGTAAAATTCATCTTGGGTGTAAAAACATCAGATTTCCTCAAATTCAAAAGAAATCATTGTGCATCCTGGTCATAATGCAGTTAAACACTTCAGTTGTGGTTATATGGACACTGTTTCTTCAACCTGATTGGAGATTCCAACGTAACCGTTTTCATGGATGCCCCAAAGCATTTAATCACTAAATAACTTGATTGTTCTGCCTCTAATCTGCTTGAAGTATAACAAAGGAAGAATTTTTTTCTCAACTCTTCCAGTTTTGTTCATCTTTTCAAACACTTGTTGTTTGGAGCCTTTCGACCATCAAGGTATTCAACAGTCCTTTAATCTTTTAATGTCTCGGTACTGCACAGAGCAGTTTTGTTTTGCTACCTTCATATTTTTGTCCCTCCTGGAAATAATCACCTAAAAATGTTACCTCCACATGGGAACAGCATGAGAAAAACATGAGCAGAAAGAATAGATTTATTTAAACCTAAGAGAATATGATCTTTTCTGATTGAGGTGGTTACCTGAGGCATTTTAATTCTGTTTTTCTGATTGTTAGTGGGATATCAGGAAACACAGCTGTTAATATGTATGAGTAGATGGGTGATGAATCCTCAAAAGCAAGCATGGGGAGATTAACAAGAGTTAAAGTAGTCATAAGTGATCATTTATTAATAGAGAAAGGGTCAGCCAGAGGTCCGACTTTTATAGCACCCACCTCTTTTTCTATTATTGTTAGTTTTGCTCTTCAGTAACTTTAAAACAACTCTATTCATCTCTGCAGGTCTCTGCCTGTGATGTTGTTATCGTGCAGAGGTCATATACAAGGACAATTTAAAACAGTGTAGTGGTTGGACTGACCAAACAAGATGTAACAAGAAGCAACAATTTGACCGATGAGTCAAATCAGCAGTGTTAAAGAGCAGCCCTTCACACAGCCCAATAATACAATATTCAAAACAAAGTGGGAATCCCTTACGTGTTTCATTTCTCCTCCATGGTGTGTTAATAATCTCAAACAAACTGTTGCTGGTTATGACTTTGGTGGTTTCCCACAGCCCTGTTTGTTTGGTTTTGTCAGCTACAACCAAACTTTTTATCTTTATAATTGTTTTGAATGTTCTACCTCTAAATTTGTGAAATGTTCTGCTGCTGACAAGTGATTGTCACATTCTGATGATAAAGCATAGTTTAAAAACCACAAATAACTGTCTGGTTTCTTCAAATTTCATTCAGGACCCAAAATCTGCCTGGAAATAATGATTTGACATTTATTGTGATAAACATCGACGGAATATGACATTTTTCATTCTAATAACATTTGCTCTATTTGGTTTAATAACATCTTGTTTGTTTTCCTTACGACTTACAGAGTTTTTTCTGTTTTAAAACTTTATGCCTGAACTCTCTGTCTCTGTGTCTCAGGTAAATAAACTCAAGCGGGATCTGGCCTGTATGAAACAGGAGCTGCAGTACAAAGAACAAGGCTTCGAGACACTCAAAGAGTAAGTGTGCATCCTGATAATGCTTCACTTGTAACATACTGCCACTGTTTTACCTTTATTTTGTGTGTGCTTGCTGTTTTGCGTGTGCTTTATTTGTGATTGTGTAGTCATTTCCTCACCTCGCCGACCTGAATATTTGCTGAAGGGCACTTTGACACTTGTACTGTCGACTCTGGGAACTGAGCCTCACGGTTTAGGCTACCACCAGCCCTCCTAATTTAATTTGATGAGTAAAGCAAGACAGTCTGAATCTGACTTGAATAGTAAGTTTATATTTGACCTTCCTTCATTCTTCAGTCTCACCTGCCGCCTACAAAACACCATACCATAAATACACTGACTGTGGAGAGACTTGTTAGGTAGAGAAATGTAGTGTCTCAAACCCACCTTTAGCTGCTTCTCAAAGGTTAGTGAAAAATAATTTGACATAATTCTCTTTTTAGTAAGTCACAAAAGTCTTGAATGTTCTCTGCTGGCCCCACAGATGTAACTATTTTTTAGAGACCTTTGTTGTGTTTATGAGGCATATATAGAATATAAAAATTGATGTTTATGAAAAGAGTCAAATCTGACCCAAGCACATTAAAAGGGTTAAAGACATAAAGATGCAAAGACGGACAAAACATAAGGTTAACCAGCTGAGATTCAGCAGAGTAATCAGTGTCTCTGTTCATATTGTCTGTGATGTGCAGTGCAGTTTTTCCAAGAGCTGTTGTGTAGATGGAGATCTTTACAAAAATGATCCAAATGCCAGCAGTACTGTAACCTCAGATAATCTGCAAAAGAAAATGCAGATTTTTGTATTTCACCCGTTGCTATCATGTGACTATTAGGGCCTGTGTCCACAGGCAGCTGTTTTTGCGCTAGAAGTGGCCATGAACTTATTTTCAGAGCACTTATTGTTGCTAGGTTACAAGCATGGTCTTCTCACACTTCCACATTACTAGCTAACTGAAAGATATAGTTTGCAAATACTGCTGTTGTTCAGTCACATAATGTAGTTTTAAGATTTTTTTCAGGTGAGAATGTAATTGTTTAAACTTCAGATTTTGGTTGATTTATCAAAATAGAGCCTACTTGAAAACTTGCTGCATTTTTGGAAATGCGTGGTCTCACTATCTGCTCACATTAGCAGCTACCTAGGAGCTTGTGGGACAGCCAGTATGCTTTGTTAACAATCAACATGACTGGACGTTCAGGGCCCATGGTGCCGAACTGAGAACAGTCTTATCTCTGCAATCACTTTTTAAATGTATGTTATGTTATGCTGCAGTGCAATGAGACAGTTTGAAATACAACAGTGATAGAAGACAGTCTCTTGACAGATATGACAACTTACCGCCATGCTCTTGATATTAAATATTGATCATGATAACCCTTCAATGTTAAATCACGAATAACTGACTTATCAGTGACAGGATAATTTTCTCCTCCACCATTTTTGAGAGTGTTAGTATTATGATTTTGATTGAGAGAAGTGACATTGACAAGCGTGATGTTCCAAAAGTTGAACAGTGGAAATAGAGGATTTCGAACAGCCAACATTACAGCTTCTTGTTTTTTAAATAAGGAGTTGTAGTAAAAGTCAAATAAGCCGTTTTTCTGTAACACATCTATCAAAAATTGAAACAGCTTAATGCAGAGCACATTGTAAATTGGCCTCTTCACTGTACTTCCAATATGCTTTTATCTTTCCTATCCTCTTATCTATGATATGATCGTTATTGTTGTGCAGTACAGATTAGGATTCTACACTATTCTGTTGCTGACTTTGCCTGGTTTAACAGCGTTCTGTAAAAATTCCAAGGTGTAAATGTGAAACCTGAACTGAAAACCTCAGTGCAGTAAAGTGTTGCTTATCTCCTCAGTTATTGCCTCAGCATTATCACACATTCCATCCGATCATTAAACACCTCTATAAAGGCACAGTGCAACAGCAGAGTGTGAATTTGATGGAAACAAACCTTCTATTTGACCTATTTCTACTCCTCAGAGTGTGAAGTTATTCCTCAGAAAGGTGTACCATCACTTGGGAAAGTTGATTTCATTTGTTCTTGGTCTTTTATGTCACACTGAGGCTTGTTTTTAAAATTCAGTGTACTGCAAAGGCGACATGCCGATCCGCTGTTGTTGGGTCGATGTTGAATTGAACAGGAATATCCGGTCTGTTTGTCTTGCCTCCCGCAGCACAGCGAGAGTGTCAGGAGGATTAAAGCGTAGCTGAGGCAGAGCGGTTGGATGGCATTCCTCGGCCACTTTCCTCTCCTGTTACAGTCATCAGACGGCGTTTAGCAGCCAATCACTGTTTGCAGAAATACGAATAGGCTTAGGCTGGAATGCAGCGAGCGATACACTCAGCTCCTGATAAGATTTCCAAACCACTGGTGCATAGGAGAGTGTTTTATGATGTTTTCTGATATGGAAAAGCAAAGCCAATATAACGGGCATATAAAGTGGCAATCATGTTTACTTCATTTTTACTGTACACTGGAAAGCCAAAAAAATTCTAAAGATTTCTCTCACTGCTTTGGGTACTTTTGGTTTGGGCTTTGTCTGTAGTTCCACTTAAGCCTACAGTTAATTTCCTTTGCTTTTTCAACAAATCCAGGCAGGTCTGTACAGAAATGCTTTTTCCTGATTACTGAGGAAGAACTTGACTGGTCTGCACAGAGCCCTGACCATCCAACATCTTTTGGATGAACTGTGAGCCAGATCTCATCACAAAATCAGCTATAGTTACATGGACTATATGCCTTCAACGTGATTGAAATCATTCTGGTTAGATATTCCAACTTAAAGGTCCAGTGTGTAAGATCTAGGGGGATGTAGGAGGATCTCATTGTAGAAACGGAATATAATATTCATAATTATGTTTTCATTAGTCTATTGTCACCTTATCATAGAATGAGCTGTTTATGTCTGCAGAGGGAGCAGGTCACCTACTTATGTTCTAAGTAGAACATAAGACGAACTACAAATAATGAAAAGTAAGTCTGAATGTAAGAATGAAATAAGTGTGAATATACAGTCTAGACTACAGAGTGTCTTTAGTATGTTGTGAAGTTTACTTTAATTACTTTAGAGCAGTGAAATTATGTCACAGGGGAGCATCTTTGTCACCTTTTTTCACTCCTAATGAGTTTGCATCTCTTAATTTTGTCTGTAATCAATGAAAGAATGAAGAGATGTGTTAAAAATGGGTTTGGTTTGTGGGGGGTTTAGGTGCTGAGATGGCTTTTTGTTGTCGTTATTTGACTAAAAATGAATTTTGGGTCTACAGTATATTATAATCTTAGGTTTAGGGTTTATAATATTATAAACCTTTTTGGGCTTTTTATTTCAAAGAATATTAACTCTGGTTCACACTCAAACATAGTAGGTGATAGTAATGCACCTGAACGCTGGATACAACCCACTATAAAATGTAAAAAAGAAAAAGAGGAAGTCCGTCCTGAGCTACTGTAGAAACATGGTGGACTCTGCGGAAGGCAACCTGCTGCTCCTGTAGATATAAATGGTTCATTCTAAAGTGATACAGACACAACAGTTTTTATCCTAAGGTAACTGTACCCTTCTGATCAGCTCAAGTCTCTTCTGATTGAGGTAGTTACATGAGGCATTTTTATTTTGAATGGGCTGTTATTAATGTAATATTAAGGTCCTTGTAAGTGCAGTCAGTGTTGGACCTCATTAATAGCCCGAGGCTGAATGGGAGCAGGTTCGGAAATCTTAATTTGTTTGTATTTGAGGTCAAAGGTTAAGGTTTAAGGCATCGAATAATTTGGTCAGTTTCTTGAATCGTAACGTGACATCACGGCTTCGCAGTCACACATGAAAGTCCAAGACACTTTTTATTTAAAATGCAGAATATACCAGATAAAATGCATGCTGTGGCATGTAGTACTATTCAGAGTTTTACATTGGTACTTATTTAAATGTTTCAGCTCTTTGTAACTGTAAATCAGTCATTGTGATTTTAATTATCAAACGGTTTATTATAGTGTTTTCACTCAGAATAAGTCCGTGTTTGAGAAGGACTTAGAGAGGATTACTTGTTCCCTCTGCCTGTTACAGACGAGTGCCTCCCTCCTTACTTCCTCATTCTCTCTGTACCTTGTTTTCTCTCTCTCTCTCTTTCTCTCTCTCTCTCTGAACCTCCCTCCCCCTTCCCTCTCTGAAGAATGTGGAAGGACCTGTTATTCAGATGCATGCATGACTTGCTGATGACAGGGTTTACATAGCTGCTGCTGCCTCTGATGGCTGTTTCCTGCAGCGTCTCTGCTATCTGTTAATTCTGCAGCTGAGTCTTCTTATTCCGTCTGGAGACAAAAACAAGATCTCCGGTGTCATACCTGGAAATTACCTGTTGAACAAACATTTGTTTTTGTACTTAGACTCATTATACACACTTTAAATGTCAAGTGAATACACTGCTGTCTTTGTTACAGGTTGTAATGGCTTCTGGCTCAACTCATTTTGATGATATATGTTCAGTAGTTTCAGTCAGTTTGGTTTTTGATGCAAGTTTCAGTCAGTTTGTTTTACTACTGCAGAAGCATTTTTATTTTGAGGAATTGACTAGTTTTAGGTTTTAGTGTTAGTTTTTCATGCATTATGAGGAAAGCCTAGATTTATAGAAAAAAGGTTTGATGAAAAAATGCATGACGTCAAATATTATTTACAAAATAGTTGTTTATTAAAGGTCCCATATTGTGCAAAGCCATTTTATTCTTGTTCACCATGAACCATTATCGTTGGGGAAAACCAAAACCGAGCTGATTTTACCTGCAGTTCTATTTCATTTTAGTTCATGTTGCATTGTACAAAGCCGTTTTTCTTTTGTTTTTTGAGATTTTGAAACTATTTCAGTTAACACAATTATTCTGTTGCTGCTAGTTTTAGTTTTAGTTTTTATTCATATATTTATTTTTGACAAGTTTTACAAGTAACAAGAACATGAAAATTCCATATGGCAATCTCTTATTTAAGTGAAGCAAGTTAATTAAAAATGAATGGAAAACAACCAGTTGCAGGTTTAAGAGCTACTTCCCCAGTAGTTTGAGAAGCAGAATATCGACAACCGGGTTGAACGTAGATGTGAAAATGGATCAGTGTTTAATATATTAAAGCAAAAATCTGACAATTTACTCTCAAGAAAAACATGTCAATCTGCAGTACAACTTTCAGACACATAATGTTAAATGTATACACAGTTTAGGGACCCCCCCAAAAAAGACACAAATGTATTCCATGACATTTACCCCAAAATGAAGAGTGCAAAAAAAGTTGAATTAAATTCAAGGACTACAAGGAATTCAATGAATATGTACTCTTTTTACATTATATCCTTCATACTTTTTCTAGTGAGGCTGTGAAGTTGGCATTAAACTTTGTTCCAAATTTCAATTTTACTTAAAAATAATCCTAAAAATTCTTAAAAATACTAGAAAGTTAACAGATCCAAAGCTCATGACTGAAAAAAGTGAAAAAACAGTCCCATAACAATGATAGTGATGAAGTTGAGGAGTCAGAGGGAGAAGACTGGTAACAGTATTAATCCACTACATCTAAAACATGACATCTGATTCACTGCGACAGATTAGACAATCCAAGTCCTAGTCTTGGATTGGTGGCCTTTTGGTTGCTTATACTTGGGAGTTCATGTGTACAAATGCTAATGGCCGTATGTGGAAACCCACCAACCAACACAACAATGTTTTAGCCCTTGTGAAAGCTTGACTTAAATATGTGTTAGGAAAATAAATGCTGCTCCACCATCTGCCTGAACAAGTGTGTCTGGCCTTCCTCCAGTTCCAGTGAAGCCCGATGAGGGACTGCCAGTAAAAAACTGCTCTAAACTCTGAAAATGAATCAGACGGTTCCTGATTCACGTCTGTGCATCAATACTAAAAAAACAGCTACTTTGAAGTCATCAGATTGTTGATTGTTTTTTCAGGTGTATGATGCAACTTTTAGAGATTATGACAGGATGCTTTGTTGAAGATCCTGAGGCTTTAATATTACATTATAGCACCATCACAGGGTCTTGAATCATCCAAATGAATAACACATCTCATCTCTCTCTCTCTCTCTCTCTCTCTCTTTCTCAGGATTGATCAGAAGGTGACTAACAGCCCGTATGGCTACAAGCTGCAGGAAGCTCAGGCAATCCTCAACGAGGTACGCTCCATTCGAGACGCCATCAGCTCTGGAGAGAAGGAGAAACAGGAGCTCATGCAGGTAAAAAGGCTTTTATCCATTACAGCAAAAAAATTAAGTTACTCTAAATTTATTACAGGATAGTGCAAAATGGAGATCAGCCAACTCTAACTCTCTCATGTCGGGCTCAGTAACACTAGTTTAGTTTAACATTTGTCCTGGGCTCTTTTAGGTCAATTAAATTTCCACTCTTGCGTTTCAGAGCAGTTGCTTTGTTTATTAGACCATATTAGCTTTTATGTTAGTGAAATATAGTACCAGTTGCACCAAAGTATTGAACACTGTGGGCTCACACGAAGCCCTGGGTTTTGTTATTCTGTAAATAAATTAACACCAAAAAAAGTGCCTGAAAGGTGGATTTTCATAACCAATGAGACAACTGCTGTTTTGTCAGTCTTTCCTTTGAAATGGTGCACAAACAGCTGCTGGGTCTGTCCTATGGTGCTTTGTAACATAGATAAAGAGCACACAGGGTGAATTTTATGAATTAAAGTGAATGAGGGAATTGTCTTTTCCTGCCAAACTCAGACCTAGTCCACAAATACAT
>JAPQRN010000007.1:22527590-22566218 GCA_037367275.1 Coranthus polyacanthus
CCTCTCCTTTAACTCTCTAAATGTCACTTTCACCTCCTTCTCCCTCCTCTTTCTCCTTTCCAGAGTAGTAGTCTGCAGAAAACCCGATCGACCGACGTCTCCTCCTCTCCTCCCTCCCTCTTTCTCTCTAACAGGACTCTTGTTGTTCGGTGTTCAGGTCAGACTCTACCTGAGCTCAGTCTCTCTTTGTGTCTCGTCTCCTTTTCCCGTAACCTGAGATTCTGCAGAGCCCGCTCACAAAAGGAACCTCGTTTAGTCCACCTACGCACATGTACACAGCCACATATTGTTCACAAATAACACAAGATGTCAAGACGCACACTTAACACAAGAAATATGCACTCATATTAATTCAGTCTCTGAAAATGCCAGTTTGTCAGTTATGGACTTACAGTGCTACACTCAAAAGGTTGATCCAGGTTTGGAGTTCAACGGCCTGATACTCACACATAGGTGTTGAAGTTCTAATCAGAATGACAAACATGCAGCTTTTCCAGCTTTTAATGGTGCAACAGAACTAAGGCTGCATTTGGACCAAAACACAGGCCTCTTATTCTGGATGTGTTGAGTCAATGCAAAGCGCTGCAGCAAAGCAACACAGGGTCACTGTGCGTTGCCTAATCAAACATGTGTAAGTGCACATCTCTGGTAGAGCAGTTCGTAATGGTAACACATAATGTCCCTGGTTTAACTCCAAACTGCAATGAAACATGATTTACCACCTTGCAAACTCCTGTCTAAGTATTAAAATTCACAGATCTATTTCTCAAACTGGACTTCCTTTATTCTATTTCATGTCTTACCCGTCCTTAAAGCAACACACCTCAGTTTTTAGATTTGTTTAGTCTTTCAGTTTGGTTTTTGACTTCAGTTTATTTTTCACAGTGTGCTTTTTTTTTTGTGGAATTGGAAAAAAAAAAAATTGATTTACTTTTAGTGTTTTAGTTTTTCATAACGAAGGCGTTGATTTATAGAAGCTACATAGGGTGAAAGAAGGCATGACATCAGAATATGATTTACAAAACATTACATTACATAAATGTCCCATATTGTGCAAAGCCATTTTATTCTTATGCATCATGAACCATTAACATTTGGTGTTGCAATCTGTCCTAGGGGAAATGCTGGCACAACATGAGAATATGTGACTGCCCTTTTCTCCATCTCTCAAGAACCACCACTAGGAACTTGCAGCCTTTAAATGGTTTATTTACATCTTCAGGGTGAGCTAATGGCAAAATAATAAGCAAAAAGACCTAAAACCTAATCTTACCTACTCAAAATAAATGAACAAAAACACACAAAGAAGGAGGTGGAGAGGAGAGAGAGAGATGTAAATACACATAAGTTTAAAGCACACAATACATTACATAAAAATGTTCGTATGACCTCAGGGTCGTAACATGAGGCGGGACAAAGCTGACTTTACCTGCAGTTCAATTTTGTTATACCTCATGTTACATTTTTCATTGTACTTTTTATTTAGTTTTCAGGCTTTTAAATGCTGCTGCTTTTATTTTTATTACAGTTACAGTTAATTTTTCTGAGTTTTATCTTTAGTCTAGACGATCCCAACACAACAGAAAAGTGAACAAGTGTCAGCCAATTAGAGAATGTATATACTAACAAAGTCCCAAAAAGAGGTTTAATCAGCGAATAAAGTAAAAAAAACAAAAAAACAGCTGTTTTGGTGTTCCATGTGTGTGTAGGAGTTTTAAAAATGTTATTGTTAGTGTTTACAGTACACAAGGAATCAGAAAGAAGTGATGAAGCATTTACACTTGAGATAATGTGTCTTCCAGCTTTAGCTACACCAACCATCTCAGCTACAAGCCCTAATGAACCTAAACCCAGGTCTGATTTTAGCCCTCGCTTTACTTTAAACATAGATGAATATACACACACACATACACACAACTGTGCGTAACCTGATCAAAGGCTTCCCCTCTCTGGCCTGTTTCCACTCAAGCTGTGGATCATATTAACAGCTGTTAATGGACTGGTTTCCTCCAAACAAAGCTCATACAAACCGATGACACCACTGTCACATGAAGACAAAGAAGCTGCTCACAATACCTGAACACATCACCGCCATCGTGCCGTATTTGTAAGCGTAAAGTCTGTCTTCAACTGATGACAGCTCTATCGTTTAAAGAGTTTATCTTTTTTAATTTTCTGAATCAGAAACAGACTCATTTTATTCCAGAAGGAGCTGATGGACGATGGAGGATCAAATAATACTTAAATTAGTTTTTTGGATTTATTTGCAATGCTTTGTTTTTTTGTCATTGCAGGTTGCGACTTCATTGCAAGAGGAACAAGCTGGTCAGAGAGCTGGAGGAGATGGTTCGTCTGGCCACGTCACTACACACTCAACTTAAAAGGTGAGGCTTCAGCTGCTCTCAACACATTTTGAATGTTTTTTTCACTTTCACGCTCACATTGGTTCATCACAGATGTCCATAAATTGATAAGACAAACCACACACTCCAAATACCCAGTCACACTCACATTTTGGCACATTTGCCACTTATACGCTTGATAACAAACAACGACACATACATGTACAGACAGGTGACAAATGAAAGGAAAACCCATCACAAAGTGTCATAGTGAGGTGTTGTTCCTCCATGTGCCTCCAGAACAGCTTCATTGCTCCTTGTCATTGATTCTACTGTCTATGAACTGTACTGGAGGGATGAACACCATTCTAACAAAACATATTCCCTCATATGGTGTTTTGGACTAACACGTCGGCCCAAAATCTCCCATAGTTTAGTTAAGTTGTGGGTCTGGTAACTGAAGACCATAGCATATGACTCACGTAATTTTGATACTCATCAGACCATTCAGTGAGCTGTCGTCCCCTTTTATTTGTCAATAGCTGCATTTTGGGCTGGATAATCTGGCCAAAAGATCATTTGTTAATCTTTTGACGTAGAATCACAATTCACTGTCTGAAACACAGTTTTTCTGACCTCATAAAATGTAGACTAGTTACAACCAAACAGGCAGAGCTGCAACAATTATTCGATTAATCGATTAGTTGTCAACTATTAAATTAATTGCCAGCTACAGTATGTTGATAATTGATTCCTCTTTTTTGTGTAATTCTTTAAGCAAAACAAGTCAAAATTTTGAAAGTAAAGTTTAAATCCCCACCTGCTGCATTTTGTTTCTTAGATATTCCAGATATCGAAACCTATGATATCAAACCTTTATGATTTTTCAACATCAAAAAACACACAGTTCTAGAAATTCTAAACATTGTAATCATTAGACACAATTAGCATTAATTTCTTCTTCATTGGAGTTTTTTAGCTGTTGGCATCCATGTGTTTTGCATTTTCAATACCTGCCGGATTACTATCCAAATTCATTTCAATTCAAAACACCCTGATTTTTGGAGTGACTTTTGGAGTAACAGTGACTTTCACTGAACTGACCCAGTAAAGCGTGTTGGAGTTGAAAAAGAACATACACACAACGTGGTGACATGAAAAAGTTTATTCTGACTCATAGCGCCACCTATTGGCAACAGGAAATGTCATGTTTTACGTTTTGCTGCGCTACTCTTAACAGGTTGAAGATATCCGAATTCAAATTTGGTCAGGAAAGCCTGAACTAATTGATAATACGATATTGTGAGGTTTGTGAGGTTTCGTGACACTACAAGTTCAAGCCGGGGCAGCGACTTTTGATGTTTCGCCATGAAACACGAAATGGTTATAACTTGGTTGTACATCGTCCAATCTGCACAAAACTTTACATGTATGATAAGAGTCCCATCCTAAACATAATGATGCAACAGTATTAATTCTGACCCATAGTGCCACCTACTGGCAGAAGGAAGTATTACACCCAATACTTTTACTAACTACTCTTTGTAGGTTGACCAGATCCACCTGACATTTCATCAGCACAGTTGTGAGACCTTGATGATGCTATATTGTGAAGCTGTTGACCTTATGTGAAACACTGTTGTCATGGCTACGCAATACTCGCCATGAAACACGAAGCTGTTTTTGAAGGGTTAGAAATGTCTTCTAAGTCCCAAAACTTGGCACACGTGTCATGAGGAGTGTATCTTGTTGAGTGATGTGGGTTTTGGGTCAAGGTTTAGTAAAATAGCTCCTTAGCGTCCCCTGCAGAACTTCAACATTCAGCGCCTACATCCACAGCATCGGATCTGTCTCAAATTTTACATGTTTGGTAAGAGTCCAGTTCTGAAGACAACAACATTTGATCAGAATCATGGCGCCACCCACTGCCAACAGGAAGTCAGCCTCATGGCACAAACATCGTACGATTGACTTGAAATTTGCACAGTATGTTCTACACATGATGTACAATGATGTGGCATATACTAGGGTGTTTTCTAGCAACACATAGTGGACAGTGGAAGTGATATCTATGTTGATTTTGCTATGTCCTCGCTAACGTTAGACATGACAACGCCTACGTGCCTGCGGTCGTAAAAGCTTCTGAAGACATGTGCACAACAATGTTCATTAAGACTCATAGCACCACCTACTGGCAACAGGATGTAAGGCTAATGGCTCAAACTGCCTGATTGACCTGAAATTTATACAGTATGTTTTACACATGATATCCACAACTTTTTCCACCATTAATGTGACCCTAACCTGTACAACGCAATTGAAAAATAAACTGAAATCTTTCACGTAGGTGAAGTAAAAATAAACAACTGAAATAATGAGGTTGCACAATTATTTATCTTGGTTTAATTTTTTTACATCACAAAAACCTGGAATTTGAACAGGGGTGTGTAGACTTTTTATATCTACTGTACCGTGAAGTGACATACACTCAGTAGGTGTTCTCCAACACCACATAGTGAACACCGGAAGTGACATTTACGTCAAATTTGCTATGTCCTCAACAATGTTGGACCCGATGACGCCTACGTGCCTGTGGTGGTAAAACCCCTCGACCGCAGCCCGCCCCGACTTACGTGGGGGAGTGAGGGCCCGTCTCTAACTGCTTGCAGTTACTAGTTTTGTTCATTTTAATTTATTTTGTTGATTATTTATTATTTTTGTGAGAAATTGTTTTGATTTGGTGCAATGTGAGACCTTCTTGAACTTTGTTATTCTTATTTTCCAGCAGCAGGAGGAGAAAAAGCCAAGTAGTGTGAAGTAGATGTGAGAAGACAAAATGCAATATATTGTTGATATAATTTTTGTGGCTCCTTAAATATTTTTAGATATTTTCTGTTTTCTTTCCTCCTTTGTGACAGTAACTGAATATGTTTGGGTTGTGGACTGACTGTCGCCATTTTTCACCAATTCAGTAATCGATGAATTCAAAAAATAGTCGACAGATTACTTGACAATGAAAGTAATTGTTAGTTGCAGTCCTACAAACAACAAAGTTTTCCCCGAGTTTCCTCTGCTTTCAGGAAGCATGTTTTTGAACTCATGAAATCATACAAAGCCGTTTTACCAAATGAAAATATGGACCTTCCTTTCCTCTGTTTTCTCTGTTGACATTTTCCTTTCCTCCTGACTCCTCATCATCTCCCTTGGTTTCCTCCTCACACACTCCTGACTCTGTGTGAGGAAAGTACTCTAATTGACATGTGGTGGCTCGTTAGCATAACCACAGGAGGATCTCTGTCCATCGGGGAGATGTTTGATTTTCATCATCCTGAAAGACAGACAGAACTAATGAGGTGTGGGAGGAACAGAAACACAGAGAGGACTTGCATTGCTGTTGTTACATTCCATGTCTTCTGGATTATGACTGTTGAGCTTAAAGACCAGAACTGGTTAATACCAAACAGCAAGACAAAAAGCGACTCTGAAAGATGTTTGGTTCTTGCAGCAACCTTGCATCATCTCATAAAAATGTTCAGTAAGTCTTGGGGTTGTTATCAAATTTGCTGCCTCCGACTGGAAAATTAGATTTCTTGAGGAAATTAGGACCTAAATCAAAAAGATAAGAAGAGCAGCAGTGTGTTTTTTATCTTGGGCAAATGTTTAGTCATTAAAGGTTAAATACTCAAACTGTGCCAAATCTCTCTTCCTCCCCTTCACTTCAAAGAGCTGCTCTCTTAAACTGCCTGCTTTGGAACTACTTAATGAGCATTTTTCCTGTCTGTTCTCAATGACCCTGTAGGAACAAAATGTTAAATGAAACTAACAAAAAAATTTAAAAAACATGACTTCATTGGTTTTTGTGCAAATTTTACCTGTCAGGATTCACTGACTACTTTTATATGCACAGAATATTCCGGCAATATTCAGCTGTTTACATGGCTAATGAAAATGAATATGCCCATAATATTCCATTTTGCATGCAGCCATGCATCCTCTGGAGTCAGACCCAAACCATTATCAAACACAGTCATTCTCTGCTGTGTTTGACAGGGGTCGATGTCCTCATATGTCATTTATCACCAGGCTTTCAACAAATTGAATTTAGGGCGTTTTGAGATTTTTTATGAACGCAATTTTAGACCTACAGTCATGCATCTCTACTCCAACCTGACAAATGTTTGACTAGTTGGTTTGTTTCCAACACACAGAGCTGGCTGTAAACAGTCAAGAGGCAGAGTGTTACAAACTGAGATGCATATTCTGTACATGCTGTATTCATGTCCAAAGAATGCTGAATAATATCACACGGCTTAATGCTACATTCAAAAACAGGCCTAATGCAGAATATCTAAATGGAATATGAATGGAATATTTTCATATTCTGAATAATAGTGGAATATTCCTGTGCATGTAAATGTAGTCACTGTCATCTGTTTATCTTTGTTGTTGAAGTGTGCCTTGAAGTGTGCCCAAATAAAAACACAATTCAATCTGCATTTAGGACGTCATAATGTACTTGCCTTGTTTTTGTTATTTTATAAATTTATCTCATTTTGACTGTTTTTTTTTCTTCTTCCCCTCCAGCCTCTCAGCCAGCACCCTGTCCTGTTCGTCCGGCAGCAGTCGTGGCTCTTTGACATCCAGTCGTGGCTCATTGGCCACAACCTCCAGCCTTGGCTCCACTTCCTCCCTCAGCTTCACAGACATTTACCTGGAGCAGCCTGAACTGGCTGACCCGGACTTCCAGAACAAGCTGGACAGCCTTCTACAGGAGGGCAGCCAGGGAGGCTACCGGCCCTCCAGTTCCATCACCACCATACACGAGCATGAGGTGGTGACGGGCTGCGGAGGAAAGGCCTCTGGCCGACCTGAGGCCAAAGTGGGAGAGGCGAGTGGAGATGCAGGAGCTGCTTTAGGAGGTGGAGGAGGAGGAGGAGGAGAAGGAGGAGGTGGAGTGGAGGCAGGATCATCCAGGATCCAGGCCCTCAGACTGTCAGAAACCCCTCACTCCATGAGCTCTTTGTCCCCTCGGTCCTCCCTCTCCTCTCTGTCCCCGCCGTGCTCACCGCTTGTCACAGACACTACTTTCCTGTCCGGCGATGCTTTCACAGGCCAGACAGGACCCGGTGGTTTAGGGCTTGATCTAGAGCTACACAACAGACTAGCAGAGCTGGAGCTCAGCCTGGACTCTCAGGAGCAGCAACAGGAGGAACACGGAGGTCCAGCAGGACTGGAGGGGAAGCAGAACCACAGCAGTACACTGAACGAAGAGGTCAAAGGTAAACAGCAAACTATTCCTTTATTCTCCTTCATTCAAAATGTTGAATAGTCTTTGCAGTAAAAAATTGTTTTCTTTAAATAAAATTAAAAAGATACAGATAGTCAAGACAGCTGTCTCAATTAACATAGTAATTTTATGAATAGTTTACATATAATTAACAGATTTTTTTTTGTAAGTAATGAAATTAAGACAATTGCTCTTGAAGTTGGGACACATTTGTTGCTGTATCATTTATATTAGTGCATGTAAGAAGTTATTGTCTTCTGAGCTGAGCTCTAACATTAATGGCCTTGATGATTTTGAAATTCAAATGGCACTTAAACATATCACCTATCAATAAATATAACACCTGTGTTATATTATTATTCTATTCTATTTATTCTTATTATTCTATTTCTGTTAATGCAGACAAGAAATAGGTGTTTCAAGTTGACAGTTTTGGTGACCTTATGCATTTAAAGATAATAAGCAAAAGGTTTTAAATTTAAATATAATTCTTTTGTATTTATTCTACATTAATTCTGTGATTTTTTGTGATTTGAATATCAATTATTACAAGCTTCAGTCTATTGCAAGCATTCATTTTGCAGGTTGAGCTTCTTCTTTAGTGTTTATTTAATGTTGGCACACCAGACTAGACTGCAGTGTGATCTATGGGTGATTTAAAAGGTCAGACCAGAACCTTTGTTAACGGCAGTGAGCTTGTGTTAACGTCATAACGTCAGGTGAACTTTGACAGCCCTTCTCTGAATATTAAATTCACAGTGTGTCTCCTCCTGAAGCCAGTGTCATTGCAAGATGAATGGCTCTCAGCTTCTGCAGGTGGATAAAAAATTAAAGTCCAGGCAGTGAATCAATACTTTATCTGGACTGCAGTCAAACTGTCTCTGCACCGAAATCAGAGGCTACAGAGTGTAAATATGAAAAATTTAAACAGAACAGCTGCACATATTCATGCGCTGCAGTGTTTTTGTCCAAGGAGAAAAGGCTTCTGGATAAACTCTTAAACAGTAAATCCTCAACAGCTCAGCAAGTCATGAACTGAACAAACCACACTGTAGAAACATACTATATAGAAATGGTTTGGTGCTTATTTTGATTAATGAGTTAATCATTGTTTAAAATGATTGCTTAAACTGCCTTTTTTTATTTAACCATGAATCCAAAAGGAGCAGTTTCCTTTTAAAAAAAAAAAAAAAATCAAAATAAGTGTGATTATTGTATAACTAATTGTTGCACAGTACAGTACGTCAGTACAGTGTTAGTGAAATTCATAAAGTTTGTTTTGACCCTGAAAACAGTAATTTTATGGTATATTAGAGTATATTTTAAGTTGATATAACTTTTTTAAACTAATACTACTTGTTATTAAAACTGCCAGTGAGAGTATCAGCAATAATGTTGGTTCACAGCGGCAGTAAAAGTACTTTTTATATTGGCTGGGGATGGCTGGAGAATAAAGGCCGATAATAATCAGAGTTAATAATGTGAGGATGATCATCATATTGAATTATCTGCAGTTAAATGAGCAGCTGTAAGACAGAGTGAGGACAGGGAGAGGAGGCGATACGAGGGGAAGACAGGGATGACGGTGATGTAACTCCTTCACCTCTGTTACACTAGACGACGTAGAAAACACTCTGACTTTATTGGAAAGCAGGACACCAGGAATGTTCATTCTGGTTGTGTGTGTGTGATGAGCAATTTAATAGTGTCTGTGAAACCTGATTGCTGGTGGGAGCAGCGAGGAGGTGAAGGTGAGGAGGGTGTTGGATTTCAGATGCTTCAACGTCATTTGAGGGATTTGGGGTTTTTATTTTCCTGTCCATGTCAGACAAAGGTGTCACAGTTTTAAAAGTTTGAGAGTTAATTTGATTTAGGTAAATGTATTCAGTTAATGGATTAGTGGGTCATCAAGCAATGCTGTCAACACTGTGTAGTTCACAGCTTCTAAAATGTGGCAATTTAATTATTTTCTTTGTTAAATCATCAACAGATTTAGGTTTTCTTTGTTCTTGTAATAATTGACAGATTTGGTGAAAATAAGAATTAGTTGCAGCCCAAAAGTATATAAATAAACACCATTTTATTATTAAGAATTAGGTATTTTTTTTCTATCTAAAAATATACTGAATACTGAAATATACTGAATAAGTAGTCAAAGCCCTAAAAATGATGTACAAATGAAGTGAGTTCCGCTGAAGTTTCATCTATGGCACAAGACGTATGTGCTGCTTCTAAATGTGAAAGGGTTAAAGTGGTGTCTCGTTTCGTGTTCGCTCTCCATCTCCTCTGCCAGGGCTGAACCATGTCATCACAGTCCAGAACTGATGTGTGGGTCAGGGCTTTTTAATACCTGCCCACCTGACCCGTTATGAGAGCCTGTCCATGCTGCCTGACCCGCAAAAATATGTATCAATCAACCCGTCCATCACGACCCGCAAACCATGTTGAAGCTGTTTGTCATTGTATTGGTTGTGATGTCAATTCTTGAGCTGCAATGATTAATCGATTATTTGTTGACTACTAAATTAATTGACAGCTATTTTGATAATCAATAATTAGTTTGAGTAAATTTGTAAGGAAAAAAAGTCAAAATTCTTTGATTCCAGCTTCTTTAAAGTGAATATTTCCTGGTTTCTTTCCTCCTCTATGACAGTAAACTGAATATGACAAAGACATTTGAGAACCACATCTTGGACGTTGGGAAACACCTTTTCACTGCTTTTCAGACCAAATGATAAATTGAGAATATAATCGACAGATTAATTGACAATGAAAACAATTGTTAGTTGCAGCCTTATTCCAGAGCTTTGTTGATATTCTGACACACTTGTCTTTTTGCTTTTTGCCTGCTCTTTTGCTTGCAAATGGTCTGTCTTTGTCCTCTCGGTCAACATTGTCCACATTGACCATAGCGTGTGCTGATATTTAGCCCGTGTGCTACACATGTAAAGCCTTTACCAGATATAAGATCAAATGTGTGCAGGTCAGAGCAGCAGAACTGTAGATTTTGCTCAAAGTGGAACTTTATGAATGATGATGATGTCAAGGACTGGTTTGATGGAGCTTGCATGGGCTTGCTTCACTGTGGAGCAGTGGGTCCACAACATGACAGAGTTTGTAGGTCAGTTGAGTATAGTTCAGTGTTATACAGATTATTGGCAGCCTGGTCATAACAGGACATACACCCCCTGGAGTGTATTACTACTAATCACAGCCTACCCTATTCCGCACAGGTGGAACAGTGCTAATATTTTCTAGTAAGCTTACCCAAACCCACCGGGTTATTGGTAAAATTGTGCAAACTACTGGCTGATGTAGCAATTTGCTTGTGCTCTTCTTGGTTGCTTTTAAATGTGTGGTGCTTATTTTATTTTTTTATTTTTTTCACTTTTACCTCTTCTGTTACTTTAGACTCGACCCCCCAGCTGCGAGGCACAGGGGCGGGGCCAAAGAAGATGGGTGTGACCTCAGCGGTGTCTGATGAGTCAGTGGCCGGTGATAGTGGAGTGTACGAGCCATCAGAGCGCAGGTAGGAAGCATTTTAACTGCAGTATGATCCTGTTTGAATGTCTACTAAGTAAATGTTTCCTGCAAACGTTTGAATCTTAAATATTTTAGACAAGGACAGACAATTTGACCATTTTGATTGATCTGATGAATTGAAAATCAAATTGAACATTATTGCCCATAGCTGTCTTCTATTTGTGGTTTACTCAGTCCTGGTTTTTGGGTTCATTTTTTATGTTTTAAATGTTTCCTGCAGGTCGGGTCTCCCTGCAGACCTTCTGAGTTCATACGAGGAGAGATTAGTGCTCGGCTGCTCTCAGGTGCAGCTCGGCCTCCGCTATGAGTCCAGAGACCAGCGCTTCACCATCTACGTCATGCAGCTCACCAACTGCAGCGCCCTCTGTTTGCCGGCTGACCAGAAAATGTACGGCTGTTTAACATCTTTGCAATTTTATAGACTTTCTAACTTTTATATACGTTTTATAAACATTGAACATTGGAACATTTTTTGCTGTTTTTCTCTAATAATTGCCAGATTTAGTGATGATGAAAATAATCATTTGTTACAGCCCAAAAATATATAAATTGAGAGATAGCATCACAAAATTTGAACTAATCTGATGTGACATTTCTTGGTTTGTTGACAGAAATTGAAAAACTACAGCTTTGACATTACTTTGTCAAGTAGAAAAGCTAAACATGATCTTGTTCAAGCTACTAAAGTGTGATGATTGGCTGCCTTTCTTCTTTTTATCATTATGTAATATCATTTTATCATTACTAAATATTTTTGAATTACTTATTTTTATTTATTTATTTTTTTGGACAAAACAACCAGCTGCAGATGAGAAACTGGAAGCTTAAACACCATCTGTCTATGTGTCTGCAGGTATGTGCGCGTGGCGGTCCTTCCCTGTGTCGAGACGACTCGCTGCCTTTTCCGAACACGTGGCTCGCTGCCTCAGGACATTGTGGACATTAACGAGGTGTTTGGCATGCAGATATCCCACAGTGCACTGCGACAGAAGACCCTGAGAGTTGACGTCTGCAACACCAGCAAGTCAGGCCATGAGGAGTGTTTGGTTAGTAGGATCTTTCTGTAAACAATGGCCACGTCCCTGTCGTTGCTGTGTTATCAACTTTTTTGATTGAAAAACAAATTATTGAAACAAATTATTGAAAGACTGAGTTGATTAGCACACATCCTCCTAAATACATTTTATAGTTTGCATCCATTCTTAGTTGCAAATGCAAGTGAAATGCTTGCACATTCGAGCCCAGTATGAGTCGTAGTGTTCTGTCTGCTGTAACTTTCTCACATCCCTCTGTTGTCCTCCTCCTCCTTTGGTTGTCCCCCTCCAGGCGGGAGCTCAGATCAGCCTGGCCGACGTCAGCTGTCTGGAGGAAAGATGCACTAAGTGGTACAACCTGCTGAGCCACGCCTTCATGCCCGAGATCAACAACAAGGACAAAGACAGCAGAGTAGCCAGCAGCTCCGGCAGGGTATGGACAGTCAGTCAGGTTATCAGAGCTTATACTCTGAATGTTTTAACTCTTGCTGATTTTTGACAAACTGCAAAAGTTTGATTGTCTATAACTTAAAGCTTCTCTGCAGGTCAGTCTGCATCAATCAGCAAGTGAACTCACTAAAACTTGGGTTAATTAAATTGTTAGTGTGTCCTTATAAGTTTGTGGAATCAATAGACTCAAAAAAAAACATCTTCCTGCACAAACATTAGTCAGGTTTCCATCCAAATGTATCACAAAAGAAAATGCAAATTTATGAATGTTTCCATCCACTTCTCTTAAGGTCTTTACACACTATGGGTGTAATGATTAAACAACATGAAAGTGTAAAAATATAAAGTATAAATATAAAATACTCACCAGCGGATTTTGCATCTAAACTGTTCATACTGCCGCGATGCAAATTTGTTACTACGCTTTTTCAATGAAAGGTCAGAATATATTTGTTCCCCTGGTGTGTAAAGACCTTTACTGTATGTGAATATTCATTTATTATTCATCATCAAGTATTTCACACAAAAACAAACAACCTGACTTGTTAATTGAAGAGCTGATAGATGTAAGATGCGTTTTAACAAAAAATCTGAAGCTGGCCGACAACTTTGCTCCCGAAACTGGATCATATGATATTGAGTATTAAACTTACAGACGTCTGACGAATTAAAGGCTCAGTTAAAATAATCATCCTCTCATAGTGATCAATACAACCTGTAAGCATTTGACACTGTAACTGCATTGAATGGTAGTTTTCCATGTTGCCACAGTAACCATAGTCACTGTAAATTTGACATGTTTACTTGTTTTCCTGTTTGGTGCTGATGTTGTGTGTTTTGTATTTCAGACTCGAGGATCCAGCAGTGAAAGAGTCAGAGCTCCAGAGGACGATGAGTGGTGAGAGTTTGTCTCTCTTCTCTCCTTCTTTTCTCTTTAATGTTTCCGTTGGTTAGTCCTTTTTTCCTTCTTCTCTTTTTCCTTTATTTTCACTCCTTCCCTGTATTTTTTTCATATGGAACATAATTATTTTATATTAACTTCATCAGACCATGCTACTATGTTGTTGTTTTTTCAGTATGAGGTTCAAATCTTTCAAGCAGCAGCTTTTTTAATGACTTTAATGTGGTTTATTATTCATTGCTAATCATTTTTTTCATTACTGAGAAATCTTTTTATTTCCTCCTTGTCTTGATAAATTGTTTATAGTGAAATATGAGCATGTTGCCTTCCTAAATCCCAAAATAATGTCTTCATATGTCTCCTTGTTTGATGAGTTGTTCAAAACTCACAATTCATCAGATTCATATTCCCTTAATAGAAACAAAAGTGGCAAATATTCACAATTGATGAGCAGCAGCCAGAAAATATTTGTTTGTGGTTAATTGATGCTGCACTAAACAAAACACAAAAGTTATGAGGTAAATGTTTGCAGAGCAGTAAGCACAGAATGCAGTCTGGCAGGTTCAGACTGTAAATAATGCTGCTTGAATTTTGGGTTCACCTCCCCCTCCTCTGACAGAAGCAGATGCAGGGGGAGGAGTTGAACAGAGACATTGACTGGGTGTCCCCTCCACAATATCAGCACAAACACATCAGCAAAGGCCACCTGTTGTCTGCAAAAACAAGGAGGGAATAAGACAGATCAACCTTTAAATACATGAGTTTTTCTGTCTCTTTCTTTTACTTGACAGGCATGGTGACCCGCTGGAGGCAGACCTCTTTGATGATGAGGAAGGAAATGGCGTGGAGGGGGTGGTGCCTGTGGAGGAGGAAGACGAGTTTTATCCTGACAGCAGCCAATGGGAAGCAGAGGAGGAAGAGAAAGAGGAGGTGCAGGACGAGCAGGAGAAAGTGATCAAACCTCCTCCAACAGCAGCTGTCGCTGAAAAGGTAACTTTTGTGAATCTGTTGTTTACCTCCGCCAGATATGTTACTGCACCAGTTTTTATGAAACGGTGGAATGAATGGTGGGGCAGAGGCTGGATTTTTTTTTCCCACTTTTTCTAACATTGATTGATTGACATAAGGTGAATTACAGGACTGTGGGGCCTTGGCGGAGGTATGCACCGAGTGCACCTTCTGGCCCAAGTTATTGTTGATAATGAAAACTAGGGCTGGAAATTTTGAAATGTTTTCCAATTGAAATGAAAAAAAAAACAAGCCTTTACAAAAAATATAACTACCTGAAACTGTATTATGTGTTTACAACACTAAAATAAACAAATTACTGAGAAAATGTTGTTTTTGTCCATGTATTTCATACATAAGCCTAGTAATTTGAGTTGATGTGAAATCTCTCTGGGGAGGTTTGTATCAAACTGGAAAGTCTGGAAGTCTGGACCACATGAGATACAAGTGAAAAAAACTAAGCAAAACAAAACTAAAATCAATAAAAATATAGTGTCCACCTGCTCTGTTTTCCTATTTTTATTCTTTTTTCTTATATCCTGTTTGCTTTGTATTTTTTCCATTCAGGTGAACAAGGAGACGAGCATGGACGGCTTGTTGTCTTCTCGTCACTGCTCCGTGGTTCGGCCAAAGGAGCGACGTCCCGACGTCCCGCAGCAGAACCCGTTCATGAGGGGGAACACAATCATCCGCTCCAAGACGTTCTCCCCCGGCCCACAAAGCCAGTACATCTGCAGGGTAACAACGATCAAAATAAACCTTCAGCAGTAAATGGTTTAAAGACACGTTTGACTCTGTCCTTTATGTATTGTTGTTGCAGATGTTCAGATTATTTTATTAACTTGTTACTTTGTCTTGCTTTTGTGTTTTCAGATTAACCGTAGTGACAGTGACAGCTCCACTCTGTCCAAAAAGTCACCGTTTGTCAGAAATGCCTCCGAGAGACGCAGCATGCGCATGAAGAAGGTAGAAACAGCTTCTTTCTTCTTGTCTCCTGCTCTTTCTCAAAGATCGACAAAATATTTAGAGGTGTCCAAGAATCCACCTAAATTAGAGCTAACATGAAAGTGTAAATAACACCTTTTAAACAATGTTAATCAAACAGCACAAGATATCTTAGTTCCAGTTTGTAGATTTTTAATGATCACATTTTTTTAAAGAATATAAAGTGACATAATGTCTGCCTTTATTCTAATATTTACTATGTTTAGTGCTTTTCTTAACCTCAAAACAAGGTGACAGACACTAACAAAAACCAATTCAGTTTATAAAGTAAAAAGTACAACAATTATCCAGTACACATAAAGCACATAAAGTAATTGAAACTGTTTGAATTTACTGACATTTTAAGGGTCTGAAAATGGTGAATATTAATGAGCAGAGTATGGGTCATTGCTTCATATTTAACCATAATCTGTTTCTTATGAATCTGAGTGTCAGCATTGAAACTACTGCTGCAGTTTGACTCTGCCTTTATTATCTGCTGTTTATTGTCTTCACCTCTTGGCAGTTTTAAAGGTGAACCTGCAGGTTTACTGACCACATTAGTTGTCGTCTCCCAGATAAAGACAGCTGATTTGTATTTGTTTTAGGCCTAAGCTGTGCAGCGACTCCCAGTGAAGTGATTCTTAATATTTAATGACCATTTGAATATTTAATACAGCTCTGACATTTGTCAGCTTGTATTAATTTAGTGGCAGGCAGAAATGTCTGTGTTCCTGTCCCTCCTGGGGCTCTGTAGGGAGTGGAGACAACAGGGACATTTACTCACAAATTTTACTCTAACTCACACACAAATCAAATGTCAGTGACAGTGTTTCAGTCCCTCCAGGAAGTTGTGATGCAGCAGTCGCAACACTTAAGGTAAATTCAACCATCCATTCATCCGTTCATCCATCCATCTTCTTCTGCTTATCCAAGAACTGCACCCGGATAAACAGAAGAGGATGATGGATGGATGATGGATGTTTTTTATCAAAACAATGCTGTATATGTGCAATAACAACAAACAACACTGACCTCAACAAACACAAAAACAAATTGTAGGCAGAGCCTTAGTGTCCTCACAAAGACAAAAAGAAGAACTGTTTCTAAAAAATAGTTATTTTTTTCCAAATGGATGTAATGTAATCTGTGCTGTAAAACATGTCCATGCACAGTGAAAGACTGAATACATCTTTTACTCACATCTAATGTGTCCTGGTTTTAGTCTTAATGTTTACGATATTTCATTTGTGCAATATTTCCTGAAAACAGTTATTCAGCAAATAAGATTTAAATCAGTGGTTTTATACGTGTGTTTGTGTCCTTCCCTGCAGCCTCCTGTGCAGGTCAAAGGCCTGGATGGTCTGCTGCGGACCTCCCTGGACCTGGAGCTAGACCTGCAGGTGTCCCGGACGCGGCAGGCCCGGCTGGCGCAGGAGCTGCGGGTTCTGCGTGAGCTGAAGACGCAGCTGGAGAAGGCGAGGCAACAGGGCCAGAGGGAGCTGCCTGCCTGGGTCCAAGAAGACGAACGCTTCCGTCTGCTCCTGAAGCAGGCTGAGAAACAGGTGATGCATCAACACCAGGTCTGATTTAGGATCTTAGAAGAGCGGCAACTTGCACAGGATGCATTCAGAAACAGTAGTGAGTTTAGCTCCTGTGTGTTCAAAATGTCACTCTTTACATGTCAACAGGCAGTTTTATCCAGTGTAGCGCAGTTACAGAATGGCAGTTTAAAAACCTATGGGTGACGGCACGGTAGCTCTTTCCACTTCTTATACACAGTCTGTGTGTTTTGCTATACTTTTTATCATAGCTACATTTTGTATGAGCATTATGTGCAGCTTTTTTAAAATGAATTTTACCAGCAAAACCCAGTAATGACCACCTAACAGAGACCCTTTTTAGCTCCCCCATGTTTCTCCTGAAGTGAACATCTCTTTGCTTTGGTTCGGTTCAGACTCGAGAGGAGCAGCTGCAGGAGCAGCGGGTGGAGAAGATGATGAGGGCAGCAGCCAAGGACGTCCACAAGATCAGGGGCCAGAGCCGCAAAGAGGTCCCAGAGGTCCAGACCTTCAGGTGGGAAAGGAGCACATCATTCAGAGCACCAAACAATTTAAAGATATGGAAGGAGAACATGAAGAGGATGTGTTTTGTTTGTTTGTTTTTTTATATGGACTCACCACTTTTTTCTTTGTGATTTCAGAGAGAAGATGGCATTCTTCACTCGAGCAAAGACCAGCATCCCCGACCTGCCAGCTGACGACGTGTAGAGAAGCATTTCAAAGTATTTCCCCCCCTCGAGTCTTATCCTGCTGCTCCCACGCAAATGAAGCAAACATTTGGCGGTGTTATGAAGAGTTAAAATAATATGTTTAGTTAAAAAAAAAATCAAAACACATTTTTAAAGAGCTCAGCATTTCTAATGTGGATAGTCTTTGTTTGTAAATTTAGTGATAGCACTGCTAGAGCTTCTTTTTTATTCTTTCCCTCTCTCCTCCACTCTGTTTATGGCGTTACTGTTACTAACAGGCTGTTAATAGGCTCTTAGATGTTTAAAATCATTCCAGCACAAAATCACACACAGCTGCACATGAGTTTTATTATAAGAAGGAGAAACTATTGATAGCACAAAACAGAATTAAACCATGGTACTGAAGACAAGGAATTAACTTAAACTGATGAAAAGAATATAATGTAAGAGTTGTTTTTTTTTGTTTTTGTAGAGCATTATACACAACACTATATACGCAGACAAAAGCACACACAGGTCAGGGGATAAAAGGCATATCTCTAAAACTCTTAATCTCTTTGTGAGTGAAAAACAAACATTTATGTAAAATAAGACTCTTATTCTCATATCAAACTGTCAAACCCCGAAGCTTTTTTATTGTGTACAATATTGACAGCATAGATATTTGTACATAAGCGTCATTAGCATGCCTTCTGTTGCCGCTCTGGCTTTTATTCCCTACATGTTCACTGAGCAAAAAAAACTGGAGTTTATGTGTTCTTTACAGAAAAAGTACAAAAAAAGTCACTTAATGAACTGGATCCAATTGTATTTGTGGAAAAAGTGATCTGTGAGTTGTATGTTAGTTAACAGCGTCACAAAAAAACAAGTGTAGAAACGGCACTAACTCTCACTAACACTCAGGTAGTTGATTGGATAGTCTGCACTTTAAGGTACTTGAGGTAAACATAAAAAATAAAAAAAATAAAGAAGTAGTAGAAAAAGTAAAGAAAAGAAACTTGATGTGGGTGTTTTGGGAAATCCAAAAGCCTTCGCCTCTTGCTGGAATGATTGTTGATTGTCACATGAAGCACACAATGATTGTCGAAAAAACACACAGGATGTGAAGACGTAATGTATTTTTGATGACTGTGAACTACTTACTGATTGTATGCTTGTTAGGCTGAAAGTGGCTAAAGTGACCCCCCCCCCTTGATTAGAAGTATAAAGAACAGCGCTTTGTGCTTCGCTGTGAATGACTGTTTTTCTTTCCTGCTGACATCTGAAAACTAAATCTAAATGTTTTGGACCTCAGACTTCCCGTTCAGTCGGTCTCCACTCTGGAACTGGATATTTTGGATACATATCTGAATAACTATCACGTTTCTTACAACTGAATGTTCCTCATGATCGGTGCTACATTGGATTGCTCTACTCTGCTGTGATGGCTTGATTCACTTAAGTGTCCACCAAAAAGGAATGGTTTGTAAAAATTCAGAGCTGAAAGTGACTCCACCTTGACATCATCAAATGCAGCAAATTCACACATTTAAAAACGCTGGAACCATGAACTTTTGGTATTTTTATACAAAAAATTACTTGAAATGATCAAAACAATTTCTGATTATGTGGAGTGGTGAAATTGCTCTTTGGTTGGGAGCACAAAACATTAAAAAAGAAAAAAACATCCAAGGCACAAGACAAATCATTTTTATAAAGTCTTTGTGAGTTCATGATGAAATTGTAAAATTATAGATAATGCTTGTGCATGTTCAAATAGAGCTGGGTTGCAACCCACTCATAACGACACAAAGAACCTCCTTCAGGGTTCAAAATGGATTTTTAACTTCTTGTCAGAAAATTGCCACGGATCTTTTTTCTTTTTGAGTAGTTTCTAATACATTTTCAGACAATCAGCGTTTTGTGATGTGTTTCAGCTTTACCTCTATATAAATTTAAATCTAGCAAAGCGCTTCATTAAAAGTAACTAAAGCTGTCAGACAAATGTAGTGGAGAAAAAGTACAATATTTACCTCTGAGATGTAGTGCCGTAGAAGTATAAGATAGTATCAAATGGAAATACTCAAGTAAAGTATAAGTACCTCAAATTTTATGTGTAGTACTTGAGTTGAAGTACTTATTTACATTCCACTACTGTTGTTTATCAGTTATTAAATTATGTCATGTTTGACATTTGATTTATGCTTCATTCCACGAGAGTTTACTCAGTTACAACTAACAACATAACAACCAATCACAGCGGAGCGTCCTTCCTCTGATCCAATCTAGTACCAACCATGTCGGGTCATGTTGTCATGGTAACCCAGCAAACTGCACTACCTTTACTTCAGCAGAGTTGGTGAAATTTCATTTTGATACAACTAGCAGAGTGTTTGTTGTCGATTTACAACTAATAAGTAGACTGTTTAGTTTATAAAATGTAAGAAAATTGTGAAAAATGGCAATCATAGATTCCCATAACTGGATCTGATGTCCACGCTTAACTTTTTTTTACCGATTAAAAGTCCAAAACACAAAAACATTGAATTTACAATGATAGAAAAAAATAGCAAATTACATTTTAGAGGCCAAATAACTATGAGGAAATGTTTCTTTTCCTTAAACTTATACAAATATACAAGGATAAAACCATCATCTCGACTTATATTATTTAGAGAAAACAAAAAATAAAGCGAAAAAGAACAACAGTAATAAGTTTTAATTTAATTGATTTGTTGTGTGACGGGGACAGCTCATTAGTCGACAAAAGCATAAAGAAGTGTAAATGTTAGCCAACAAGGCTAATTTTCATTTTAATATAAAATAAAATAATGCATCTAATAAAAAGCCATGGACAAAATGATCAAGAGAAAATTAGATTAAAATGCAGATCCTGAAAAATATTCTGACAAAGAAGAGGCAGAGTTCAGAGTCCTTCAGAGTGGAGTAAGATGGAGAGGCATTTTGGTTGACGGTGAGATGTGGCGCCCTCCGGTGGACAGACAGTTGAAACAATGTGGTGGAGGTGTGATAATGCTTTTTACTCTGAGCTGCTGATGGGTGAAGTGAGTATAGTTTAGGTCTCTGCAGGGTTTTTCTGGAGGTTTGATCCAGATTCAATGGATTTTTATACACAGTGTGACTTTATTTTTTTAATGTTAATGAGTGATTAATTGAGATTTGAATCGAAGCCTGTGGTGGGACATTTGATTCCCTCCTGCCTTTCTTCTCTTTGGTCATTTATGATACAGTTAATCATAAAAAACAGGTGACCTGAGATAAAACACTTATCTCTAGAAGTATTTAAAATGCATTATTTGTTCTTTGACTCGTGTAATGAAGTTATTTTTTGACTCTTGACTGGACGTGTCTTTTATACTATACTTTTCCATGCATTTTTATACAGCAATTCTTTCTGTTTAAAAAATTAACCTCTTATGTGGATTAGATACATGAATTGCATGTAAGCATCCATGTATTTTTATTACAAAACTAATACTGATGGCTGTGCTGCTGGTCTTCAAGTGAAACAATGGACCAGCAGCTAAGAAGTTAGAAGAATTCTGATGATGAAACATTCATTTTTTTTAGCCAAAAAGTCCGAAATTATACTATGTTGAGGTACAGGCAGGTGATCTCTTTTGGACAGAAGGAAAACCCCTCTATACCATCGATTTATAGATAATATTTTACTTTTTCCACTTGCCGAGGAGAAGAAGCTTTATGTGTTTGAGTTATTTCATGTTTTTATGAGTGCAGCCGCAGTACAAATGTGAGTTTGTGCAGAGACTCATCGATGGATCCAGTCTAGTTTTGTGACTGATATTCAGCTCAGTGATAACTTGCTGATGTCTGACTCTGTTTCCACGGCAACTCGAGTTCATACCTCAGCAGCAGACCTTGGCTGTGGCAGATCTTTAGTTTGATGTGTGTGGGAGGTTGTGTCTTTGTGTAAATGAATGCAGAGTAGCTGTTATATAGAAGCAAACTCCACCCTCAAACTTACTCTGCAGAAAACAGGGCTCGTGCAGACTTTTAAACAACATGTTGAGATTTTTAAACAGCTGCAATATTTATGATGAATTTAAGGTTTTGGCAAAGAAGTAAAGAGAAAGAGGGAGGTTATCTTTTTTCGAGACATTTTTGAAAATGTAAACCGTTCATAAAGAGATGAAAGAAAACCAACAAATTAGCAACAAAAACAAAAAAATGCAAACCCAAAAATCCGAAAACAAAACACAGTTTGTATCATTAAAGATGCAACAATTACGCAAGTTAACTTTATTCATGAACAGTTATTGATTGCAGTCAGTGTTGTCACGTTTCACCTTCTGAAAATGTGATAATTTTATTGTATTGTATCTCTTCCACAGTTGAACAGTTCTGTATTTTCCCACAAACCTGCAGACAGTTCAGACCAAAAAGTCACTCAATTTCTAAGAATTTCCAAAACATACGAAGTAAAACCAGACTACAGTCTTAAAAGTTGTGGTTAGATTGTGTCTCTTACCACAGGACACCTCGCCCAGCTCATACCGATGAATAAATGTATATTTTTATGAATGAATGATTCACAGACGTGCTGAGGTTATGAGCTGCAGCTGCACTGTCCTCGTTTATCTTATTGCTGGGTCACCATGCTCTAAAATGCTCTCTGGATATCTTTCATTTAATTATCTTTCCATTCCCAGTTCACATAAGAATGTAACTGGTTTTAAAAGCACTGTTGGTGTCATTCCAGATGTTAGTTTTCAACTGTAACTGGTCCAGTGGAGCGCCTGACAGTTGATTCGTTGCCTTATTTCGTGTGATTAAAAACCAGCGGAGAGTTTAATTCGACCTGTATTTCAGTCTAACTTCCATTCTCCTGTTTTCATGTCGCTCCACAAACCGTCGCCTAAAAAGATTTTCTGATTGAAATAAAAATACTGTCAATGCTTTAAACCCCTGAAAATATAATCACAATGCACAGGTAGCAGCAGGAATACTTTGCACAAATGTCTATAATAATAATAATAATAATATTAATAATAAATGTCCCATAATTGCGTCATATTGGAATAATGCTGCAGATCCTCCACCACTGATTGGAAAGAAACTGAAAAAAATGAATGGGAAGTGAGTCAGACTTTCACACTGCAGGAGTCACATGATCAGCTCTGATGCATCACATGATCACATACCAGTACAACTAGTGTAAACGCCCCTCCCCCTGCCTGATCTTACATTACTGACACAGTGACGGTAACACCCAAGAACACAAACGCAGGTCCTTCGATCTATGCGTTATTGTTTGAATGTGTTGTGTCCTGATATGTGTCTGCAAATCATAACATGTGTGTTGGAGCTCAGGACGTGATAACATGAAGCGAGCTGTTCTTTAGCAAAGAAATACGTAATATATTTCCCTTAAACTCTTATTCTGACAGGCACTCAAAATATCCAGTGATCCAAATGTTCAACTACTGCACTGTGGGCCCAAAAGTGCAGAAGCGTAGGGAGCATACGTCACCGGAAACCTGAAGGAACCTGAGGATTTTTTTTTCTGCTTCATGCGCCAGTAGGTGTTTCTCAAAGTCAAGGATGCTTCTCCTTCAGAATCAGTTCCTCAGGAAACTAGACAAGACTCATTCCTGTCATTCAGAGACTGTAGAGAGTGTGGAGTTTGCATTGTTGAAAACATCCAACCTTCATTTCTGTGCTCAAAAGCAGTGAAAACAGTGGATGCTGCTCTTAAACTATTTTAACAGTAACAGCAAACCAGCTCAGCCTTTGACACAACGGCTTCAGTTAATCCACTGTGAGGTAAATAAATAAAATACATTGAATTGAATTGATGTACAGTATGTGAAACACTTCTATTTACAAGGTCACTGAAGATGTGTGCATTTAAATGCATATTGAACCATGGCAACACTGTCTATGTTTTTATTTTGTATGTGGGGTTTATTGTCCTGCCAGTGTCCTTGACCAAAGCAGTGTCTTAAGATCACTGCGCAGTCCTACTACTTAGGATGATAGATACAATGAAGGATAACTTAACTTAAAGATGGACACAGTGACAGCCTCCCAAAAGTGAAGCCAAAACAAGTCGATCTCCCCCTGGTGGCTGTTAGTCAGTGGGACATGACCTCACAAGTGCACATCCAATACATTTTTCCCAAAGTTGATTTCTATCTTTTTAGGTATATTTGCGTTCAAGTCATTGTCTTCCTGATCAATTCGTTATGTGACAGCTGTAATTATCAACCACTGGTAAGACTCGCTCAGACAGCGAGACGAAACAAATCCAGCAGGTGGATGTCGCATCCCTTCGTTTCGACTGTGCAGATTCTGGCTCCAGAATGCATCACAGAAGCAACATGGCAGCTCATGTGACCGCGGCACTTTGGCTTCATTTTTAGGCAGAGTGAGGAAACAGCATGACAGCGTCCATCTGAAACACACAAGAAGCTTTGAAAAGTGTCTGAATGCAGGATTCTAGACTTTTGAAAAACGCTTTGCCGAGATTTAATGACGTAGCCTCCTAGAAATCCCTCTATGACTTTAAGAAACACCTAATGACTAATGTCATCGAGCTAAATAGGCGGCATGTTTGAATCCCGTTTTAATAATACAGGAGCGTTTTGAGTCTCCGTAGCCCAGAGGCAGTTGTCGAGCTGTAACACCAGGCCACTCTCTCAGAGTTTACAGCCGTATGTGTGATCACAGGATTAGACATAGGGTTGTTTATTATTTTTCAATGTGACTAATATCTGATGCCAGTCTGACAAACAAACAAAAATCAACACAGACATAAAAAAAAAAAAAACAGCTGAAAAGTCCCTCCATCTGTCAAACAGCAGCGACGCAGAAGTCAGACACACTGTTTGCTTATATCAGATTTTTTTTTTCATATTGTCATGTAAAAAAACCAAACGATCCCTCCCCTGCAGTGTGAATGCAGCTGTAAACAACACTGGAGCTGTGAAGTTAATGAAAGCCTTAGCAGTTATGTGAGTGATTGTGCCTTTTGAAAGCCACTGTTGTTTCCCTTTTTATTTTTGTCTGCCATCATGTGACCTGGAAGAAGCTGGAAATGTAGAAAAACCGTTTGCATCCTTTTCCTAAACATTTTCTCGCCACATCAATCCTTTTTTTCCCCCTCCTCCTGTGTAGAGAAGGTTTTAAAGATTAGACGTATCTCTGTGTAGTCTGTCGAGCAGCTCCGTCTGTTTTGTTTTTTTAAGTCCGATGTCATGATTGACGAATGTTTAACTCAATCACTCGTTTATATAACGTCTGGATGAAGGAATGTAGGTTTTTGCTACAAGAAATCACGATCATTCAGAGAAAAAAACAAATGCTGTTAGTCACAAATGATTATTTTTTCATCATGTAGGTTGTGATATAATTCTCGTTTGTTTTTTTGAATTTAAAGTGCATTTTTTTTTCCGTTTGATTTTTTTTTTTTTTTTTTTTTCTAATGAATCTGTGTTACGACTGGTGATGAACCTGGTATGTGTATGGAGGTGGCTTTGACAAACATACAGCATGTATTTATTGCACTTTGTGATTTGGGTGTGCTTTTCCTGTTTTTTTTTTTTTCTTTTTATCGCGAGAGTCCCGAAAAGCTGTGAATTTTATTCTCAGACATTGTACTGTCGACCAGAGTTGTAAATATTTCACCAGCACAAAAAAATAAAACAAACAATATGTTTTGTAGTTTCACAACAAATAAAAAAGTTCTTCTCTTCTACTTTGATGTTATTGTGTGTTTTTTTTTTATATGTACCTGTTTGAATACTTGTGTTACCTTCATAGACTGTGTATAATTAGGTTTCGTCGTTTTGTTAAAAGTGTGTTAACACTGTTACAGTGAGAATGAAGAGTATTTCTGAGCATCCGAGGTAAAAAAAACCTAAATGTCACAATAATCCTAGACCCAGTGAAATGGAAAAAAGGTCTCCTTGTTTATTTATTTTTCTGTTAGATGCTATAAAATGTGTCAAAATGTTGAATTTATTCTATATGTCCTTCAAAGTACTTTAAATATTTTACAGATTCACATTTCAGTGGTGAAAGAAGTTTTCTGACCCTTCACTGTAAAAAATGTGATCACTTGTTACTGAAAAACCCATGATAAAGTCTATTTAATATTATTAAGTAGATTTAATGTTCTACAACAATTTAAATGTATTTTAAGTTAATCAAATGTGCTCTCAAAAATTGGATTTAGTGAGATTTACTAAATATTACACAAATTAATTTTTCAACTTTAATTCCATCACCTTAATTTATGAAATAAATGTATTTTTGATCAGACCCCTTTTTGACCCTTTTGAGTTTAAACGTAATTTTAAGTGGCATTAAAGAACTTTTTTGTTGAATAGAAAGTTCTTAAAAGACGTTTTAAGTATTTTATAAATTCTAGTATTTAAAGCATACTGGTAAATACTGCTAAAATCGGATATGAAATAACTTCAAGAAGTAAAAACTGTAAATGTTAAAATCATATCACAAATTATTTAAGTTTTTAAGTTTCACTTACTCAGTCCAAACAAATGTGTACATTTCATTTAATGTTTTTTTATTGAACTTTCATGTAGCCTAATAATAATACAATTATTTTGAAGTAACTTTTATTGAAAGTGTTTTCTGGGTTTCATTTTGTAATCATAGCAACTCTTTGGGGAAATGTAGCACAATATTAGAAGAAAAACCAAAGGTAAGAACTCTTGGAAATGTAAACCCTCAACAGGTTTATTCAACCTGTTTAAAGAGTTTGCATAAATGGATCATTTTAGTTATTTTTAATAATAGGTTTTTACTTTTATCTGTTTATTTATATGCATTTTAATGTAATACAAGGCTAAAATAATGTGCAAATAAACCTGTTGTTAAATGTTACATTTATTTAGAAAATCTTTTAAAAATCTGTTAAAAACAAAAACTAGCGCGGCGCGGGTTGATGACGCAGCAGCACCGGAAGTGCACCTGAAAGTTGCGTGAACTTCTTCCTTCTCTCAGTTTGTTTCATCAGCCACGAGTTTCTACTGATCCACCCCCAGCTGCCGGCAGAGTTCATCCACAGAGTCCGCAGAGATGGGAGACCCTGTAACCGAGTACCAGGCCCGACTGCAGGAACAGGTAAGTGGCCGGTTTGTCGGAGAAATACGCTAACATTAGCTAACAGGCTAAATGACCGCCAGTATTTTAAAACCTCACAGCGTCGCCGAACATCATTAAAGAAATTCTTAATATCACACGGATCTGCTTACTAGTCATAATTAATACATTTAAGGACAGATTTAACGATGTATTTCGTCTGGGGAGCCCACGCCCTGACAATCGGGTTACATACAAATATCAGTTGTGTCATATTTAACTACTGTTGCCTTTGGGTTTTCTGTCCGTGTGTTCATTTGTCGTCTCTGCTGCCTATGCTGCGTGAGGTGTCAAATTAACGAGCAGTGCTACGCGGTTCTCAAATATTTTCATTGATACAAGGCGTTGTTTAATTTTTGCGTATTTTATTTCGATGCCGGATATACGACATCTTAAAATATTCACGTAAGGTATGAAGTACATATCTACTGTTTCTGTAACTGTATTAACGAGCCTGTCGCCGTTAAATTGAAGGATATTTTAGTGCAGTTTCGTGCTATTGCCTTCTGTATCTTTGACAGCGGTTTGTAGTTACCCTGAACCACACCGAGCTTTTCATTATATGATACATTTTACAGTTGACTGTTTGGTCTTTTAAATAAGTCAAGTATTTGCCTCCGGACAGGTTTAAAGGTGTCATTTTTAAAACCTCAATCAGTGGCAGTAGATTCCTGATAGATAAAAAGAATTGTTGATTATCTATAACATATGTCAAATTCTTTAATGTTTTGTTGATGTTTTGATAGTTTAAAACTCTGATTAGCTAAAATGTAATTTACGCATAACACATAATTTAAATTGAAAAGTAAACGTTGTATTTGAAATGCTATTACAAGTAGTTTTTAGGTTGGTAAAATATGTAAACGGAGAGAACGAGTGAAAGAGAAAGTGTGTGTGTCATTGATTGATATTCATGGTGGATTCCTGTAATTTATTGCATCAGATAGTTTAGACACAACTTTTGGTTTCATTCTGATTTACTCCTCTTCTGCTCTGACCTCAACCCATGACTGATTAATGATTATTTAGTATGTAAAGATAACACAGTCAAGACAAGTGACTACATCAAAAATAAGTTTAACATAAATATGTTTAATTGCATGAAGCTCAGAACAGACATTTACTCACCTGCAGTCAGAGTTTGGACTTTGGACCTTGGACTAAAAGTTGATGCTCTTCTCAGAAAACAGGAAGAAGCTTTTAATTGTCACATTGAAAGCAAAATCTAACCCAATTGGGTTTTTCTTTTCAGGAGAAAGAGATCAAGAGTCTCTCTGCAGAGATCGAGAGTTTGAAGAACCCACAGAACCTGAGTTCAACGCCACGTCTGGACGAGCTGCGAGAGGAAAACGCCAGGCTCAAGTATCGCTTCAACATCCTCAAAAGGGTGAGTGTTTTCAGTCTATTGTTTTTGATTTGAAGTCAGAATGGTTTAATCGTCTTCACACTGTATCAACATGAATAGAGGTTCAGTCGCTAGAAATGTCCTTCAAAGGCCTACGTTTGATACTCCTGGCAATAATGTGGGGTGATATTGTGATCAGCTTGTCTGTATGTCCGTCCGTCATCATTTAGTTTTCAGAAAATAACTGCTTTTTTTGTTGACCTTTGTCCATGGTGTCCATCATGCTGTTTGTCATCAGTTCGTTTCTGGAGCAGAACCAGAAAACTTCTCAGTATTTTTCCAGTAAACTGCTTGAGAAACCACTCAACCCCTCTGCTGTCAATAGGCAAACTCAAGAAAATAAGCTAACATTACTAACTAGTACCGCTTTTTGATCTCACTTTCACTTTTACTGCAGTAAAGACGTTGAATCAGTGCTTTCCCTTTTTAGTGTTCAAGTATCGGTTCTTCTACTGGAGTAAAGAGTATCTGGAGTTTTGCAACCTCTGCTGATGAGAGGGGCCTGTGGCAATAACATTAGATTTTCTCAGACATTTGACTTGTCTTGCCTCTGTACACATTTTGTCTGATGTTATATTTACCGAACACTGGTTAAAGCGGGGTCGTTGTGTGTACACAGAGCCTGCAGGAGGAGCACACACACTGCTCTAAATCCATGATGAACATCAACCAGCGGCTGCAGGAGGTTTTCGGTGAGGCCATCCGGGCGTCCTGCCCTGAGCTGGACAACCCTCCGCTGGCCGTCACACCCAACCAGCAGGCCAAGTTTGGAGACTACCAGTGCAACAGCGCCATGGCCATGGCCCAGGTTAGATGGCCAGATGTGTTTGTGGATCAGTGAAAATGATTCTTAATGAGCATCATTATTTATTTTCTCAGTTTGTTTAACTGGATTTGAAACTAAATACGCACATTTTAAGACCAGTTTGTTAAATAAACAGCTTGAAAGTATCAACGTCAGGTCTACAGTGTTACATTATATTTTACATTATCTAGTTTTTCTTAGGTACAAAATCGGGCACAATCTCAAATTCTTCTGATTTTGGTCATTTCACAGCCATATAACAATACATATCATGATATAACACATTTTCTATGAATTCAGTGAATAGTTTCGAATCACTGCTCAAATAAAAGACACTTTTTTATTTTTTAGAACATTTCCATTAAGCCTGATAGAAAACATTCCTGTGTTAGATATGAGATGGTAAACTATTTGACCAGTATTTCCTCCTGTGTGTTGTTAAAACACCGTTGAGATAAAAAAGGTTTTTGTTTTGCATTGTGCGTCTTAAGCCGAGCCGTCGTGTTTCAGATGCTGAAGGCGAAAGGAGTCAAAGTGAACCCGAGAGAAATCGCGGAGAAGATCATCCAGAACCTTCCGGACAACGAGCTCATCCAGAAAACTGAAATCGCAGGACCAGGTCGGAAACTGCTTTCATTTCACATTTTCACTTTCCTACATGTGGATACAACACATTTTAATGGCTGATTTGTATTGATACATTTGTAATGATGTGTCTGATGCGTTTAGGCTTCATCAACATCCACCTGAAGAGGACGTTTGTGTCTCAGCTGTTGAGTAACCTGCTGATCAACGGTGTGCTGCCCCCTCCTCTGGCCTCCAGGAAGAGGGTTCGTCACGTTCACCGCACCTCGCGTCTGCACCATTATAAACACGAGACTACGTCTGCTATTTTTTGTATCTGCTTTGCTTTCGAAGAGACGTCCGTCACTAAACCTTGCGTTACTGTTCAGGTGGTGGTGGATTTCTCCTCTCCCAACATCGCCAAAGAGATGCACGTGGGTCACCTGCGCTCCACCATCATCGGGGAAAGCATGTGTCGTCTGTTTGAGTTTCTGGGCTACGATGTCCTCAGGTCAGTGTCATCAAAGTCACAAAACCTGCACCTGAAACCTGAGAGTCACAAACTAGACCAGGATAATGAAACTAGCTGAGTTTCCATAAAGTGTCAAGTGAATCTGAAGCAAAGTTTTGAAAAGTCTCAAAATATACACAACATACGCTTATGGAAAAGCATCTGCTGTTTAACATCTTTTATGTGTAACGTGATCTAAACACATTAGGTACTTAAAAGACTTTAAAGGTTAATCCTCAAAGACCTAGACCATATTTGTACCGTCTTTCTAACCTATTCTAGCAGTGAGCATCAAGTGTCTTACAGCATCTGAGTCAGGAGGACTTTAAGTTATAGTGTGGTTCAGTTAAAGTCTCAGTTTTTCATATGTTTTCTGAGAATTGAAAGTTGTACTGTACATAGATGTTTTAGTCGTTCAGATAAGTTTTTGTCTACATTTAACTTTTCCTAAACAAGTTACAAGCATCCAAGTCTCTTTTTCAGTGAAAAACACACGTGTTCCTATATTTAATTTACTAAGCACGTAGATGGGTTCAGAGAGTAAATAGAAAGGTTATTAAATCTTAAAATAGGACAGTGATGCAAAAGTAAAAGCCAAGGTTTTTTAGAGGAATATATTATTAGTTGAACATGAACAACAAATGCAAACAGTGAAAACTGTCACGACAAACTAAATAGAAACAGAAGTGTGTCAAAACACAAATGGTGCAAGTGACCAACTGTACTCAGAAATGTGAGAAAGGGTTATTATCAAGTCCAAGTGAACGTTGTCCAGCAACTTGTTTGAAAGAATGAACTCCAAGTGTCCTCCGGTGTGTACCGTCATTCTGCCGTCTTAGTTGTGCTTTGTGTCGCGTTCTCTTGTGCAAATCTGCTGTGTTCTCGGTCTTTGAGGTTTAATGGCCTCTTTCAGCTCATTAGTTTATTTTAATTTTTTTCCCGTTGTCTTGGCTCTTATCTGGGTTTGGACCACAACAGGCAGCTGTTTTCAAAGAAAAAGCTCCAAAAACGTTGGACAGACATGATTAGAGACCAGCTGCTGGACATTAATTCAGACATGTTAACACTGCCATTGTTCTCTAGACTATGATTATCATTATAACGTCATATTTAATCTAATGGAAGCAGATGAATTTTAATATACCAGAAGTAATCCCAGTTTGTGTAATTGTAGTTCCTAGAAACCAGTTTTATTTCCTAAATTGTTTAGAATGGTCTTTGTTCATGTTGTCTCAGGTTGAACCATGTGGGGGACTGGGGGACTCAGTTTGGGATGCTCATTGCTCACCTGCAGGACAAATTCCCAGACTACCTGACCACGTCCCCACCCATCAGCGACCTGCAGTCCTTCTACAAAGTCAGTGGAAACTCATCTGTATCTAATCATTTGTGTGATTTTGTAGCTACGGTTCAAATACTGAATAAATAATCAATCAGAGTGGATGATTTAGATCAGTGTAATGTGCTGGCAGGATAACACTTGTCTTTCTTTCTGTGTTATCTCTTTATAGAGTCTCCTTTGTTTCTCTTTGCACCTCATTTACTCATCACTGTTCTCCCTTTACTTCCTGGATGCTTCTTTCCTTTTGTCTTCAGGAGTCAAAGACGCGCTTCGACTCAGAGGAGGACTTTAAAAAGCGAGCGTACCAGTGCGTCGTCAGGCTGCAGAGCAAAGAGCCGGACTTCATCAAAGCCTGGAACCTCATTTGCGACGTCTCCAGAAGAGGTACACCGACCCACAATGCATCTGTATGCGTGTGTGTGAACAGAAACAAAGACGAACACTATAAAACACATGTCTGCTTTTGATAGTTTCACCTTGATTTTGATAATGGAATGAAAGGATTATTCTGTTTGTTACATTTGATCAGAGTTTCAGAAGGTTTATGACTGCCTGGACATCAGCATCATCGAGAGAGGAGAGTCATACTACCAGGACCTGATGACGGCGGTGGTGAAAGAGTTTGAGGAGAAAGGTCAGTGTGCGGCAGGTTAAAGGTCAAAGGGGACAAAGATGGGTTAGAGTTGGGTTAGGCGGTGTTACGTGGTGTGTCCACCTGTAGAGATTTGCCAGTAACATTTCCGCTGCAGGAGGCAGGCTGTCCGCTACATATTCAGGGTTGTGTTGCAAATCCAGGCTGCATTCTCACATGATCTCAATTTTGGTTTCATTTCTGATCCCACAAATTCAGCTGCCTCGGGAGGTAAGATGTGAGTAGAAAGACTGCTTCGCATGTTAAAACCAATGGGGTAAAACTTGAAGATACAGTTCTCATTTGTAGTGAAGCTGGAGTTATGTGATTACCAGACATTTGCTCACTGTTCTTGAAAGATACTTTTTTACTTTTTTTTTTTTGATTCCAGTTTTGTTCTTGTTCGTGTGGAAGTATGATGTGGACATTTTAAACCATTTCTCAATTGACTTTACAGAACATTTACTCTATTGTGATGTAATTATACTGTTACATTGACATGAAATTACATAGTACACGGTGAAAGAAGATTTTGATTGTACCACCCACCCCTGAATTAGACCAAAATAACTTTTAGCTTCTTTCATGTTAAAGTGTTTAATTTGTTCCAGTTTTACAAATACGGACCAATAAACTAGAAAACTAGAGTTTATTTATTGCACTTTAAAAAGTGATTCATGTTAACTAACTAGACCTTGTTTGGGCTGAATTACACATCCTGTTATTAAATATTTAACTGATGAAGGTAAATTGAGGTTTTTATGTATTCGGGTTAATAAGAGCAATGAAGCATTTCAGCTCCAGAGTCTCTTAAACGTTGAACTAAAAAAATCAGACACATGTAGAGTGTAGTGTCCTGATGTGGCCACAGGGGGGCAACATAGTATCACGAATGATATTTCTCAAATCATCTGTTCCTTTTGTTTTTTTTAACTCTTGTTTCTTTGCTTCTTTGTCATTCTTCCTTGTTATTGCCTCTTTCTATTTTTTTCTTTTAATCATACCTTCATTATTTCTCCACTTTTACTTTTGTTTTCTCCATCAACCTTCCTTTCTTCGATCCTTCTTTTCGTTCTTCGCTTCTTTGTTTCTTTCCTTTTGATTTTCTTTCTTTTGTCTTTCTCTCTTGTCTTTGTTTTCTTTTCTCCTTTTCCTTCTGCACTTCTCCTTTTCTTTCCTTTTGATTTTATTTTCCCCCGTTTGCTCTTCTCTCCTTCATTCCTTCCCTCCTTTGTTTCCTCTGCTTCACTCCTCCCTTCTTTCTTTCTTTTCCTCTCCTTTCCTCTTCTTTCCTTTCGTTTCCCTTCCCCTCCATCAGGCCTTTTAGAACTGGACGAGGGCCGTAAGATCGTCTTCGTCCCGGGGCAGTCCATCCCTCTCACTGTCGTCAAGTCGGACGGCGGTTACACCTACGACACGTCGGACTTGGCCGCTCTGCGTCAGAGAATCTTTGAGGAGAAAGCAGACATCATCATCTACGTCACAGACAGTGGACAGGTGAGGTCAGGTGGACGGAGAATAAGACGGGGATGAGTTTACGATGAAGTACTATTCCCCTGGTCGTTGTGTCAGGTCCAAGGTGGATCATGTTTCCGCTACAAATGAAGGATTCAGAGTTCGTTTGGGACAGAGACCACTTTCTCTCTGCAACTGAGTGTGTTTACTATGTTCACACCTGCCCAAATGAAAATGAATGGAACAAAGGTGGAGTCCCATTGAACCATACTTTAACTAATAGTACTGGTGAGAAAACACCCTCACAGTTCTGTACTTTCCCTAAAGGAACAGAAATGTCTTTAGCTCTTGAAGGTTGTTAAAGCTGCAGTGCTTAATAGTTTTTTGGTGTCATTGGGCAAAAATTCCATAATTACCCCCATGATCAGAGGTTTTGCCCGCTCATACGTGTTTCAGGTCGTGGTCGAGGGTTTAAATATGTGATTGACAGCTGTAATTACTGATCACTGTTCAGATTCTGTCAGACGTGACTCCACTGCTCGACCTCGTGGCTCCACACAGAAGCTTGGAAAAGTGGCTTCATTTTTCCACAGCGACATGAAACGGTGTCAGGTTTGTCTATATTTATATTTGGACCGAGACGAGAGAGCTGCAGAAGGATGGTGCGTATTTTCAAAGTCTGGGCTCTTTCCCCCTGATTTCAACTCCTGCAGCTTTAAGTGGCGAAAGAGGAGGGAAATAAACTCGGCATTACATTAGTTGGATGCAGTAAATTCATTACTTATTCCATTTTAACAGGATAATAATAATCCTTCACCCCACATACTGATCCTGTGTGTTGTTGTTCGCAGGGCACACACTTCCAGGTGGTGTTTGCTGCGGCTCAGATGATTGGTTGGTACGACCCTCAGGTGACCCGGGTGGAGCACGCCGGCTTCGGAGTGGTGCTGGGAGAGGACAAGTAGGTTGAAAAACACACTTGGTGTTATTCCACTCTGTTACTGCTGCAAACGTGTCACTTTTTAAACTCCGAAATATCCACCGAGAGCCGCCGAACTGCGAGAGGCGGCAATTCATTTTAACATTTTTTAGTTTTTACATTTATATTAACTACAGGCTGGATCTGCAGCCCCACGGCGCCCTGTTTCTCATCTATCCAGGAACTGATTTTATTTACTTATTTATTCTGCAAACTGTGTTGGTAAAGTCTAACTCATGGTGGTCCAGGGAAAGTGTTGGAAAATATTGTTGGAAATACAGACGAGTCGACTAAACCTCCTGCTTTTGGAAACAGCTGTCGAGTTGGTTTTTAATTTAAAGTAGGGCTGGGAAATATGGCCAAAAAACATCAAGTCTTTGTGATTTAGGCATTTTGCACAATTTTCAGAAAGCAAAATCTACTACGCCCCTACTTTTAAAGGAAGAGTACAACATTTTGGGAAACGTTTTAAAAGATCGTTTTCATGTTTTAGTAACCTGTTACTGTCAGGAATATGAAGCCGTTCTGTGTCGAAGTCTGAGCTGTTATTGACTAACAGCAATTTAAAAGTAAAGTCCAATTGCTGCTGCAACAGAGAGCATCATCACCTCTACACTATAACCGCCACAGTGTCCTCCACAGCCTCGGCATCATGTTTTATCACGGTTATGATCACACATAAAAACAGTTTAACTCCACGGCTGCACTGACGAGTATAAAGCTGCAGATGCACAAACAGTACAGTCAGTGTGTGAAGTGATACACAGAGCTGTTATTACTCGCGTGACGAGCTGAAATGACGGCAGACAGCAATAATTAAAAGTCTGACAAAGGTTTAAACACAATCTATTTTTAAAAGATCAACCAGTAAATGTAGACCTTGAATTGTACAGATTGAGTGAGATGTTAATTTCATTCACCTCCTATTTGTTGATCTCTTTCTCTTTCAATCTCTTCTTTGTTACTTTAGTTCTCTTTTATTATCTTCTTTTTCTTTCGTTCTCTTTTTTCCTCCTCTTCCTTCCCCTCATCCTCCTCCTCTTCGTCTTCTTTTTCTTCTCTTTTTTTCCCCTCTTACATCTTTTCTCCTCTTCTCCCCATCCTCCTCCTCCTCCTCCTCCTCCTCCTCCTCCTCCTTGTCCTTCCTCTTGATCTGTTTTTAATCTGTCATCTTTTTTTCCCTCCTCTTTCTTGTTCTTCTGTTTAATCCAAACAAATATAAACGGCACAAATCCCTGTTACACCATGATTTCCACCTGTGTTGTTACTTACATTAGATGTAAACACACGTCGTCCCCGTGGATTCTGTATTTCCGTTCGTTCTCATCAGTGATTACTGTGCTGCTGATAGGTGAGCCTGCTCTGCTCTTTGAGCACTATCTGTCACTCTGTGGTTTTCTGCCAATCAATCGTCCCTAGAAGACGAGGAGAGCGCAGGCAGGGGGTCGACGTTACGCTTCACAGAGGCCATAACTAAGTGCTGCTAAACACCCCGCAGTAACCTGAGGGGGCGTAAATTGGCCCCTAAATGTCTGCTCTACTCCAACTGCATTAGAAATGGATCAAGCTGCTTTTTTAATCGCTCATCCAGACAATAAGAGCTTAACACAGCCATGGGGGGAGCTGCTATAGCTGCAAGCAAACGGCAAAGAAAAAGGGCTTATTAAAAATTTGGCGTATGTTCTGCTTGTAATGCTCATCTGATTTGCTTGATTGTACAAAATATTTTGCCCGTTGGCAGGCAGAAGTAATGAAGTAGTGTTGTCATGATGATTACTGTAGACTGAAACTTTAAATACAAAGTTCATTTTTTTGGGGATGTTGAGAAGTCTGATCTCTCTCTCCGATTTTCTATATTAATGTGACGTGGCTTGCTTTAAAGCTTCTCACAAAACTTTTGCGACTCTCGTTTCCTCTTCAGGAAGAAGTTTAAGACCCGATCAGGTGACACGGTGAGGCTGATGGACCTGCTGGAGGAGGGACTGAAGAGGTCCATGGACAAACTGAAGGAGAAGGAGAGAGACAAGGTGAGAGAATCCCATCTCCGCAGACTGTATCACTCAACGAATAAAGTGAAACTCACTGTTTACATACATCTGTGTTATAGTATCATCAAGTTTTCTCCTTCAAACTCAAATTCAGTCGGTCAAAGTAACACTGTCATGCAATCTTCACATACTGCAGCAGTCGATGGTTTACGTTGTAGCTCTGTTAATTTAGCTCTGTTTTTAGCCACAGTAAAACCACAAATCCCCTCTGTGTTCTGTACGGTTTGTGTCGTCAGTAGCTGCACTAAAGATCCTTTTTGAATCGACCAGACAAGGTCAGAGCTGTCACTTTACTCTGAACCGTGGATCAACAAACGGCAGCAAACATATATCATAACAAAGTAACTTTTTACCTTTATAAGCTTCATAGTCAAACTCACCAGTGGAGAAGAAACGTTAGGATTTCATCACACTTCATTCTTTTACTCGACGGCCAGTGGTGAAAACAATGGCAGTGCTTCTGTTTTTATCACTTTGTCACTTTCTTTGACTCTGAAAGTTGTTTCTTAACGGTTCTCAACTCGTCACTTTGTGACACTTTGGTCGAGACCCCTTGGTGTTCATTGTCAACACCGAGAGACCGACAGAGTGACTCACTACTCCACCTAGTGGGCACACACATACATACATACATCTTATACATCTTTGTCATGATTGATTTTATGAATTTTGTATGGATTGGTGTAACTTCTTAAAAAAAAAAAAAGAGAGATTTAATTAAAAAATACATCCACGGTGAATAAATTCAGTTCATATCTCTGCAATTCAATACATTGTCATCTTTGACATAACATCAACTCTTTATTCTAAACACTCTAATGATAATTTTCCCCCCTTCCTGATTTCTTATTCTTTGCATATTTGTCACACTTAAATGTTTCAGATCATCAAAACAATTTTAATATTAGACAGAGATAGTCCAAGTAAATATAAAATGCAGTTTTTAAATGATTTTATTTATTAAGGGAAAAAAGCTGTCCAAACCTGCCTTGCCCTGTGTGAAAATGTAATTGCCCCCTCTGTTAAATCATGAATTAACTGTGATTAACTACTTTTTTGGAAACGCTGAGTTCAATTTTACTTGCCACAACCAGGCCTGATTACTGCCAGACCTGTTGAATCAAGAAATCACTTAAATAGAACCTGTCAGACAAAATGAAGTAGATCCTCAAAAGCTAGACATCATGCTGAGATCTAAAGAAATTCAGGAACAAATGAGAAATAAAGTGATTGAGTTCTGTCAATCTGGAAAAGGTTATAAAGCCATTTCTAAAGCTTTGGGACTCCAGCGAACCACAGTGAGCACCATTATCCAAAAATGGACAAGACATGGAACAGTGGTGAACCTTCCCAGGAGTGGCCCGCCGACCAAAATTACCCTAAGAGCGCAATGACGACTGATCCAAGAGGTCACAAAAGACCCCACAACAACATGCAAAGAACTGCAGGCCTCACTTTCCTCAGTTAAGGTGAGTGTTCATGACTCCACCATAAGAAAGAGACTGGGCAATAATGGCCTGCATGGCAGAGTTCCAAGATGAAAACCACTGCTGAGCAAAAAGAACATTAAGGCTCGTCTCACTTTTGCCAGAAAACACCTTGATGATCCCCAAGACTTTTGGGAAAATACTCTGTGGTCTGACGAGACAAAAGTTGAACTTTTTGGAACGTGTGTGTCCCATTACATCTGGCGTAAAAGTAACACCACATTTCAGAAAAAGAACATCATACCAACGGTAAAATATGGTGGTGATGATCTGGTGCTGCTTTGTGGCTTCAGGACCTAGAAGACTTGCTGTGATAAATGGAACCATGAATTCCTCTGTCTATCAAAAAATCTTGAAGGAAAATGTCCAGCCTTCTGTTCGTGACCTCAAGCTGAAACGAACTTGGGTTCTGCAGCAGGACAACGATCCAAAACACACCAGCAAGTCCACCTCTGATGGCTGAAGAAAAACAAAA
>JAPQRN010000007.1:22570130-22581491 GCA_037367275.1 Coranthus polyacanthus
TTTTTCTCCCTTAGTAATAAAAACCTTAATTAAAAAACTGCATTTTGTGTTTACTTGCGTTGTCTTTGACTAATATTTAAATTTGTTTGATGATCTGAAATATGTAAGTGTGACAAACATCAACATCTACAACTAAGTTATGACAAAGTAGTGAAAATGCAACATTTGTCATAACTGTGACTTGTAAAGCATCAGGGTTTTGTTGTGTGCAGATGTGAATCATTTATATGACACATGAAATGCTCTCTATACAAATGTAATTAATAAGCTGCATTTAAATGAATCACAACAAAAACCCAATTTTCTCAGCAACAAGTGACATAAATTACAAACATCCGAAACAATCTGGAAACAATTAATATTTGAAGAACAATATATCAAAGGGTCATTTGAGGACCTGTTGTGTTGGATTTCTATAGAAAATCACAGGTGGTCTAATTATGATTTCAGACACTGTACGTCTACCCCAAAGCATTTAATCACAATAGAACTTATTTGACATGTGCAAAGTGTTTCCACCAGCTGTGCAGAGTCTAATCAGCTGGGAATATAACCGACAAAGAATGATGTTTTTTTCCAACTTTTCTGGCTTCATTAATCTTTTCAGATGCTTCTTTGAACAACTATGATCTTCTGGCCAGATGGTCCACCCCTATGCTGAGTCACTGAGTTTCTAGTTATTCTGCAGGTAGCTGCATACGATGTTCCCACTTGTTCAAATCTCCATGTGCCGGGCTCAGTTTTGTAGTGGCATAGTTTTTATGTACCTCGCGATCTCTAGGATTTAGTGGGATCTATTGGTAGAAATGGGATAGTATTCATAATTCTGCTTTCCTTTGTTTATAATCATCTGAATTTTTTTATTACATTAGAAGGAGCCATTTATATTTATAGAGGAAGCAGTTCGCTTCCCGAGTCTGCTGTGTTTCTACTGTAGTTCAGACCAGACTAACCACTGGCATTTTTCACATTTTCAGTAACCACCTTAGGTTCTCCTTCATGCTTGGAAGGGGAGGGCGAAGCGAGGGGCATTCGTTCATTTGAAATCTACAACTTGACTGTTGCTAAATTCCACACACTGCAAAGTAAAAGACGGCGTGAAAGCTACTAAAACTACCCGGTGTTGGAAACATTTTGAGTGAATACAGCCACACATTTAGCCTTTTAAACTGAGGTGAAACCCTAATTAAATCTAACATTAAAATCTTGCACTGAAAAATAAATCCTCTTAAAGAATAAACTGAACAGCAAAGGGGAAAGTGAACTTGTAGTGCTCAACAAAAATATTCAAGAGGACAAAGAAGATAAACATTTTACACCAGTACAGCATTTTCTTTTTTTTCTTTTTTTATTGATGTGTTTTTGCTTCATGTGGTTGTGGTAAATCTCTAATTCTGATAATATTATTATCTTTATTCCTCACTCTCTGCTTCTCACACTGAGAGTTGTGATTTTTTTTTCCCTCAGGTTAATTTGAGAAATCCGTCTCTTCATTCTTTGGGAATAGTTTTTGCAGACTCTCACCCTTTATTTTGGCCTGTATTCTTTTTTTCTTCTTCTTTTTTCGTGTTTAAAAAGCAGTCATTTAGTGTAAGGGAGAGTGTCCTGTGAACAGCTCATTATCTGTAACAGCGTGGCGACTCGCCCTGATGAGGCTTTGCTCTGCAGTCGCCAGTAATTCTTCTCTGGATCTTTTTGATCACATCCGGAGACAAAATATGCAACCACGCCGGCGGACATTTTCCTTCTCATCTGCTGAGCTCGGAGGCCAGTCAGACTGTGTGTGGTCTCCTTCTTTTTTATTCTTCTGCTCCTGTCTTCCATCTTTTCATCATCTCCATCATCTGTTTTTTTTTTTGTTTGTTTTGTTTGTCTTTTTTTTTGTTCAGCAGACAGGTTGATGTTTTTTCAGTCTGTATTGAGATTTCTTTTCTTTGAGGATTTGTCTGCATCTGTCGCATTGATGTTTTTTAATTAGAAGGAAAATCTCAGCTGATTGAACTTTTTTAAAGCTGTTATTATCCAGATAGATTTATACAGGGTTTCCGTTGATACTAAAGAGTCAATAATGTGAAATGTAGGTCTTAAAATGTCTTAAATAGGATTTTGAGATCTCATAATTGAATTGCATTATAAATGTGTTTTGAGAAAATATCTGCATTGATCACACTGTACCAAAACTACAAACCTAAACCAGCATGGAACCAGTAAACACTAATGCAAACTGTCTCCTCATCAAGAAAATACCATTGTTAACACTATTTCCATCTACTATGGGTAAATGCATGTTAAAGTTTAGTGCTCTGTTGAAATGGTGTGCAAGAAAACGCTGAAATTACAAACTTTGGCTATAAAGGCATTAGCCACATGGGAGCAGAAAAACATAAAGACACCATAAAAAAACCCCAACAAACACCTGCTATCAACAAATATTGATCTGTATTCACATCAGGAGCATCGTCAAAGCACGACCCACTGTGCACTAACAACTAGGCCTTAAATTTGATACATAATCATCTTAAAAATGTCATAAAACCTGCATAAACCCTGTTTAAAACAAGTTCAGACCTTCACACACATTTTCATTCATCTAATCATATGGACATGTTCAAAGGTACATGGCTCCCCCCTGTTTATCCACTTTAAGATTCAAATATTTGATTATTTTCTCCTTTTATTTCAAACATTTGTGGACATTTTAGATTCAGTTTGCTATAGAATAGCAACTGTAGTTAGAAATGAAATAAAATGGAAGCCTAGAATGTGAATCTGATTAAAAATATCCAAACCTAAAATATATTTCTGAATTGTATAAGGAAACACAGTGAATACAGGTCTAGTATAAATATTGCTAGATTAAATACCTAATGTACACATGGAACACATTCAAGTTTAAATCTGAAATGTTGTCATATTGGTGCAGTTTTAGTTTTCTTTGAGTTTCCGTGTCACATGAACTTTGTTGTAAACACACTCCGTGTTCATCTTCTGCTCCTGCTACTGAAATGTGATCTCCTTCATGTTGTCCTTGACTCTCACGGCTCGTCAGACACTAGCGGCGTGGTTAATCCGTTTGTAACAAACATATTATGTTCATCACGTTGTCATGTTGCTTATTACGGATGCAAAACAAGTTGGACTCGGCACCATGATGCCGTCAACACAGGTTGCTGATGTAATTTCATTGTCGAATTTGGTTGGTTCAGCCGGTTTGAATAAATCAAACTGGTTTAAATTCATCAACCAGACCAGACCAACAGAAAGTGGAAATTGATCCAACTCTATTGCACAGCTCTAGTTTTGGTCCTGATCTGAGTCACAGACCTGCAGAGTCATTTTTGCCTCCTAAAAGTGAAAGTTTTGTTGCAGAGGTCTGATTTTTATTTTGTCTCTGCCAGTAGCGTCAGTCCAAGGCTGCTGATCACTCTTACAATATACACAAATTCACAGCTATGACTCACCTGCTGCAGCTCATGTACTCCATCACTGGCTCCTATTCAGCTCATCTGGACCTAGTTTAAGGAAGTTGGTTGTTAAGGAACTGGAAGTATTTTTCTTTCTTTTTTTTTTTTCACCTCCTGACCTAAGATTACCTCACAAGTCTCCGGCTTCAACCCAAAAAGTCTGTTTACCAGCCTTTTCCTCCATCCCCAGGCTATCGTTAGCTGTTGTTTTCACAGCAAACATGAGACTTTTCTGTTAATTTGAGTGTTTGTGTTAGCACGTCTTGATGTCAAGGCGTTTGAAATCTAACTTGCAGGGGAATAGATATGGAGAAAAGAGAACCTGACCTGGTTAAGTATGATGTGGAGCTCGTGGTGCCGTGTAAACAGTCAGCGGCTTCCACTTGAACTACAATGATTTTAATGCTGAGAAGGTTGTGGGAAGCTGATGCCAGCGCAGTTTCCCTGCAGGCCCTCGTGGCCTGGCACTCTGCTCTCTGTCTGGGTCTGTGCCCATGTCTACCATCTGCTAACCCAGCCTCATTAAAACCAACCCCAAACCTGAACCTTAGCCTGCACTGCTAACGCTGCTGCTAACATTTGTTTTCTTCAGTCGTGTTGTGCTATACTTTAATTCTCTACTGTTTTTTTTTTTTTTTTCCAAGTCAACTTATTTCATGTCCTGTTATGTTCAGTCCTTGTCTGTCTTGTCCTGTTGCAACTTAACCTTCAAATTTCTGTCTGTATATTATCGGTCCTCTCCTGTTCCCTCTTCATTGTCGTCGTCTTCTTCATTTGCCATGCACAAAATTCAGCTACAGCTGTTTCTCGGAGCACAAGGCTGCTCCGAGTGGTTATAGCAGTAAGCCAGAGCGACAAACATACATGAACAAATTTTGAACTAGAATGTCTTTAAATCTGCATGTAAATGATCAAATCTAAATATTTTCCACATCCTTGAACTTGAAAACAGCTCATATGTGTTTAAGCAGGATTTCTGCTTGTGTTCAAAACTTTGGGGACATTGAAAACATATCAGTCAGATGACCATGACTCCGCAGTCCATAAGCAACAGAACACTCTACATGAGAATGCAAAACGCAGGGGTACAACACATAAAGACTAGAAAAAAATCACAAAATCTGGTTTCTTTTATTTCTGGGGGAGGGGGATTTTTCCTCACAATGAAAATATATGCGATGGTTTAAATGGCCACATATTGCTGTTTTCTCTCTTGTCATTTGGTGGCTTCTCATATTTTCACAGTTGTGTATTTGCTTTTCTTTCTTCTTCTAGTTGTTCTCATCATAACCTCCTGCTAATGGTTTTCAGAGTGGTTGCATTTTGTTTTGTTGTCACACGTCTCATCGCTCCTTCACCCTGGCCTGTTGTCTTCCTGCTGAATAATTATCATAAAATCTCCTTTATAAGCCCCCTTCCTCACTGTGCCGCTCACTCCCTGGAGTAACACGTCACATTCAGGAAAAGGCTATGACTTAATAAGTCAATTTAATCTCTGCCTGAAGTTGGTAAATTAGATTTATTATCTGGATTAATTTCATCTCACTCGTGTTACTGTCAGAGGCATAAGGTGAAGTACTGCCTGAAGTAATTACAAGCTGATAAAAGCAGCAGAGTTATCTGAATTGCTTTTTAATGCCTCAAAGAGTTTTGTGGGAAAAAAAGGTTATTGGAAAGGTTTGAATAAAGAGTTTTGTTCAACATGCAGCAGATTTACTGAATGAATATGCTGATGACTGGGTGTTTGTTTTCTCCCGTTAAGGTCCTGACTCCAGATGAGCTGATTAAAGCTCAGAGGTCTGTCGCTTTCGGCTGCATCAAATACGCCGACCTCTCCCACAACCGCATCAACGACTACGTCTTCTCGTTTGACAAGATGCTCGATGACCGAGGCAACACGGCAGCGTACCTACTCTACGCCTTCACCCGCATCAGGTGAGCGTCCACGGTCATGTCATTAATGTTTTAATATCACTCATCCAACTCTTGAACAAGAACATCTGATTTGTCTGACTTCATTAAACAAGGGGTGTGTGTTTGCCATACACACATTATAACACAAATTAAAATTCAGTTGCAATCTAACTTTAATACATTACTGTTACGTGGAGGCTAGGCAGAACCCAAGTGCGATGCAAACAACAGACGGGAGGCAGTGTTGATAGTCGTAGGTTTTATTGAAGGGTAGAGCGGTGGCTGAGGGTTAGTCCGGACGGGCCGAATGCAGCGGGAGTCGAGTGGATTCTGGAGAGGAGACAGGAAGTGGACAGAAAACATGCATGGTCTAGAGAACACAGGTAGGAGCTGGAACGTATACTCTGGCAGAGTGGAAGTGGCTGGACTGGGTTTATGAAGTGCACTGATTGGTGGTGGATGCAGCTGGTCAGGGTCCAACACACCTGCGTTCACTCAGGTTCATCAACCAGGACCACTCGGAGTGGCTGCAGGGGAAGCGGAGGTGGAGGGCGTGGCCTGGGTGCTCCCACGAGCAGACAATTACCTGTGTGAACATTTGCAAAGGATGCCATTAAAACTGTATCGGTTAATACTACTTCCCCAGTTGATATTTGGCTTGGGGATTTTCTTTTCATAAATAATGTGTTAAAGTTTTTCTTGCAAATAAATGTTCTATAATGTAGTATTAATAGGACTGTGATAATGTAGGTGTTTCCCTCAGGGCTGTAGACTTTCAGACTTGCTCGATGTTCTCACTGTGGCTTAATGAGACTGTACAGTTGAATAAGATGCATTGTCGTTCAATATTTTAAAATGTTTTGATTATATTGGTGTAGATACTGAGTAGGACTAGGTGATACGACCAAAGAATGAAACCTCTTTTTCTTTTTTTTATTGTCTCCATGAATCGAAGACAAGATATGAAAAGTACTTCATTACATCCGTACACCGTATGTGCAATAGCAATAAACAATAACAAAAAAATATATATATAATAATGTACCACTGGTAGACATTGAGAAACATATTCACAATGAATATGTTGCAGTAAACAAACGGGTTGCATTTTACATTTTTGAGGAAGCACTATTCTTATTTACATTTTAGGCATTTTACAAAAAAAGATGCGCTGATGGTGAAATTTTGAGCCGATACCAATGGTTAAAATATCCATTCGCCGCCAGTTACCCGTTGGTTAAGTTTTGTAGTTTGTGTCAGTAGTTGTTTTTGCTATTTGTTCCCCTTTAGTGCCAGGGAAACAAAGAAATCTTCATTATAAGAAATAACTGTTTTGTCTTTCTTTTGAATAAGAACAAATTAGATCATAAAAATGTATCAGATAAACATCAACCACTGCCATGAGTGAAATGTCATCTTATTTGCTGATATTGGCCACTATATGTTCGGCTGATGTATCTGTGTCTCCCTAACCTCGACTGATCAGAGTAATTCTATGTATTGCCCAGCTCTGATTTTGATGGTTAAAATTACTTTCCGATCAATCGCTATTGGGGAAATAAATCGGTTAGTCGAAGCCCCTAATTAGAAAGAGATCTCGTCAGTCCTTCCCACCTGAACCAGATCATGTTCATTACCCGTATCAGATCTCGCTTGCTGGTTTTTGTGGGAAAGGGATTAGTCTTGGGGGGGTATTTTCAGTCAGTGAGATCCACCCTCTCCTCACCTCTTATCCCTGTATCGTGCGACCGCCTTGTGGCCTCAGTCTGCCGCGGTGATCCCCTCTCTCAGATTCCCTGGAGGTGTTAGATTTGGGGTGGCAGAGCGCCCGGCACAGATTGATCTCCTCATTGCAGTTTGGGGAAGAAGAGGGGACTCGATGTTCCTGTTTTCATTCGAGGGAGGCTTTCACCGTGGGTGTTCAAGTGTCGGAAGAAGAGAAAGTGACAGAAGGATGGACAAATAGACGCCATGCTGATCCACAGAGGGGTTGACACTGCAGCTGCTGCAACTCAACTCATGAGCGTTTATAAATATGGAGGGAAATTAAAAAGTTGCAAGTGTGTTACCAAAGCTAAAATGTTTGTAAAATTTTGGAACAATATTCTCAGAATTTAAAGGTCATCACACACAGCATTAACCTGTTTTCACCTTTTTATTAAGGGACACTACATTGTAACAAGACGTATTACTGTCTGATTCTGCCTGTAAAACTACACTGAAGCTGTTTAAACCGACAGCTTTGTAACATTTACTGTCTCGTCGTCGTTCTACAGGTCGATCGCTCGTCTGGCAAACATCGATGAGGCCACGTTGAAGAAAGCGGCAGAGACCACAGAAGTCCTCCTGGACCACGAGAAGGAGTGGAAACTGGGAAAATGCATCCTGCGCTTCCCGGAGATCCTGCAGAAGATCCTGGACGACCTGCTGCTCCACACGCTGTGCGACTACCTGTACGAACTCGCCACCACCTTCACTGAGTTCTACGACAGCTGCTACTGCGTGGAGAAGGACCGACAGACAGGTGCGATTTCTTGTGCATCTTTACATTCGGACAGGTTGTTCATCCAGCTTTAACTTTAGCAGGGAGTAGACTAGAGCTGCAACAATTAGTTGATTGAAAAACATGATAATCCAATCGGGATTCCTTTTATATGCTTTTAACTAGTACTGCATATGCAGGCAGACTCTGGACCAGAACTGTAGAGCTGTGACTAAAATTGGCCTCAGCTCATGTGGAAAAAACTCGTTAAAAACCGTTTATTACTTCTAACAGAGTCCTGAGTTTATTACCAGAAGCATCCGTCGACTTGTGTAAATGCACTGTTTTTTTTCTTTTATCTCCATTATCTAATTGCTTTGAATGATCTCGTGGTCAAAAGTTCAAAAAAGGGAAGAAAACAGAAAATACTGAGCTCTCGATGGGAGCTGACCAATTATTATCAGAAGTTTGACACTGAGGGGGTTTTTCCCACTAAAAGCCCGTTAGTCCTTCACTTCAGACTGTTAGCATTTTCTCCCCGCGGTGTGCTGGAGGGCTGTTTAATTATGCTAATTCTCAGTTAGCGCTGCAAGGCTACAGTGGAAGTAACTCAGCTGGAAGTGATTATTTTCTGTCATTTCTGCTTTTTAGAGTTTACAGTTCAGAGAAATGGAAAGAGTGGAAGAAAACATGGAAATGTCTCAGTTTTAGCTTTTCACATCCTTAGATTTTCACCTGTATGTGTTTTAAAGAATGAGTCTTAGATAAACAAACTATGCCAATAAGTCATATTTCCAGGTGTATTTAAACACACAGCCCACACTTACTTTTTTTTTCTATGTTAAACTCATTTCCGTCCATTGATCGGTACTCTCCTGTACCTTCAAACACGACGGCATGTTTGCGCGAATCACAAACTCATTCCGAGTCTGCCGTTGACCGTCCCGTCTGACACCCCGCCCCTTTAACGAGCCGCCTGTTAAATGCACCCTCTGCTGCTCATTACCGACTTAATTTGTGTTGGATTTCTGCTCTGTGCAGCCGTTTGCCCTGATGGGCGGTCGGTCACAGACGTGGCGTGGGGATGCAGATGTCCAGCTCGTTGGTTTTAATTCGATGCGGTGGTGTCGGCTCATTAAACGTACCCTCTGACCTTTTTGTTATTGTTGTTCTTTTTTCACCTTTGCCATATTTTCATCACTCAGTCTGTCTTTTTTTGTATTTCTTCCTTTTGTCTCTTCTCCCTCTCCCTCTTCTTCTGTTTCCCCTTTGTTTCATATTTAATACATCATATCTCTGATCTTAGCAGGAGAAGATGGAATAAGCCCATTATTTATGTCTGTATAAGTTAAATTTTAAATCAGAGCTGCATTGATGAGTCAGTTACACTCCCAATAAAAAGTTTTAGGACACCTCCGTTTTCTTTAAAGGAATGAGCTACACTTTCATGAGTTATATAATGGTCTGTCTGTCTGTCTTCTGCTCTTCAAGTACAAATTTGAGGTACTTCTACTTTACTTGAGTACTTCCATTTCCTGCAGCTTTATACTCCACTACATCTCAGATGCAAATATTGTACTTTTTATTCCACTACATTTGTCTGACAGCTGCTGTGACTTTTCACATTGCGATAAACCGAAGGATGAAGTGTCTCTTCAACTTCTCCTCCCTCTTAAGATAATTAAACTCTTTAAAAACCCTCTTGGATTCACTGGAAAACGCATCATCACAAAGCTGAAAACCTGTTTTTCTGAGATTCTCACAGTAAAGCGACGCTACAAACATATGATCTTATAGAACATGATGCATTGCTGTAGATTAAACTACCAACAGTTTATAAAGTAGTTCACCTGAGCTCAACCTTAAACATGTACAGCAGTAAAATGAATCAAAAACATCATATATATATATATATATATATAATAGTAAAACACTGACAGACACCATTTTACTGCACAGTGACTACATTTGGTACAGCTGGTTGGTAATACTTCCTTTTATTGAAGGAAATGTTCTGAATGCTTCCATCTCTACAAGAGGTTAAAAAATAGAAAAGAAAAACGATGTGAATTTTAGAGTTCTAAAATGCATTTTTCTCAGGGAACAGGTAAACGTACAGCTTTTCTGTAGCACTGGAAGTAAATGAAACCTTGGAAATGAATGCAAACGATTCCTTCAGATGTCCTGACTTCTGGTGATTACTTATCACCCAGCTCTCGACACATATGGGTTTTTCGACGGCTGATGCTGATTATTTAGAGAGCAGATTGATGGCCCATTATTTTGTTTTTTTCAATTTAATAATAAAAAATGAGGTAGAAAATTGCTGAACTTGAATGAACATTTACGTCTATGATGTCTGCATTGTCTCTGTTTGCTGGAGTAGATTCTGCATTTACTTTGAATACAAAAGTGGAAATCGCTAACATCATTCCGCAGCAGACACACGGCAACATCTGCGGGCAGCCTTGTCGGCGTTCAGTTCTGCATTACCACCGTTGCTGATTATCTCAAAATGGCATTTAATTAATGGACCAACCCGTTAATCGGTCCATCACTAGAACAAACCGTCTGTCTGTAAAGAAGCAGTGTTAGAGCTGAAGCCTTAATTGGACGTATTAAACCGCAGGGAATAATACGTCGTGTCAAAATGGCAAGAAAAGGGCAAATAACAAAGAAAGACAAAGCGCAGCACTGTGTTCCAACAGCGGTTTACGAAGTCCTCTCGTACCCCCAGGAGAATCCACGCTGCCGTCTTAAGTGTCATTTCAGTTCTCTGAAAAACTGCAGTGAACTTGGTGAGATCGACCCTCAGCGGCCGAGGGAGCGAGTCCACGACGTCGTTCACTCCAGGGTTGTGTGTCGCCCATAATGCACTGCAACTTTGCATTTGGTGCAAGAGAATACATCCCCAGTTAGGTGGCACTAATGAGTCAACACCAAAGATGCAGAAGATGAATAAATTGATCAAAGTAGTTCTTCAGTTAATAGGAAATTTCAACATGGCAGAACAAACAATACACACGTGTAAGCAACTACAGAAACGCATTTCCTTATGTTCATGTAAAAATTGTATAGTTCAATATAGTGTTTTTATCTCAAGTTGCAACATTTTCATCCATTCATTTGCTGCCTGTGTTGATGTTATGTGGCTTGATAAAACATTGTAATAGCTATGATTGTCTCTTGTATTGTTTTCATATTGTTAGAGGGTTATATATAGAGGCTTTCTGTTTGTGATAATCTGTAGACAGCAGGGCAGCACTAAACCTACACCTCGTGGTCGGTCCATGACTGAACGAGGGCAGGTGCGTTTCATTTATCCCCCTCACTCCGGCCCTGACGTCTTTCCCTCTGCTCTCCAAGCGGCTCGGTGCGTTGTATGTTGCTGTATATTATCAAGGACCGAGTGGAACTGAAACAACTATGAGAACACAGCTTCTGTCCTTCGGAGAAGATGGAGGTGTTCCATTTTGACCGATAGTGACCATTTGATTTAGA
>JAPQRN010000007.1:22581591-22591869 GCA_037367275.1 Coranthus polyacanthus
TATTTTCTTTCATCTTCATCAATATTTATTTTAATGCCTGCTTGTCAAATGTGTAGATTTGTTGCATTTCTTCAAATCTCCTAAAAGGGTTTTCTGTCTTTATACAAAAACTGAACGTTTTTTCCTTTTTTAAATTAGTTTTTCTTCTTCCTGCCCCATTTTTGGTCCTGAAATGTGTACGAGTAGTTTCAAGCGTATTATTTGGTTCTGGAAAGTATTCACGAGCGAAATAAACTGCACCTGAAATTAATAGTTAATCAACAGTTTATTATAATTTTGCTGTTGTGCTTGTTTGTGCAGGTGAGGTGATAAAGGTGAACATGTGGAGGATGCTGCTGTGTGAGGCGACGGCGTCCGTCATGGCGAAAGGCTTCGACGTCCTCGGCATCAACCCTGTCCAGAGGATGTGATGTCATGGGATATGACATCACTTTCTCTGATCAACAGACGAAGACGAGAGTAAATATTCAAGATACAAACTGTGGACGGACACACACACAGTGTTTCACATCCAGAATAAGTTTATCATTAAATATCATCTCATGGCGACGGATGTTTTTTTTATTAAAGAGCCAAATGAAAATATCTCTCTGTCTGGTGCCGTGGTCTTCTTTTTTTTAATTTGCAGAAACCTTTGTCTTTACTGTAACCATAAACTTTAAATTGAATCTGATTTGGAAAGATGCCCGACCTTCTCCACTGAAGAATAAAACCATAGCAGCATCTCCTTTTTGTCAGGAATTTCAAACGGGAGCAAACTCGGGAAGGCAACGTAGTTATCGTTTCACTTTCATTCAAGTTAAAATTCAAGTTAGACTTTTGATACTTTTGCCTCTGTCTTGTAGCTAAAAAGAGGATGAATGAAATTTTTTAAAAAAATTTAATAAGTTTGAAAAAAAGCCTGAAAACAGAACTAAAAAGAGCTGCAGAAGTGTAGTTTCATCTCAGAAAGACTAATATGGAATTTTTGCTCAGCGATACAAAAAAAAATACTGCCTAAGTATTAAAAGTATTAAGGCTGCAACAATAACTGTGCCCACACATTAAAGAAACAAGACTTTCACTACAAGTCCGGACTGTAATTTTTAATGGCAAAACCATTAGTAAATCTGGTCTTTTACTGTATGTTGTTTAATTTGTCTACAGCTCCAGCAGGAAACCTTTAAATCTCAGAGTTTGCAGTTTTTACATCTCTAATGCTACATGTAATGTAGGTTTCCATCAGTGACTAAAAAGTAATGCAAGGAAAAATTTGGATTTTGATCACCAGAGATAATTTGGTTTGGTCAGAGAGGGTGTGTTTTTGTGTGTTTGTTGGTGGTTGTTTTATCCATTTGTTGGTTTGACTGGTTTTCCTATTTTTTGGTTTGTCTTGGTTTGTTTTTTCTATGTTTGTCTCAGTTTATTTGTTTTTTCTCTGCTGGTTTGTCTCTGTTGGCTGATTTGTTTCGTCTGTTTCATGGTTTGTCTATTGGTTGGTTAGTTTTTTGATTTGTTAGTTGGTTTGCCTGGTTTTCCTTTATTTTGTGGTTTGTCTCGATTTTGTTTTTTCTATGTTGGTTTGTTTGTTGGTTGATTTGTTGATTTGTTGTTTTGTCTGTTTGTTGGTTTGCTTGCTGGTTTGTCTCTGTTTGTTGGTTTGTCTGGTTGTTTGTTGGTCCGTGTGTGGCTAAATATCTAAATGCTTCAGAAAATACAAATGGATCATTTTTAATGCAGCAGCTTTTACTGAATAGATGTGAATACGTTTCCTGTACCGAGCAGTACTGAAGTGAATGAATGAGCCACACATAATGTGAAGTAAGAGAAAGTCTGAGATGCTTTAATCACATAAGGATCCTGCACAGAAGTGCTTTAAGCATTAGCTGAAGAGAATTGTTTTGCATGACTTTCAACTCTAATTGCTTTTTGCAGCGTTCACCTCCTGCTGCACAGACTGGTCCAGACTCGAGCTGCTTTTTAGATAACGACAATTACAGCCTTCGCCTTCCATGACTTGTGTGAGTAAGTGGGCTTTGTTTGCGGAGTCTGAGAGTGCAAGGCAAACAAACCCATTTGATGAAGTTAATTATACATCGCGCTCACAGTGAGGCAGCGTGCGAGGGTGTAATTGTCGAGTCTGCCTTTGTCCAGCCAGCGGTTGTGCACTCGTATACATATAAAAGTTGTATGACTCCAGGAATCGCCACAAGTCATAAAGCTACGACCCATCTTTGAAACCTATGAAGCATCTACTCCTCGGCTTTCAAGTCATCTCTCATCGTTTGGCATGTCTGAGGACTTTGTCTGCTCTCAGGCAACTTCATGAAACATTCATTAAGCTTTCACAGAGTTCTTTTTTTTCGTGCTGTTGAAGGACGGTGTTAAAGGTGTTTTGACAGTCGCTCCAGGAGGATAATACCTGCCAGTCCACTTCAGTAACACCAGCAGAAACCAGACCGTCCACCGCCTCAGTGGGGTCTCCTCTGCTGATGGCTGGTGGATTAGAGAGGTGGGTTTAAAGGCTCGAGTGGTTTGAAGAAGTCGTCTGTGGAGACCAAAGAAGAAGCATCTTCTGAGGGAAGAACTTTTATGTCCTGGTGGTGCTGCTGGGTAAAGGGTAAATCTTAACATTTACACAAGTTCTGCACAAAGTTTTATTTTGACATGGAATCAAATTCTTCTTGGCACGTCAGGTTGAAGGGGTTGTGCGTAATGATGCATGCAAAATCTGCCTCTTTGACCTCAGTCAGGCTCGCAAGATGTACTCTGCTGGAATCAGGAGGAATTTATCCCAGCATTCTCCTTCCTACCGCTGTCTGCATGTTACCATCCCCCTCCCTACGTGAAAGAACAACAACCTCCAAGCTGAAAATGGTACATTTTGACAAAGACACCTGCCTTTTTATGTGGTGCTTTCTTTTGTAAGGGTTTTGTCATTTTAATACCACAGCATGCTTCCTCATGCGCACACACATGTAGGAGGCAGACGACAAGCCGATGTGACAGTATATTCATAACGGGTTTCCTATATATATACTGCTTTATATTATTTTATTATGCTTATATGAGTTATCACCGAACGACATGGCAGCTCTCGTGACCGCGGGATTTTGGCTTCATTTTTACACAGTGGGAGGAAAAGGTGTCACGGCATCCATCTTTTATACAGTGTGTTCTCAGGAAGGTCTTGTGGAATTTCTTCAAACTTGGCATAAACGTTCACTTGGACTGGGGGATGAACTGATGAGAACTGAGCGGTCAAAGGTCAAGGTCACTGTGATCTCACGAAACACGATTTTGGCCATAACTCATATACTCACTGTAATTCATGCACAAATTAGGGATGCACCAACCTATGAGCCAAACATCCGTATCGGCTGATATTCGCCCTGTTGACCGCCATCAACCTGCCTGCAAATAAGATGAGATAAGATGATGTTTATCTGGTGTGGAAGGAGCTCTCTGTTTGATTACAGATCAGCCACAGCATCTGCCTGCAGCTGCACTGCATTCAGTTCTGTTTCAGTGGCGCTAAGTCCAGTTCAATGTGCTACCAAGTAGTGGTTTAAGTGCCTTGGCTAAATCTCCAGTGGCCTGTGTAGTGTAAGTAAATGTGGACACTAAACATTAGTTAATTTAAGACCATTTACGTTATGTAAACGGTGAGCTAGCAGTTAGCTACCAAACAGTGTGAAAACAAAGTAAACATGTATAATAGGATAAAATGATGATGTGATGACCTTTTTATATCCAAAAGTTCAAGAGTCAACTTCACTTTGATCATTAGTTTATTCCCTACATTTTATGAACCTGGATTTTACAATCTTGCCACATAATAATAGTGTAATAGTATTAATAGCATGCCCTATATTGTCACCTTGAAAACATACAGTCCACACATACAGTATTTTGATTCATATTTTCTCATCATGTTAACATGCTGCATAAGAAGGTCATTATCTTTCTGTCCGCAGCTTTTCCCACAGATCAGCAGTTCGTTGCATCTAGCTGCTTCCTGATGAGAACATGGATCATGTAGATCTTCTGTGCTGCTGGGTTGCACGTGTGTCTGTGTGCGTGAAGCACATTCCTTCAAAGTGTTCACTACATGATGTTAGATGAATGTGGACAGACACGGATGTAAACAGCAGCTTGACTGATTCGTGGAGGCGTGCAACCACATAACTTCTATATTATTCAATAATGTATGATGAAAACTAACTTCTGCGGCAACACTAACTCTATTAAAGGTTCAGTGTGTAACATTTAGTGGCACCTAGTGGTCAAGTTTCAGATTACATCCAACTTTCTCTCTTCTCTCGTCCTTTCTCTCTCCTCTACAGTGGCTGCTAATAATGCTAAAGTCTGTTATTAGCCAGTGTTTTATCCATTCTGAGCTTTTTAATTAAGAGGATAATAACTCTACATAGTAGGTGATGGTAATGCACCTACCAATGAAGTCCGTTCTGAGCTGCTTGTAGAAACATGGACTCCATGAATGGAGACCTGCTCCCAATGCAGGTAACGAAAAAGCGATGATTCCCTTTTTCAGGTGATGACAACATAATTATGATAGTATTCCATATCTTTGATTAGATCCTCCTAAATCTTACACACAACTCTTTGTGTGTCCTGACAACCAGTCAGGACATAACTTGTTGGAACATCACACAAAAACTTTTAACAGATCTTCTGACTGTTTTCATCAGTGTGACAAACCACAGAAGCAGCAGAGTTAAGGATGTGTGACTATGTCTAACTCTGTGTTCTTTCCGCCTTCTGTGTCAGAATAAGTCGGACCCAAACTTTCAGCTTTTTGTCTGTTTATTTAGCAGAACCAGCACCAGGTCATGCATCACTTCAGGGGGATTTCTTTGTTCTGTGAGTTTTTATACTTACATATTTGCATTGTGTTTGATGCAAACATATGTGATTCTGTTGTTTATTCCGAGTGTGTAAAACACTGGATAGTGTAGTTGGGCATTTAACCTTTGACTTCAAGTTCAGTTGAGGTTTTTTTTTTTTAACTTTTCCTCCATATGGAAGGAACAGACTTGTACAGAAATTAAAACTGGCTGCAGGCTCTTCTGTGCTTCTGTTATTTCTAATTTACATAAATTATTCCTCTTCCTTAAAATCCTGTTTAGACGGAGGCATGATGTCCTCGCCATAACAAATATTTTTACCTTTTTCCGTTTTGTCTCTGGCTCGGAGTGTTTATCAGTGATTTAACGATCCGATCTGTGAGATGAATCAATCAGATATGGAAATGAGCTTTATGCAAATTACACACAAGTGGGTGTTGTGAGCACAAAAGAAACACAAGGTGAGAGTGTTGGGATTCTGCAGCGGGATCTGACAGCCAGGTTTATTAATCTCTTGTGCTTCGGTGGAACAGCGTGGTACGTTGTGTTCACACTGCCTGCTGCCCCCCCCCCCTCTGAAATTACAGTCAGTAATTTGTTTTAGACGAGGAAAACACTCCAGCAAATGGTTTCTCAGAGAAATAAACACTTTAATTCTGTGTTTGGCACTGATACATTTAGATTTCACACACACAAACAAGAAAAGTCCAAATTAAATAATCAGATCTGGATATAGAGATTTGTAGGTAAATCATTTGATGGATACATTAGACATTTTCTGTATATTTACACGTATTCACAAGTACAACAATAGTCTGGGTTGAACCAACAAGGACTAATCTTTAAAGCCATATAAATCTACAATGATGTTGCATTTCCAGTCGATTAATTAAATAGTGATTTATTTGATTTATTGTTTTTTTCTTCTATTATGTTCAGTGATCAAAGTATCTCAAAGCCCAAGATGACGTTTATGGTCATAAAGGATTAAAGAACCCAGGAAAATGTAATCATCCGAAATCAGAGAATTTTGACTTTTTTCTTAAGAATTTACTCAAACTAATTAATATCAATATTGTTAGCGATTCATTTACTAATTGACAATTACTCAAAACTTTAAAACTCCAGTATTAACTTTAAACTTAGACTTTTAAGGTAACTGTAACCCTCCATTAAACTAGACCGTACTTACTGTGACATGCAATGAGTTTTACTTTTATTTTAAAACGCATAAGCAGGCAAATCTATGGAAGTGCATTACATTCAGAGAAAAAGAACAGACACCTGATTTTGTAAAGATCTCAATTATGAGAACAGGAATCATAATTATGAGCTTATGAGTTAAGCCTAGTTCACAATCATTGTCACATAACTATTGAAAAAATGCATTTTTACATGAAAATCCTTCTATAAAATAGAAGATGTGTCGTATTTGTCCAGTGTATAGAACTACAATTCAGCATAAATCTGGAGTCACTGGGCAAAGGTGATTTATTTATTTTTTATTTTTTCATGAAAATATTAAAACAAAATAGAAGCATAAAAAGCACTAAAATCCTAAAATAAATGCATCTCATTGTCCAGGGTCATAATTATATTTGGTGCATTAATTACACATTAAGTCTAACATCTTAATTACAAAAACTTGTTTTTTGACCTTTTTGATTGACTGATTAATGTGTACTTAATTGTCTGCTAAATATATGAGTGGAAGATAATTGCAGTTTTTCCAATAACTTCCTCATCTCATTTTATTGGATTTTAGTGCTTGTTCTGTTTAATATTATTATTTATTTATCTTCTTGAGATAAGGAGTCTAATTTTCTTCAGCGAATGCAATGTGCTTCATATTGCTTGAACTCAATTTAATTTCCATTTACATTAATAAACTTGGCTTGACTAAGCAGAGACTACTCTTTAATTTTGAAACTCGGCTCTGCTTTTTTTTTTTTTTTTTTTGATTTGCCAATTTTTTGAAACTATGTTTTGCTAAACTTTGATGAGATTAAATGAATCTTTGTTGGTGCAACCCAGTGTTAGAAATCAGTGAAACAAACACCACATTTAGTGTCACTGTACAAGCTCAGAGACATGTGGATGTAAGGCTTCTGACAGAGGAGAATAAATACAGACATTAAAATTTCAGGAAGCTGTCTGGTTGGATATCCGTCACGGAGCGGATGCTCACAAAGTATTGTCCTTTGTCACGCTTCAAAGTCACGCAACTGCAGCGGCGTCCCGTGGAGAGGTAGATATCACTCGTCTCTGAAGCGCCAAACATGAATGTGGAGTTAGAGAGCAGGTCGAAGCACAGAGACCGAGAACGATCCACGGTGGTGACAGTCTGTTAATTCCTCATCACAGCTGCTCTGTGCTACGTTTGAAGAGAAACGGCTTCTCAGTGGGGTTTAATTTCCACTCAGACTCTTTCAGACGGTTCAGTTCGGTTCATCTGCCCTTTGTTTTATACAACACACTGTCTCGAATGAAAGAAAATCAAAGCTTAAACAAACCACAGGCTGTGATTTGAGCGGCTGCTCTGGTCTGTCACCACATTGTGTTTGTTATGTTCTCGTCCTGTCTTTGCCGAAGCCAGATGTCCGTTTCCTGATGTTTCACAGTCTTTGTTTCCTGTGGTCAGCTGACATGTGTTTCCCTCTCTTTTTGTTCTGCTGCAGGTGAAAACGTGACGAGTCTTTAACCTCAAATATGCAACTTTCTTTGTAAATTTCAGTCCAGAGTTATTTTCATTAGTTTGTATTATTATTGAGTCTTTCAGTTTGGAGTTTGATTTCAGTTTAGTTTTATTAGTTTTACAAGTACATAAGCACTTTTAGTTTTGTTTTTATTTCGAGGGACTGACAAATTTTAATTCAATTCAGTTAATTTTAGCTCAATAGTGTTCCCTAGGGAAAAAAATGAAGCCCTTGCATTTGGTTTCACCTAAATGTACCAAATTTTGTAGGCACACGTATCAGGTCCAGACCAACAAAAAAGCATCTCGGAGCCATATCCTAAACCCAACAGGAAGTCCGCCATATGCAATTTTTGCCATTTCCAGCTCTTGTACTTTAAAAAAAAAACTCAATCACTCGATCAATTTCACCCAACTTTCCAAACTTTCCCCCCAGTTAGAAGTCACATGAAGCCTCAGTTGTATTTTTTTAACAGTGCTGTCAAAACGTCCTTTTTCAAAGCTCCCCGTCGTTTGCATTCTTTTGTGAACTTGAGTGTGAAGCGTTACAGGCGCAGCAGGATATGCAGAGGTGCTGCTGGCAACCTGCAAGGTCACTGACAAAAGCTGAGTGCATATAGTAAATCTAAAAGAGACGCAGGTGATTTAGTGGAGGCCTCAGCTTCAGGTCACCTTCCACCTCGCTGCTGTGCTCTGGGCCACGAGTTTCACTTTTTCAAACTCAACACAACGTCCTGTGAAAGCGATGCCGGAGTCCCTGTTTTCTGAAACCAGACGTGAAGTTCAGGGTGAGTTCTCCACATTAGTGCAAATGAGTATCCGTCTGTGCTTGGACTCAGATCTTTGTCTCTCTGTGCTCTGCTTTAAAGGAGTCTCTGATTGACAGCAGACCAGAAGCCAGAAGATGTCCACTCACTTTGCTGTGCCACTCGTGGGATCGACCCCTGCAAGACACGACAGAAGGAAAAGGTCAGAAAACATCTGGATGTTATTAGATGTTGTCACAATGAGTAGAATTTAAACATTCGACTTTAGGCTGCGACTAGAATCAATCCATCCTTCAGTCAAGTTGCTGTTTGCATCCATTTCTGTCCAGACTCATATATGTAGTGAAGATTTTGAAGGAATTTCAGAAAAGGTGTGAAGTGTTCAATGCTTGGCCAATAAAGATGGATGTGGAGTTGTTTTACAGTGTCATGTCAGACAGTAGACAAAGCCTCAAATATGGATTTTGTTGCAAAGAAGCTACAAATTCTACGTTCCTCCCACTATATAGTTTTGTAGTGCTGCAGCCTACAATGCATTGGGAAAAGTAGCATCCACGTCATGAACACGACTTCGCGCTAGCATTCCCACAATGCACAGTGTTGCGTTTTACAGATATGAACTTTACCGAGGCGCGATTCCACAGCTGTCATTTATGACACAAAATGGCGTTATGAGCTGAACAGTTACCTCATGAGCTAAAGATCAAATAAAAGATAAAAGTTCAAACAACTAGAACTATGAGTTTGACTCGAGTCCAAACAAAACTCCCCTGATGTTTGTCTCCGTCACACTTCGAGCCTGTAGCATCTTTCATTTCCTCTGCAGCCGATAGGATCTGTTCACAGGCCTGTACTGTAAAAAGTCCCGCTGACCTTCACAGAGCCGATCTGTCGACTCGCCTTGAAAGCTAACAAGCACTTAAAATTAACGTCAGAGCAAATAAGCCAAAGACAGGCTGCAGGAGCTCTGTCATGAGAGGAAATTAAAGACGAGTGGAAGACAAAAAGAGAGCTGTGTGAAAGCATCCATCCCTCTGGGTGTTTTCACTTCCTGCTTACATGATCACTGTTGCATAACAGGAACATCGGCAGGCTGCTGCGGCCCAGACGTCTGCTCGGTGGTTTTCAACGACTGTGGACTTACAGAGCTTTTTAAACTTCTGCACACACTCTCACTGTGGCTAATATCTGAACAGAGCCTGGTTAATTGTACAAGAGCACATTTAATTCCAGAAAAAACTTGACCAAGGGGATGAAAGGGATTTATGTCTGTCATATTTTTTGCTTCTGCACTGAATATCTTTATCTGAAGTGTCAGAAGATACACCTCTGCTGCCTTTATAGTGACTTTGAGCTTGTTGTTTTGGAGATCATCACCTGATCAAACAAAGTCCAGTATTCCCTTGTTTTTGCTCTGTTGATCAGTGTTGGGCGTAACGTGTTACTGTATTTGACCTTTGATGTTAACGTAACAATGTAATGCGTTACTAAAAAATGATTGTGTTACATAGGTTTTTGAGTTACCTACAAAAGTGGTGGATAGAAAAAAAAACAAAAAAAAAATATCCAACGTGCCCATTCATGCGCTTTACCTCAATTTGTGCAGGAGATTTGACAAAACCTGCAGAGGGGATTAGCAAATTTGTCAGAACAAGAATGTGACTATCTGAATAAATACATACTATTATGAGGCAATTCATGTTTTCTATATTGATATAGATTTATTTTGAGGCAGTTACAGCCTAATGCCACTGCTTGTTCTTGCCACTTGAACATTTTTTCTGAAGTGGCCTGGTTTTCTGTTGCCTTCGAGGTAATACTTTATTATAGAGCATGAAAGAAACATCTTGTCTCTGTCCTTATTATAATAGGGATGTATGCTTGTATGTGTGTCTATATAAGGTTTCATATTATATTGTTAACTGGCAATTATGTAACAATGCATCTCAGGCAACGTTGTGGAGTAATG
>JAPQRN010000007.1:22642013-22654725 GCA_037367275.1 Coranthus polyacanthus
GCGTCGTGTCACTGTACATCATGTGTAGAACACACTGCAAAGTTCACATCAATCGGACGACGTTTGTGCCGCAAGGCAAATCACCAAAAATGGCCACAAAACTCAAAATGGCCGACTTACTGTTGGTCTGGCGTTTCGGACCCGGCGCATATTTAGACACTTGAAATTGAGTGTAAACATTTAATGTAATCCTACAGATACAATAGTAATACTAAAAATGGACTAAAAGTTTGTGATTTGTGAAGTTTCAAGATTCAAATCGGATTCATTTTAACTTTAACTTTAACTTACATCACTGTTATTTTGTTGAAGAGAAAGGAGTTACGGATAGCTTTATGTTGATCACCTGACCCAGCCACGTCTTCAGGGGAATCTGTGAAACATACGCTCATTTTCCAATTTGGAGAACTGAGGGTGTTACTGTATATCACTCTATTCAATGCCACCAGACACCCTTGACAAAAACAACTATTTCCTCACAGTACTGCTGCCTTGATTGGTTAATTTGCATCTTAGTTTGGATCCAAAGTAACATAAATAACACAAACCAATGATCAAGGCAGCAGTTCTGCGAAATTGCGCTTTTTTTTCCCTAAAAGAGTCTGGTGGTTTTGAAGAGAGAAATCCAACCAGTAACATGATGTTTTGACATTTTTTGAGAAGCGACTGCGGCTGTCTGCAGGAGATATCAGTCAGATCTTCTGGAGTAATACTTTTCAACCTAAAAACCTCAGACATTTGTTACAAAATGCCCATTCAGCTCCATCTGCAAAGTAGTTGATATAACAAGCAGAAATGGCTGTTTGGGGATTTACTTGATGGATTGCTTTCTGTTTACCATCTTGTTATCTTCTTCTAGAGTTCATCCTTATTTCCATCCTAAAGCCCAAACATTACCATACTGTCAGCCATGTTTTCTTTTTGATGAATAGCCAGCTGTAGAGGAGTGTATTATTCCAGAGCAGATGTCAGTGTCTGCACCTGTTTCTAAGTAAACCTGGGACCTGATGCAGATTTCACGCTCAGGATATTTCCTCACATATTTAAACCTAGAGGAAATTAACAGAAAAGACACGACTCAGCCAAGAGATTTTTGTGCACTTTGTTCTTTGGCCCCTGACTTCAAATGATTTCTTCCAATTTTCTTTCTTTATTTTGTATGATTATTATGGCCTGAGCTCTGACCAGTGCGAAGGCCCTCTTTGAACTGTAAGGATTCTTCTTCTTCTCACAAATGAATCATATTTTTGACAGGTAAAATGTACTTGAAAACTCATGAAACTTTACACACGCATCAGAAGTAGTCAAAAAATATATATTTTAGGGATCTTGGGTATGGATGTGCCAAAATGGCTCAATAGTACCTCCTAGAAAATGTCAAAAATTGCACAAGCTTTCACCTAGATGTAATTTAGTAGGTATACCAGGTCTGGACTTACAAAAAAGCCTCTTGGACCCATACCCTATAACCAAAAGGAAGTCCTCTTTTTACCATTTCCAGCTGTACATTAACAAATTCCTCCTACCGAATTAACCCAACTGACTTTAAATTTGCTCAGTTTCATCTAAACACCTTTGCAACAACAAGTTATCAAAATGTTGAGTTTTTGTTGCATAGTGTTGCCATGTGTTGCATCTCCTAAATGATAAAAACCTACGCACTTCAAATCAGACTTGAAATATTGGAGAAAATTGAACATATTAAATGCAAGGGGGATGGACCCACGGACAAACCTGTAAAAGATAATGGACCTGTCCCTCAAAGACCAAGAGCAAATGAACAATAGTTGATTTGGATGGATATAAACAGAAAAAAAAATAATAAAAAGGATACATACATGCTGTTTTGTATCTCACACATAGCTTAACAGGCGGCCAAACCCACTGAGTCCCTGAGACGGCCCACAGCCGACCCGTCCAACTGCTCTTGTTGACACACACTATAAATAAAGTGCTCTCTGTTGTTCAGTTCTGGGCAGTGGATAAAACCCGGGGACACTGCCAAGGGTCAGCAGAGCCCCTGGCACTGTGTTCAGAGATGTTGTTACCAGGCATTCAGCTCAGTTATTGTTCCAAAATTCCTCTAAGCACCAAGTGACTATTGGCCTGCACTGCTGTAATGTTAGACATCTGACTTCGACACAAATCCAAGTGTGAGACGGGTGGAGACAGTAAAGGTTTAATGCGCACAAACACGGCAGCTTTCTTAAATGTTCTTTGTTCTCATTAGGGATTTTATATTGTGCATCAAAAATCTAGCCGATTCTAAGTGTAAGGTTTATTTTTAGATGCATCCGTCGGTCTACATTACATTTAAAACTTGATATCACAGGAACGGTCTGACAGAATGTCTTTAAATTTGGCACAAACATTCACTTGGATTCAAGGATTAACTGAAATCTGGTCTACCTCAAGAGATTATATTATGTAACACCTAAAGATCAGGTCAGACATTTACATACTTCATGTTCATTGAACAGCTTGGGGCCAGTTGCACAAAACATCTTCTCCTTGATGCTGTCTCCTTAGCTGATGGACGTAAGGCCTTTACTACATCAAAATGAATTTTAAAGTGGTAAAACTCGGCAATATATTAGCTGCATCAATTTCACTGGCTGAGCAATAGCAGCTATTTTTGATTATCAGAAACTGAAAACAAAACAAAAACACAGAACAAAAGAAAGTACTATACGCACTAGAAGCGTATTTAGAAATAAATACGCTGGTCACTGTCACAGTTCTGAGTGGCCCCATCAGGAAATCCCACACCAGTTTCACTAACACTAATACCCACAATCCATCAACACCTTGGACTGGAACATTGTGTCCAACAACAACAACACTCCAAACCCTCACACAGCCTTCACACCACAGGCAACTTTGATGTGTGGCTCTGATTTCATCTGGTGTGTAGTGATCTGTAGCTCTCACTCCAATTCTCTGTCCTTCGCTAGAACAGTCTTTTATACCATCACAGTCAGAGGACAAGACTCAAAAACTCAAAACTGATGTCTTTCAAAATGTCTAAACTTGCAGTCACTACAAACTTTAGTCTGCTGATTCAGCTCGAAGGAAAATGATTTAACATTAATAATGATTTCTACCACAAATACATCCAGTCAAGAGGTGAAGCAGATCTTTGTTTTGGTAACTCGGTGCCCAACACTTTTTACGCCACGGGGAGTTCATCCGCTGGAACCTCTGCTAAAGTGAAGGATGTATAGAGAAACTTGGAAATCCAGGGAACAAAAAGTCCAGATAACAATATAGTTGACGCTGCAGCCAACTGATGACCACAAGTGGAATGAGGTTTCATCAGAAAATAAAGAGCCTGCATTGAACTACTGCATCAACAAAAAAACAAAAAAAGTTATAAAAAATTCAACAGGGGCAGGAGACAAAGAGGGAGAAGAAGCACTATCACCTTAACAGCAGAGGAAAAGATCTATGCACCATTAAAGTTGGTTTCTGTTTAAATGTTAATACAATTACACCAAACTTCTGCAAAGAATGTGAAGTTGCAAAAGTGCCACAGTAAAATACTGTTACTTTTGAAAGGGCTGTAAAAGTGCAAATCTCATTTTAATTTCCAGAAATGATGTATGAGCACTATACAACATGAGTAATCTCCACACTTACACACACCTTTTCCCAGTGTTTTACTTTAGTGGAAACGGTAACATAATATGAGTGTGTGTGTTTTACACCTCCCTTGTCGGTAATCACTTCTGTTTGACCACAGCACAATGCGAGCTGTGTGTTTTCAACCAAAGCTGACTGAGGACAGGTGAAGCCTCATTAGGAAGCCAATGATGGAGAAGAGAGAGGAACTGACACACACACACACACCGCACACACACCACACACACACACTCAGCACACACACTGTGTTTCCATGTCTTTCGGGGACATTACATTTCCTGTAGACTTACATTGTGTTTCATTTAGGCTACTTCCGTTACTACACCTAAATATAATACACTGAGTACATGATGTACTTACGTGTGTAGTGCATGAATTTCAACAGGGTTGTGTTGAGCCAAATCAAACTAAGGCAGCAACAACCTTCTTTTCAGACTAATCTATTAACTATTTTCTGATTAGTCGATTAATCCTTTTGGTAAACTTAGCAACAGGACTGGGCGATCTGGCCAAACGATCATTTGATGGTCTTTTGAGGTAGAATCACGATCCACAACCTGAATCACAATCTCACTTCTTATAAAACTATAACAAGTTTCCCAATGTTTTGAAGAAAGTGAATGGGAAAGTGTCAAAAATGTAAAAAAAAAAAATCTGTGAAAATTCCGCAAAAACTGGAGGAAAAAGAAACAAACCAATGATAAACACAAATGCTTCAATTCCCCAGAACTGATACAGCATTGACTTGCTTAGATGAGGAAAAGTACTGTATATATAAAATGTGCCATGTTTCAAGTTAAATGCATAAGGCATTTTTTTGCCAACATTTCCTGGCATTTATCTGGCTGCTGTTATTCCCAGCAGGAGTGCGGAAAGGAAAACCCCACCATCATTACAGGAGTAAAGCCAACAGATCTGACCTCTGGGATTTCCTCTCTTTACAGTTTGACAGCGTGTTTCAGTGTCAGATACATTCTGAACGCAACACTGTGTTCTTGTTTATACCATGACGTGGCTGTTTTGTATGTGTAATGTCCTTCAATAACTTCTAAATTTGCATAAAGGAAATTATTACCAGAAATGACAATGACTACAAGATTGGCAGTACATGTAGATGTCTTAATGCCTCCTTTCTATTTATAGTAGTTTCCTTCAAAATGTACAATATATTAAGACACTAAATAACCTCGTCAAGATAATGTCAAACCTTCAACAATAGTAACTCCAAATGAGTATAAATGGTGAAGACTTGCCTCTCGGGTTTTCCCTCCAAAGGGACATTTATTCCACTGAGAGGTGCATTTCAACAGACAATCTGGGTTTTTTTAGGTGACCAGAGAGTATTTGAGGTTGTCCAGTGGGACAATTAAGTCTGAGTAAAGAGGTATTCAGGTAGTCCTTGAGTGCATTTGGACCAACCAGGTATTCGGTCTAAACAGAGAGTGTCATTTTTATCAACTAGATTAGGTTTTTGAACTGAACTGAGATATATTTAACTTGAGAAGAGGGGAATTTTCACCTGTCTGAGAGATATTTAGGTCAAACACAGGGATGCATGGCCAAAGGGCATTTAAGTAAAACCACTTGGGTATTAGGGCCAACTAGAAGGTCATTTATGTCGCTTTTCCACTGCTGGTATCAGCTCGATTCGATTTGGTGTTTCCACTGCGTGAGAGCACGGACCACCAGGCACCATCAGATACTATTTCTAGTATCACCTTCACCAATACTAAACGCGATGTAAAATCATGCAGGTCACAGATTGGTTGATCCAGAATTGTCACTGCGTATGTGTGTCATCATGCTGCGATGTGGGATACCGTGCTAACGCTAAAACGTCGGAGCACATTTTCAAGTAGGCTCTATCTCGATAAAGCGACTACAGATTTGAAGTCTAAATAACTATATTATCGTCTGAAAAAATCGTAATATTCCGTTTCATTTCGAAATTTATTTTGGAACTCTCACTTATCGCCTCTCAGTCTACATAGCATGCCTCTGTGTCAACACCAACATCCGTACCTCTGTTTCGTGTGACTGCAGGAAGTCTCCGCCCACATCGCAGTAATTTCAGGGTGATACAGCCTTTTATAGACATGCAGTTCTGATCACTTTGTCCTGCTCGCCTGCTCAGGAAAACCCACTGTGATTAACTGGCTCTTCCTGAGCAGCTGTCTGTCTGCCCTGTACACTGACTGACTCTTTCTGCAGTAATGTAACTGTCTCACTAACTCACCTACACTCATACTGTCTGATCATTTGTTTGCCAGTCTCTCTGATTCCTGCCTTGAGTAATTCAACTTCATTCAGCTTTGGATTAAAGGAAGTCGTTTTTTTACTGCCCCACAGCCCAAAATCCCCATCTGGAGAGGGTTGATAGGATTTGCTGATCAATACCTGCAACTAAACAACTACTTCTTCAACTGCTGAAAAGTCTGGCTGCAAAAGTCACTCTGTATCGAAAGAAACATCCACTGTCTAGACACTAAATTACTTAATGCCCCTTTAAGGAGCCAGTGGACTCCGGGGGACAAGTCTTCAGTGTAAAAGTATAGTTATCTCCTTCCTGTGCCAAATTTGACAATGTAACCACACTTTCTTCATTGTTACTGTTTTGATTTATGTCAAAATACGGTGGGTAGATTGCTAAATAAGAAAACGTAAAGTTATAGAAGTAGTACACATCAGGTTGCAGTAAACATCTGCTTTGTTAAAAACAGTACAATCATTCCTTAAGCAAAGTGGTTTAGTTGCTCAGCCTTAAAGGTCCAGCGTGTAAGATTTATGGGGATTTAGGAGGATCTAATTGCAAAAATGTAAAATTCATATTTGTTTTCATTAGTGTATAATCACACGACAATGAAAACTGTTGTTTTTTAGTTACCTTAGAATTAGTTGTTTATATCTACAGTGGGAAAAGGTTGCCACCATTTTTCTACAGTAGAAATTCTTCGTCTTCTTCTGTTTTTTAGCAGGTGGCATCCAGTATTAAAGTGTGATTAATGTAAGTTAATATACCTTAAAGCTGAGTAAAAAGCTCAAAACAAACAAAGCAGACACTGGGGCTTCTCTGTTTTTTGCGACCACTGTAGGTCAGTGTTGGGGTTTTCAGTTGTTTGGAATCTTCAACTTCACCACTAGATGCCACTAAATGTCACACACTGAAGGAGCGGAAGCTGCCATTGAAGGCACCCAGGGACCAACACCAGATCTGAACCAGTACCTTGGTCAAGGGCACTGACAGGAGAATTAACCTAGCATACATATTTTTGATGGTAGGGGAAACTGGAGGACTCACATGACATGGGGAGAGAAAAGGCAAAAGTCCACACAGAAAGGCCCTGGTCCAACCGGGAATCAAACTCAGAACCTTCTTGCTGCGAGGCAACAGTGCTAACCACTGCGCCTGATGTGCATCTCCCCAAAAACACACACATTGTAGCGACAGAGTCAACAGCTGTGATTGGTTCACGTAGCGTCACATTTCCAGCACAACACAGACTCCAACACAAACTTTGCGTAAGCACACAAGCAATCATCACACAATTCATATGCTGAAACAAAAAGTAACTGGAGTTAAAATTTAGTTATATGAACAGAATTTCATGGAGACAGAGTTGCTGGCGTAGTGTAGTTCACTTTTGTAAGAATTTTCTCCAAAAATAGCTGCCTTTTGTTGCCAAAAAGTGCTATGAGACCTGTGAAAGCGGACCAGTGTTTATATTACAATTACCTTCAGAATTGCAGGTGCAATTATCCAATATCTCTGATTAAAATCCCCCAACTGCTTTTGCTCCTTGAGGCCCCCGAGGATGAGGCTGATAACAGAAGCTGTAAGATATCTAATAACTCTAATTTATCCTCAACACATTAAATATGGATGATGCAACAAATTAAGTGTGAACACGTTAGAGCAGCAAGATGTCTTCCTGCTCTCCTGACTGAAATGACGAAATAAAAGTTTTCCACGCAAACCAATCAGCCCACTTTCTTTTTCTTTCTATCCGCTCACTATCTCACTCACTTCAAACTTCATTCCACTTCACATTCAACTCCCAACTTCCAATTACTCTGGTGACTTCTCCAGCGCTGTCCCCTCCTGGGACCTTTAAACCTTTGATGGGAAGAATGACTGATAACTTGGGAACAAGAAAAAATTAGTCTGCTTCGTTATTGGTGATTCATAATCCACTTCTGAAGTGTTAATGGGGAGGCGTATTTAAGCTGCCAGTGTTTAATATACACTTTCTGCAGTTGCTCTAAATCTCCAGCACTTCTTTTTTTTTTTTTTGTTCATGGAGGGTTGGTAATGGAAGGAGGGGAGGGCAGGTCAGATCTGGCCATGTGCCCAGGACAGGACTTTTGCTTTTGGGTTTTCTGAGCACTTTGAAGTGACCTGTATGTACAGTTTGTGGATAACTCTTTCACACTCAATCTGTCTTTTCATCTCTCTCTACTGCTACCTTCCTGGGCTTTATTTTTCTCTATTTTCCCATCTTTCCCTCTTACTCAGCATCACTATATTTCTTTCTGATTCCTCTTTCCCATTTTCTTCTCCAGTCACTCTTTGCATCTCTTTTCATCTCTTACTGCCTTTGTCCTGCTCGCTGGACCGTTAAAAGAATACTCAGCCAAAACAAGCGACATTGTACCTGAAACCATTGAATATCAAACACTCACCTCCTACAGAGGAATATGAGAATTATACATTCCTATCTACCTCAGTAAATTCCAACAACACCAAAAAAAAAACATCAAAGTGCCAGCAACTCCCCTGTCTGCTGTCCAGCTCAGTTTTTCCATGATTTTCAACAAAATATGTATATAGCACACTTTGTTGCATGTAAGACTTGTCCACAAATATACACATAAAACAAACTGCATAAGCATTTGTCACAATGAGCATCAAATGGAAGCTGAGCAGTTAGTTATACTTCTGCAAATACTGGCAAAAATACACCTGAGTGGGACAGGGCATTACAGACTATGGTGGCCAAATAGTTTTGAATGGTGGCTATATATACAAGTTAATACTTTATTTCTTCAATTAAACTGGGTTTTTTCTGGAAACACGTTAAACACACACAGCATAAAAGATCTAACCGTCTTAGCTAACCATGCTAGCAAACAAAAACTGAGGCTATCTACTGTATAGATAGTAGTTATTCATGTTGGAAAATATAGCAGCGTGTAAATGGAAGAGAAGTGGATTATGCTACAGCAACAACATTTTAATACTTCACTAGTTGCTGCTACCAGTGATGGAATGTAACTAAGTACATAGACTCAAGTACTGTACATTTTTGACTTATTTTGAGTATTTCCATCTACTTTATACTTCTACTACACCACATCTCAGAGGCAAATATTGTACTTTTTTCCCACTACATTTATTTGACACAGCATAGAATCGTGAGGATTGATGTTTATATGATGTGATTGCAGTCCTATAAAACACCCAGTAGTACACAAAGTATCTGAAATTGACTTGACATTGACAAACTGCGCTACAAATGTTTAAATGCTCTTACATGTATTAGTTAGTGATAAAAAGAACAATTATTCTATACTTTGTGTATTGAACACAAAAACATTCTGTATCAGAAGAATTTAGTTGCAGAACTTTGATTCAGTGGAGTGTTTTTACATTGCAGGGACAAACCCTTAAGAGATCCTTCACCTCTGTTTGCAGATGTTTGTGTGTCTGTTCCTGATCTCATCCATCTGCATTTTTCTTTGTCTTTTCTTGTCACTGTTTCCCATCCCTCCATCTGTCTGTCTATGGCACCACTACTGCTATCTGTTCTTTCTTGTTGCCACTCTCTTATGGCCTCGCTGCTCGTGCCTTTAATGTCATGATCTTTAGCAGCCAATGATTTTCAATAGCAAAAGGCGGCATGACCTTTTCGTCAAAGCCTTCTTTCCAAACCCTCCTAAAACAAGGAGGCAGGTTGTTGTGAGATTCAGGCTCCTGGCTTTGGTCTCCAGTGATGGCAGAATGTGAACTGTATACAAAATGTTTGGGGAAATGGCTTCTTTTATGAAGCAGACTAACAGAGGAAAAGTCAGGAGAAAGTAGTGACCTTTTAATACATTTCATCCAAAGAGGAGATATGAAATTTAAATTTTCCGAATAGTTCCTCTAGGCTTTGCAGCAGCTGTAGGGCCTTGCAGACATTTCAGAGCTTGCAGGCTACTGAAGAGGTTACTTATAGTGACGTGTGATACCACTGATTTCCTTTCAGATCCGATGCCAACTAAAACCCAGTCTGGTATTGCCGACACTGCAACTTGACAATGGAAAAAGCCAACAGAAAGAGAAGAGATTTGTGAGAAGCTTTGGTACAGGGGCAGCAATATTAGCTAGTGAGCTTTGGTAGAATCAAGTATGCTACCTTTCTTTATGATTCCTTCGTGCAGGTAAAAGTTTGACATGGCTCCAGCTATCTGTACTACAGAATGTACACACTGCTGTGTGTTATCTTTTGGTGCAGTTATTGCAGATGAAGTCTGTGTAGTTTAGGTTGTTGAATCTTTTTACAGAAGGTTTGTCTGATATCTCATCCAGAAAGCTGCACTTTCTTTTACAAAAATTTCAAATTACAAATGAGTCAAGTTATTGGTTGTATTTGAAGCAGGCGGGAAGATCAGTCACAAGACCAAGCCCAATGTTGAGTACGACACATAATACATTTACCCTAAATTACTGATATTATAAATCAATTTCTCAATTAATGTGTAATCCTTGAGAGATGAGAATCGATCAGGATTGAAAATATCGATATTTCAGTATTGATCTGCACACCACTGAGTACTTACTATTGGCTGGATATAGAACTTTAGGTGCTGTAAAAGTTATTGCGACAAAGGCACACAACATCATCTGACATTTATGTGACTGTGGAAGTCCGATGATGAGTGTCTTTTCCAATTTGGAGTGCAGCTCCTTTTGTTTGTTTTTGTTCAAAAAGTATTGATCAGTAATCGAAATAAGATGAGACTGCAAATCAAATGATATTCCCTTCACATGATTATTGTTTTTCCAGGTATTATATTGTCCATTCAAAAGTCCCAAACTTTTTAAAGGTCTCATATTTGCAAACTTCATTGATCCATTAGCAGTTTGCAGGAGTTCATATTATTAACTGTGGTATTAAAGGCAAATGTCAGAGGGATTACGGCCCTGAAGCACAGCCACTGACTCACCAAGGCAATTAAGATAAAAATGAATGTACTTCTACTGTCCCACCTTGGTGGAAATTTTAGTTTTCTGGTCTCATCATCAGTCTCACTGTGCCTCATTATATTCACTAAGATTAACAAAGAAAATCTAAAGAACATTAGACACAGTCCTTTTAAAACAGCAATGGGAAGGTGAGACTGGATATGTGGATGCAAAAGTTTATGGCTTTGTCATAGATTAAACACAGTTACACAAGATTACAATGAACCAAAACCAACTTCCATAGAAACTTGTCAAACTACTTTTAGAGACGCTAGTGGCTGGTCAAGGAGGTGGAGCCAGAATATGAGCAGAGCATTTCCAGAGCGTCTGTTGACATATCAGAAGCCCACTGATTTTATCGTTTGACTAAACTCTGCCTGCCGTTTTACTGTTTTCATTATTTAGGGCACTTTCACACCTGAAAGTCCAAACCACTCAAGGTCCCTTTATTTGTCTATCTTCGCCTTTTCAAATTATTTTCACTCAAATTCTTGTGAAGTTGAGAATAAACGAGAAAACACCCATAAGATAAAAAAGAAAAGGGTGTAAAAATGTAAATGTAGAACACACAATTAACGAGACGACTGCACTACAGATGGAAAAATAAAAATAAAGGATTGGCCAGTTATCTATTCATGTTTTCAAATATGAAATAAAAACAACAAAATATGCATTAATATTCAACTAATTTAAATGAAACATGAAATGTGAACTTACAAGTGAAGACTCTTCAAAGTTCAGGAAAGATGGATGCAAAAGATGCAAAAGATGCCTTGCAGTGCACAACCCCCAACAAAATGGCTGCCTCACCTGTGACCCCACCCATGGAAAGCAAGCGTGCACCCAGGTGACCACAATCCTCAAAGCAACCACTAGGAACATCACACCACTGATCATGTTTTTGTCATATTCTGTGCATTTGGTCTGGTCAGTTCTGTCGCTGGCTATGTCTCCCTGGACTTGGAATGGTTTGGAGTTTGTTTAGTGTATCTAACGTCGACATATTGCCAATCCGATGGGTAGCCTCCTCTGTTCGAATGGAGAAAAACGAATGAACAGAGAGCACCCCAACCCTTTACTGCTGCTGCTTTGCTCGCTTGTCTTTTTCTATTCTGTCTCTCTCTCCCTCTCAGAAATGACATTAGGCATTTTTATGTGTTTTCCATGACTTTATATAAGTCCGTCTGACCATATTTCTATTACAAACACTGTCTCCTCCTCATTTTTCTTTCTTCTGATTCTTCTTTTGTTTAATGGTGGACATTAGCTCTCTGTAACTTTCTGAGATTGGTCCGAAAGGCTGAACCACTGACCCAGTGTTTTCTGAAACTGTGGTTCAGTTTGATCTGGAGTGAGACCTCTTTTGATTGGACCAAGGTGTGATGAAACATGAAAAATCGGCAATAGCTATTGGCTAAATTGTTATTTTAGCCAATAGCTATTGGCTCTGAATTTCACAGTCAGTGCTTCCCTAATTTTGATTTACGTACCTGAAATATAGGTATATCATTGCCCTCAGCAGTTTTTATATCTTATGAAACTGTTGAGCAACATTTTGCCATTAAATCACAAAGAAAATGAGGCCAATGTGCTAAAGGCTGAAGAGTTAGACATACTGCATGTAGGCTAAAAGCGCTAACAGAGACTCAGTGGAACGAAATGATTAGAGCAGAAGACAAACCCTGCAGTGGAAAGAGTGCAAGGACATGCTACTAGATCTGCTACTGTATTTGTGTGTAAAAAGTGGGTTAACGTCACAAAACCTGATAAAAGCATGCTCTTAGATCTTGTTTTGTGTCTCTTTGCATCATATGAACAGCTCTGTGTGTGTCAGTGCAGCATATA
>JAPQRN010000007.1:22661368-22677849 GCA_037367275.1 Coranthus polyacanthus
CATTGGAACTGGGTCAGTGAAATGTCATGTCTTAGAAGGTTTTCAGTGTAGAGGAGAGAGAAAACTTGAAATGAATACACAAAAAAGCTTGTTTTTCAGTCATTTGGGATAATGTGAAATTTTGCTCGCATGGCATTTGCATGAGGTTGTGTTAATCACGTTTCTGTTTGTGGGTATGGTTTGATTTTTAATCCTCATTGGCCATGTTAACTGGAACTTTAGTAAACTGATTACTTGGAGAAACCTGAGCTGATTTACCTGCAGCTCGTCACAGCTGTTGTCACATATACTGCATTTTAACACGTGAATTCACAGTGAAGTTGCTGTCATTTATGTTTTTCTGTCTTTTGCAAACAGAAACAGCAGGGAAGAGTAACTAAGGTTATACATTCATCTGCAGTCACTGCACTGCAATGATAAAATATTTGATAATATCAACATTCATACACGTTAAAGACTGTTGAAAAGCTGAAAAGTATTTTCTTTCTTTCTTTTAGAATATTGGCATTTAAAATAGTCAAAAATAGGGCTGTCACAATTATGAAATTTCCATACAAACGACTGTGGCTCATAATTTAATTGTCTTTGTCTCTTTATTTTCTGCCACAATTAGTATAAACTTATACTTCAGTTCAGTGTTACTTATATAGCACCAACTCACAACAACATCACCTCTCACCTTACAATAGAATAGATAAAACCAACAAATTCTATTCTATTCTATTCTAAATAATCTTTTAATAACATACACCATGAAGAAAGAGAGCCATTTATTGGCATTGAACACTGGAACATATGAGTAAAAATCACATCTTCGTTCGCCTTTTACACAAAATCCATGATGTTAATATCAATAGATGCTCATTGAAATGCATGTGATGAACAGTTGGAGGTGCTAATTCTCCACTCAGGTGCAATTAAACCATAGCAGAAGAAGAGGCACAACAAGATGATGTCATTAGAAATTAGTCAAAGCCCAAATGGTGGAAAATGACATGGAAATAGTAATGAAAATGACATTCTGGTTTGGTTCATACAGCTGTTTTTTTTTAAGAGGAATGGAAACCATTCTAACTATAAAGTAGTAAAGTGATCAAATAATCACCTCAAATAATCATGATCAGGCAATCCAGTTTATTGTCATCTACATTAAAAAAAGTACAGTTGTAAATAATCAAATGCAGTGAAATGCACCTCCCCTGCTCTCTCAGCCCTTAAAACTATATAGAAATAAGAATGAAAATAACAACCTAATAATTGTGACAGGCTTAAACACAAATAAAGTTAAGAGCAACATGAAGTCCTTATCGGTGCAATCTCACACTGTGCAGCTCATCATTTGAAAAAGCTTTGTTTTCTGTGAAACCACCACAAATGCCACTGTTTTTGACAAACTTTTGGGTATTTATGACATGTCAGAAGATAGTTTAGGTTTTGTACATTTATCTGTGCTTCACTGCTGCAACAATAATTGGCCCTTGGGGACAAATAAAGTGACTGATGGATATATCTCTCTACACATACACATATGCAAAAAGCTGAGAAAATTGGCGGCCTCCAGGAAAAAAGTACCTGGGGAAATCTAGTCTTTCTAATCCCCTGTCCTTGACTTCTGTAACCAGGTTTCTTGTTACCAAGGCTGTAACCTGGTTATGTAAACAATGACTGATTGTAGAGCAGGACTGAGTTAATAGAAAAAGGTGAGTGCTCTCCATGTTTAATTAAAAATGACTGCATTTCAGACAGAACACAGAATAGATGTCATCAAATTTTTTATTAAATTGCATTTTATCAGGTGCAAAAAAAAAAGCAACAACATAAGATCGGCATTATATATCACTCATCATCCTGCTCCTTGTGAAGAGAAAAGACTACACCTTTATTTTACACCTTTATTTGATTGTGCTAATCTGTGGCTATGCCATGCTGTATAATCTAAGATACATAATTATCTCTCCACAGTCTGTAATGTCAGGAGTCAGTGTTTATAAAAGGGGGGGGGGGGGGCAGTGGAGTGAAGTGGGGTTCGATAGTGACAAAAACTGTCAGCTGCCACCAGATCAGTGTAAACAGGGTAAACTCTGCCTACATTTGCATGTGCAGAGTTCCTCACTGATTGAACCGACTGTAGTTAAAGTCTGGAGTGTTAATGTGTTTACACAGACCTTTGATTTCCTACAGCTGACTCCCCATGTCCATCAATAAACCAGTTAAGAGAACATTCTTGTTCACTGAAAAGATAGTTATTAAAAGGTATGAAGAGGTTCAGCATGATATCTATGAGGGGTGCAAGTAACAAAAATTAATTGATGAAAATGGAGGTAATGAAAATGCAAGGCGGCACGGTGGTGAGCACTGTCGCCTCACAGCAAGGAGGTCCGGGTCCGAACCCAGCACCGGCCCGCTGGGGCCTCTCTGTGTGGAGTTTGCATGTTCTCCTCGTGTCTCTCCGGGTACTCCAGCTTCCTCCAAAAAGTCCAAAAAACATGCACCTGAACAGGTAAACAGGTGCCTATAGGTGTGAAAGTGAGAGTGAATGGCTGTTTGTCCCCTATACGTCAGCTCTGTGATGAACTGGCGACATGTCCAGGCTGTACCCCACCTTTGCCCGATGTCAGCTGGGATCGGCTCCAGCCCCCCCTTGACCCTCTAGAGGATTACGTTTTTACAGAAAATGGATGGATGGAAAATGCAAGTGATTTGATTTAAACAGTGGTGGTGATGAAAACACAGCAATGTTATTATTCATTCCCTGTGCTGTACATTCACAACACAAACTCTCAAGACTGGGAGTAACAAAAAATAAAAACAATGGAAGTGACAAAAATACTTACAAATTAGTTATGGAAGTGATACAAGACATGTGAATTGAAAAATAGAGTGATAAATTGTCAGTTGATTTGATAAAATTGGCTGACATTTTGTCTAAAACAGAGCTGCTGTGACTGTCATCATTCATTTTACACAACTGACATTTATCGTTTACTTCTAGCACTTCTGCACAAAAAATGTGACCACTCAGTGAACCAATTGATTCTTGATTTTTTATAGCGAGAAAGGAAGAAAGCGAGGGAGGGAGGAAAGAAGGAAGAGAATAAGGAAGAAAGGACACAAAGACATAAGGGAGGAAGGAAAAAAGGAAGGAAAGAAGGAAGGAGGGAAGGAATGAACAAAGGGGAGAGGGGGGAGGCTGGAAGGGAGGAAGGAAGGAAGGAAGGAAGGGAGGAAGGAAGGAAGCAAAGTAAGAAGGAAGAGAAGAAGGAAGGAAGGAACGATACAAGGGAGGGAGGAAGGAGTGAAGGAACATAGATGAGAAGGGAGAAAGGAAGGAAGGAAGGAAAAAAGGAAGGAAAGAAGGAAGGAGGGAAGGAATGAACAAAGGGGAGAGGGGGGAGGCTGGAAGGGAGGAAGGAAGGAAGGAAGGAAGGGAGGAAGGAAGGAAGCAAAGTAAGAAGGAAGAGAAGAAGGAAGGAAGGAACGATACAAGGGAGGGAGGAAGGAGTGAAGGAACATAGATGAGAAGGGACAAAGGAAGAAAGGAAGGGGGAGAAAGGAAAGAAGGAAGGAGGGATGCCTTTCACAAAAATATGATTGATCGTCCAGAGACACACTGCTCTGCTCAGTTTGCGCTGCTTCATCAACATGTAGCGTGTTAAAAGACGCTAACTGGACTAATGCAAACAGCAAACCTTGCTATGACAGTAGCACATGTTTCCATGTAGTATCTGATGAACCAATCACAGCAGAGCAAGACAACCAATCACAGTGTCACTGTCCATTTCACAATCAACCATCTTTTCAGGAAAGACCACAAGACGCAGTAGATAGAAAAATTTGAGGATCAGTTGCCTGCCCTGCCTGTTCACTGAACGATCACTTCCATTGTTTTTAATAGTTTTTTGTTGTGCTGTGAATAAAGAAAAATGGATGTAAAACATGGAAAATTAATGAAAAACTCAATGAAACATGGCTGTTTTCATCACATCACCTCCGTTAAATTCAAATCGGCTTCAAATTCATTGCTCAATTTTTCATTTCACATCCTTGTCTTACTGCTCCATTTATCAACACAAATGCATTTCCATTAAGTCCATTTCTATCAATTAATTTTTGTTACTTCCACCCCTCATATATAACATCCAAATGCATCTTTAAAGCAGACAGCTATTGTACCTGGAATAAGCACAGTGATACATAAAGTGTCAGAAAAACAGCAACTAAGCAGCAGTGGACATTATAAACCATGCTCTCATGATGAGAAATAGTACATCACATTACAGATTAGCATTTGACTGCACCTTATGAAATGCAAGCAGAGGTTGCATTTCAATATAATGAGAAGCATGATTATTTTCAACCTGCTTTGAAAAACTGTAATCTTTACCTTTAAATCTCAGTCTACTGGATGAGAGCATTCCGCAAACGGCATTTTGATGATTGCACAAACATATCAGTAGCAGCTAATTATGCTTGCTGGAAGAATATAGGATCACAGTGCCGTATAATTACTGCAAACATTTCTGAGTCTAATTACAGTTAACATCCGCTGGTATATATCACAGTTTCAGAGGGCTCGTTAGGGAGAATTTTATACATTTTTGCAGCCACAGATGTATATTATACTGATGTTTTTGTGTGTGATTTGAGTCTGTAGGTAGCTCGAAAGCAAAAAAAAAAAAAAAAAAACTGCTTTGATTTGTGTTTCAAAATGCAGATTGGTAATAGAAGTTATTCCTGCAAGACCAAAATTGAAATAAAACCTGTCATGGAAAGTCAATTTAATACCTGTGGTATTTTAGACAAGAATGCAAACCTTTCACACCCCTCCGGCCTCTCTGCAACTGATTTGTTCAACTTGCAGACTCTGTAAACTCTCTGCAGAGAAAAATGTTGCAGAAAAAGCCCGAGTGTGCAGCCTGAAGCAGGTGGAAATAACTGGCAGCACACCGTCAGCAGTTGGCGAAAATGCTGACCCATATAAGGCACTCCATCAACGAAACATTAAAGAATCAATATTGTAAAGAACAAAACTCGACTATGAGGGTCTGGGAGATGGAGAGAGAGCTGAAAATACCTTGTTCCTGTTGTGTGAGGGCTGCTGCTGTACGTCATTTTAAAACAAAACTAAATCTATTGACACAAAGTAGAGTTACTATAATTGTTGTAGTTTCACCAGAACAGCCCTGAGAATGAGATTAAAGGAGCATTAAACAACCTGGACAACATTTCTTCAACCTGAGTGAAGAGAGAAGAGATTTCATGGACATGGACAACGTGGACAAAATAAAGTTATCTGAGAAGATGTGTGTTTAAATGCCCCAAAACATTTAATCACAATCGACTGTATTGACATGAGTACAGCGGTTACACCTGCTGTGAAGCGTATAACTGGCCACTTTATTAGGTGCGTCTGTTCAACTGCACGTTAATGCAAATATCTAATAGGCTGATCACATGGCAGCAAGTTCAAACTGAGCATCAGAATGAGGAAGAAAGGTGATTTAAGTGACTTTAAATGTGACGTGGTTGTTGGCGCCAGATGGGCTGGTCTGAGTATTTCAGAAACTGCTGATCGCCCGGGATTTTCACACACAACCATCTGTAGGGTTTACAGAGAATGGTCCGAAAAAGAGAAAATATCCAGTGAGCTGCAGTTCTCTGGGAGAAAATGTCTTGTTGATGCCAGAGGTCAGAGGAGAATGGACAGACTGGTTCGAGCTGATAGAAAGGCAACAGTAACTCTAATAACCACCCGTTAAAACCAAGGTATGAAGAAGAGCATCTCTTAATGCACAGCATGTTGAACCTTGAAGCAGATGGACTACAGCAGCAGAACATACACTCACCTGTCACTTTATTAGGTACACATCATTCAGTAAAAACAGTAGTACACTTTACTGCTAATAGAAAATTTGTTCAATAAAAAATCTTTAATTTCCTTTTGACAATGGCCAGAAGGAAAATCAAGTCCTTTTTAAATGTTTTATCTATTTATGCAGTGAAGCCTGTGTGGATGCCAATGAAAATAAATAAATAAACACAACCTCTCTTGTCTTGTGACATTTTGGATTCAGTGACAAAGACTACGATAACCGAGTAACTGAGTCGACTCACGATACCATTTGTTTATCGCAATCACAATACTGTGCACAAAAGTGACAGTATGACTTTTTCAAAACGTTGTGCAGCGCTCCTTATTATATTGTGCCGCCACCCTTCGATGGTGATAAAGAAATTCAGGTGAGCTGGTGTCTTTATTAAAGTGAATGATTGACGAATCACCTCCAGCCACGAATTATACATCAATAAAACCAGATCCATGATGGTGCAGAAAAACAGAAAATGGGGGAGATCGTGTCGCATTAAAGGGCGAAGCATCTCCTGGCTCCACTGGACTTCACAGCCTGCGTCCATGTGGGCCAAGATGTGCAAAAAGAGTAGATTTATACACACCAAAAGAGAAACAATCAAATTAACTGTTCACATGGTTATTAGGCACTAATATTTCTCTATTGAACAGATCATCAGGTTTACACCAGCCCTCTCAGCCCCATTGAAATCCTTCTTACTGAACCAGTTTCTTCTGACTGAGGCATTTTTCTCCCGATTGGACCATTATTCACATTATTAGTGGGATATTAAGAGTTACGCTTTACTACAACTTAACTTTACCCACCAAACTTAATCCTTGCTTCTTTCTGCTTCTAAAATAAAATAATTCTGACTTGCGGTGTGATTTATTTAAATAAAGTACAAAATAATTTAACAGATGTTAAACATTTTAAGCTTCCTTGTGATACAGAAATGCAGTAACGTAGCCTTAATACTGCTGTTTGCACTTTCTTTTTTTACTTGTATCTAAAGTAGTTTATATAAGTTATATTTACTTAATTTATTGCAGCGTACTGTCTCCTCAGTGTAAAGATAATCATGTAAATTTGCTGTAAGATTGTTTCCTGGACTGTTTAATCTATATAATGTGCATATCTTTGTTTTGTTTGAGCGGCTGACCTCCTTTGTCTCTCTCTTTGACTCTGACATGACACCTGCTGGCAGGACAGCGCCACTACAACACCATATTGATTGTAAGCGTGTGATTGGTCTCAGGAGATGAAGCAAAAAAGGGAGGAGATGCAGACAAGCAGACTCAAAGAGTATTCTAAGTTTAGAAGATGTAACCTAGTGTTTGTTGGTCTCTTTTCTTGGTCTGGTCAAAGCGTCAGGTCCAACATCTCCAGCTGCTCCATGAATTCAGCATCCACGTCGCCTCCCACTTCACCCTCTCTTGTGATTGGCCCGTACCTGCCCAATCCCTGCCAGCAGCATCTTTTTTAAAGCCCGTTGTCTATGTTGAATTCTTCACTGTCAGACTTAATGAAATAAAACCACTTAAACACGCAAGTATGTGTCAACAGGCATCTCTCAACATAACAACTGCAGATGATGCCAATCAGATCACTTCTGTTATTACCTTTCACAATAAAAGCCATAAACATATACACTGTGTAGCTGAACTTCATCACTCAGAACATTTCACTCAGAGGTAACTGATACAGTAGCATACAATTTCATTTGCATTGTGTTAGTGAGATATACAGTATATATCCTTTCATTCTAATGAAATAGCAACCAGTAATGCTTATGTTAGTTTAATGATATATAACACCATTGAAAGGTGACCAAATGAAATGGCCCATAACAGTTAATAAATTACAGATTTTCCCAGATTCAAACATTGCTGGAAATATTTGATATAATGTAAGAACACAAGTCAACAAAATATATAAAATAGTCAATTTTTAGATATTTTAATCTGGAAATGCTTTACAATGTGGGATTATTCCCTAAGGTTTTCTTTAAATATTTGCCTAAATAACATTGAATCAGGAATTGCTCCAAAGGCCAAAATGAACAATCTTAACCTTCATGGATAAGAGATTCTTTGGAGAATTTTGAAATACAATAAGTCTCTGTGTCCCCATCACGAAATCTGAAAAACTGAAGCGGAAAAACTTTTTCGCAATACTCCAATTTTTTTTCCTTTAAATTTTCAGTGTTTCCACTCAAGCTTTATACACACAAATTGAAAATGCAAGTACAACAGCTGAATGGAAACCTGACCTATGAGCACCTAAGACCCCCCGGCTGGATAAAAGTGGTAGTTTCTCTCCATCTTACAGAAAACAGACTGAAATGTAGCAATTGAATTTAAATTATACAGATTTGGAATAAGAATAAACAAACAACAAAAATGCAGAATATAACTGCGATACTTAATTGAATCGATTTGTTCCCCACTCCTCGATAAGAGATATGGGCAGATGTTGGCTCCGAGGCCACTTGGATGGAAGTGGTTTTCTCTAGAAATGTATTTTTACACCTTACTTACCTTGCATTATTAATAACAAGTGCAGTAGTCCATTATATTACAGATAAGTTTATTTATGTTTGAAATGCAATCTACTGTAGCACTGTTCCTTTATGGTAAAATAAAGTTTACTTCACTTCATTTAGAAGCGAGCGCTCCCTCTGTGTTTACTTAGGGGATCAGTTTCTTTTTCTTAAGCCCCTTTCAGACGGGTTCGTTTCTCTAACGAGGTGAGGGTATGTGGCTAATCAACCACAACTGCCTACTGTTTCACAGCTAACTCGCTGCTCCTCCTGTTATTTAAATCCCTTCTGGAGTGTTTCTTTGTGTGTTTGTCTTTTCTTCTCCTGCATTTTACGAGCTTCCAGTGTGAGGAAGTCAATCTGATAGAAAAGAAACAAAAGAATTATAGCCGCTAGGAGTGCATCTGGAAAACCCATCAAATGAACTGTTGTTATGCAAACTACGGACACTGCACAGGCGTCCTCTTTCAGCTAGTCCACCTGCCGTATGACTTTATATAGCAGATAATATCCTACGCCATCAGGATTTAACATTAATGCTTTACATACACAAGTCCCCAGTCCTGACAAAGGTGACTGAAAATAAAAGCACAACATAAAAATTAGCTATACTCCAAAATTCACAACAGAATTCTACCACTGAACACACCCTGAATTAATGTCATTTTTATATTTTACAGCCTATCCTGCTTTAAACTTGTATAAAAACAAGATATTCTGGTGTTAAGAATACAAGCCTTACTTTGTTTTCTTGTTCTAAGCTAATATTAAGTAGACATCCCCTGTCATTAGCTGTTCATTGAAACAGTCCCTAAGGGTGCAAAATTAATTTAGGTGTAAGCTGACAATAATATGTTATATTGTATTTTAAACATATGGGTTTGGGTTCAGGTGCAAACTACAGGGGAGACAGCAGGAGCTTAGCATTAAAATCGCTCTAAACTATTTACACTATACTTCTGATACATTTCATCACGGATCATGCATGAAATTGGCTATTAGCGATGTATGATTCATGTTTGATTCTTGCTAATATGAATGAGTTCCATCAGAGGATGGCATATCCCCCCCGGGCCCCACAAAATTGAAAAGTGGCATTTGTTATTGATGTTAGCTTAGTTTCATTGACTTTGCCTACTCACAGCAGAGGAGTCGAGTAGTTTAAATATCAAATGGTTTTCTAGTTTTCGCTCTGCAAAAAAAAATGATGACAACACGGATGGACTCAAAAAAAACAGCAAAAAGCACCACCTCAACACATAACTGAAACACGCACTGTGGCAGGTTTAGTGAAATTGTATTTTTTTTTATTGAACATATTTTCTATCAGCAGTAAAGTGTACTACTGAAGTGAACTGAAATAAACAGCATCTCATTCTCTCTGTGGAGCTGAATGACACACAGCAGCAGCTATTTTTCATCTGTTTTCTTATTCTTATTATTCACATTCGTATAATGATAAAACTCAAAACAAGCACTCTGTAAATGTTGACTCTGACCACGAAAAAGTGAAGGAGTAATACCTTCTATAAACTGAATACACTCCCATTTTTTCTTTTCTTTAGAATACTGCATCCACGCAGTTTGTTACAACAGTTTGTGAGTACAACAATCTCAAGTGCATCTGTATGTTCCAGAAGAAAGTTGAAGTAAATGAAGTCATTCCTCATTGAGCTCAAACTCAGAGCTGGAACACCAGTTCCAATGATTCAGCTGTTATTTCGTCCCTGAAACCTTCAATTGTGTCCCGTTGTGCCCAGTGAGCACCCATTTGAATCAAATAGGTCAGCTCAGGTTGAACGCTGCGGGAGAATAATAGCAACATTTGACAGCCGGCATTTTCTCCCCTGAAAACAGAGGGCAGTGTTCACACTCTGAAATGAATGCCGGGACTTTTTTGTTTTCATTTAAAAGCCTGAGACAACAAGATGATTGACATGTTTCTTGATGTCCCTGTGGACCATTTCAGGCATGGAAGAGGACAAAGGGCTCCGCTGTGACAGAGAAAAGAAGGTGGCGGAGAGTGCCACAGTAACACGGGGAACGAAAACCAAAGGGTCTGAGAGAAGCAAGAAAATCAGATAAAGAAGCCTCATATATATTACATTCAACACATCGAGAAGATATGATGTGATTTAAGAATGACAAGAATGATATCTACCAATACATTGGCTGATATTGATATCAGCCAATCAGCCAAGACTTTAAAATAGTTCAGATTTCTTTGTTTCCTTGGCACAAAGGGGGGATGAATAACAACAAACATAAAAGAAAAAGAAACAGAAAATAATATCGGTATTGGTGGAATTTTGCAATTGGTGCATCCTTAAAAATGACTGACCCTTGACATTTGAAAAACACAAAAGGTCGTTTTAAAAGACACAGCTGTTGTGATTATTTCCACAATCTTCACTGACATCTAGATGAGTTTCCCTGTTTCCCGACTTCTGTTTCAGAATTAAAACAATCAGAACCAAAATATGACAGTATTCCAAATTTGATACAGGTCATGTAAAAAACTGATAAAGACCTATTCCAGATGTAGCATTTTCTGATCGAGACATGTGAGATATGTGGATATTATTCATGTTTTAGGAGCATTCTTTATACACGTATACAGCACCTTCAGAATGTGTCTCAATGTGTGTTTTTACTGCAGTTTGCAACACATCGCCTCTTGCCTGTTACGTTCAGATGTGTCTCCAAAAGAAAAGCCAGCATTTCTGGTTGGAATGTGAAGCACACGCACTTTTAAACATTATAAAAGACTTTTAGATATGTACAAATATCAACAAGGTGGCTGAAGGTATGAAAGAGAGGGGCTGTGTTTGCCGGCAGAACAACCAAACGAGGTAGATGTGAAAGCACACTGAAACACGACTACCGTTTGTCAGGAAAAAAATCAGTCAACAGAAGCTCTGAAAGTCCACGTCAACAGCCAAGCAAGCTGTCAATCAAAGCCTACACGACAACACTCGACCACCTGTCATTCACATCAGCCACGCCCCAAAATTATGCCTAAACCATGAATATAATTTAAACGGGCGAGTTATGTAAACATTCCCTCCCATACAACACAGAATGAGGAAATTAACCATGGAGACCAAAACGTTTTTTTGTTCTGGGCTGTAAACATGTGCTCTAAAGTTGGACATCTTTACTATGGTCTACGGGGATTGACTCACTTTTTATTTGAGAAAATACAGTATGGTAAAGGTTACAAATATTTTCAATATCTTTTCCTCCAGATGGTCAGAGAGTATCATAAATACACTCTCAGGACAGCGGTTAGTGACGTCAATGACCTTCAGGTTTTTTCAAACATAACAGATACTGATGGTCATCACTGTGTCGCCATGTGCATCAAGTCTCAGCTGTGATTTGATAAAAAGGTATAAGTCGTGTGGATATTCCCTTTAAAAAGCTTCAAAGTGAGAAGTGGGTGGAAATCCAACAGCAGCGCTGAGCATTGACCCTGATGCTCTGTTAAACAGCTAATGCTTCGCCAGGTGGAAAATGCTCCTGCAGGCGTGGGGGCGTATTCCTGAACCACACACACACAAAAAGACACACATACACACAGACAGCGGTGTGAGCTCAGTGTTTTACTGTGCTGCAGCCCGTCTGTATCATCACACTCGGCTGACTCTGAAATCTGATCAGGGCTGCTGGGACTTTAAATGACTGAGAGAGAGAAGAGCCAGGAATATGTATCTGTGCGTATACGTGTATATGTGTGTCGGTGTATAAAAGAGAAAGTGGTGCAGTCAAGCATGCGTACTTTGTTTGTTGCATACATGCTTGTGCTATTAGTGCATGTCCTTCAACAGAACAGGCTGTGTTTCTACGAATAACATGCATCTGTGCGAGTTTTCTAAACTTCTCTGAAGGCATTTCAGGACGGGCAGAATTTTGTCCCCAAGTAATTGCAATGTAAATACATGTTTTGAAATGGAGGCCTTCAAAGGACACGTCAGACTGACGAATACATCTTTATAGAGCGAGGACAAGTTGTAAAGTGGCGACATTCCTGAACAGTGTGGACTTTCATGAGGATAAAGGATGGACATACATAGGGAAAAGAGATGCATTTTTGGAAAGTGGCAACACTTTTTTGCAAAGCGTGTAAAGAAAGCCGAGGTGGGTAGTAATATGTTTCATTTAAGTTGAATTAAATGTGTAAAGTTGGCCATAAAATATGCAAATTGAAGGTATGTTTTTACGATAGCTATCTGTTGTCCACATTAAAATATCTTTAGACAGCTAGGCCTATGTTATATGTTTTGTTGTTTTGTGACCCTATTGTGTCAAGGTGGTATCAACCGCTCACTACACAAGCATCACATCTACAGCTGCACCACCAGCTGTACAGCTGTGTCAATATAATAAGGCCAGTATCACATCCACTGTAAAAAGCACCAGTGCATGACAGTCAGTCCTGAGATGACAATATTCAACATCACCGCTCTAACATAAAAGTAAAGTAAAGTTCACCTTTATTGTCACTGTAGGATCATTTATCCTCTGCCCTAGAGCTGCCTTTCCTGAACTTAAGGTTGGGACACAAAATGGGTTTTTACTGGGGCAGCAATTGGTAGAGATAAATACATAATAATAATATATACAAATTCATTTAATAAATGTCAACCTGAGGAGAGCCCTGTGTCATAAAACACATAACAAGACGAACATGATGTAAAAAAAATGACATGAAAGATGTGATTTTTTTCATACATTGCATACGGTTTTACTAGCTGGTCCCGTACAGGTGGGAATACACTTAAAACAACAGAATCACTCTTGAAGAAATCTATAAAAAAAGGGGGGGACTGTGAGGTGCAACACAGATGCACCACATTTGGACAAACTGTGGAATAAGGGAATGTCCTTCATATTGCACTCTTAAGACTCTGAAATGATGCCACATTTGTGATCACTTTGAACCTGTTGTAGAGTTCACGAATCAAGTTCAACCAATCAACCAAAAATCGAGTTAGCAGGGAATTTTATTATATTTTATTATAGTTTTTGAGCTTATGTTACTTCTTTTGGACAATGTGCATGTTTCGTTTCTTCGATATTTACATTGCATTATGCATGTTTTCTCAATGTACAAATAAGTCTTTCTCAGGGAGTTCTCATTTGTTAATTTAAGGTCCAGTGTGTAAGATTTACAGGAATTTAGGGGGATCTTATTACAGAAATGGAATATAATATTCTTAATTACGTCTACTTTGTTCTAACAAAGGTTCTAAAGTAGGTCCAAACAGACTTCTTCTTCTTCTTTTATCCTATCCAGCATTAAGGGGCAGTACCGTCACTTACTGTGTCTGAGTGTGGACCAGAGCTTTTATCCCCTTAAAGAAAAAGCCCAGAATGGACAAAACAAAGGGATGAGAGACTTCATGTTTTTCAATGGTCACCATAGAGGAGGATGAGGTGAATGTAGAGTGATGCAATCTGCCACTTCACCACTAGATGTCACTAAATGTTATGCCCTGAACATTTAACATTTCTTGGTGCAAGCTACACCAAGGACCTTAATGAAATGTCTGAATATTTTACAGATAATTTTGGAAAGAAAGGATCATTTTTGAAACATAAGGTTGCCTTGTCCTCGCCCTCAAATGGGATTTTGGGGCTAAAACTACTCTGATTTAGGATGATATCAGTCGATGTAGAGAGCAGGTGTTGGAAGGCTGATGGAACTCATTTGGTCTCTCCTTTCATTCTAAATTATTCCTTACACGGCACCAACAGATTTGTTTGGGGTAATAACTTATTTAATCCATCAGAAAATTTAATTTGCTTTCGTTGTTTCATTCGTATGTCTGTTTTTGCTGTCGCTGAGCTCTCTATTTGCTGTTTATTCGCCCTGTTCTGCCCGAAGCTTATCATCCGCCTGATCTGCGTCACGTATTCCCACACTGTCGCATCTCTGCCTTATCCGACCAGTCACACCTCCTAAGCTGCTTCTCAGACTACATCTCTCCCCGACTCCCCTCTCCGTCTTCTGAAAACCCCTCTCACCTTTCCCCACATCTCTTCTCCCCCTTTTCCTCTATACTTTCTCCCTCCCCTGCAATCCTTCTCTGTTCTCTCTTTATCTGTGCTGCGACCACCCATGTTTGTCTTCCATCCACCTCTCCACGTGATAAGGAGCCCAGGTGGCATGATGGATTTCAGTCTGGCCGGGAACATTTTCCTCTCGGGCCACGCCAGCTCTGGATAGTGCTGGATAAGCAGGTCAGATGGAGTTGGCGTGTACGGAGAGAAAACAGCTGACAAGAAGAAGCAATAAAGGAGAGCAAGAGCTTGGCCACCCAGAGATAAATGCATCTCCTTTTTTGCAGAGGAGATGAGGTGGGGCGGACGAGAATAAGCCATTTCCATGTGAAAAGCTCAGAGGAAGAAAGAGGAAAGTGGGGAGATCTAAATCAGAGTCACTTTATCCGACAAGTATGATAAATGTGCAGGAATATGCCTCGGAGGCACCGGTGCAGAGAGGTTGGCACCTCGCAGAGTTTCACTGCACATGCTTATGAAGGAGAAAAAATATGATCCATAAAGAGCAACAGACTGACTTACAGGTTTACAGGAGCGGGTTAGACAATGAGGACAGGTGAATGAAATCAGTGAAAAGTGAGGTCAGCAAGAGTAGAGATGCAGAGGATGGAAATATTAAAAGGCTGTTTTTCAGTTCAGTTCTCCCTTTCATATTAACCAGTGGACAACAAGTGGGGCCTGAAAGTCAAGCCATGAAGACATATCTTAAAGTCTAATACCACTGATGGCCACTAGATGCTGGCTCCAAGAGGGGCTGGCTCCCATAGACTTGCATTGAAGTCTTTTTTTTTCTTTTTCTTTTGCCAGGAGTCAATCTGGTCTCATTCTCACAAATTCCGTCAGATCTTCACTTTTTTTAAAAAAAAAAAAGAGTTTTTAAAAAATCTGTTTTAGAGAGCTAAAACACCATTTAAGTGTGGATAAGAGGCCAAAATGGGAAGAAAAGTGTTTGTTTTGTAAAATATCCATATCAGCGTGGACAGGTGACAAGATATACAAATTGAGTAGTTGGGTGTTTGGCAAATTATCAGTACCGGAAGACTTTTGCTCTAATAGTGGCCGATGGCTAAAATTAGAAGGAAAATAGTCGCTCAAAAAATGAAAATTTAACTTAGTCTCTCCCATATTTTTTTTTACAGTTAATTTCATGTTCAGTGTCCCAGATTGATTCATTTAGGTCCCAAAAGGTGGTATTATTTTATCTTGTGCACAAAATAATTAACTAGATCCCTGTATCATGTGTGAAACAAGATATAATTGTGTGCAAACAAGCTAATTAGCATGCAAATCTCTTGCTTGCACAGGATAATAATGTGTGCGCACAAGAATTATCACCTTCCAGGACTTTAGGGGCTCAGTATGACTTAGGTCAGGCTGTTATAGCTGTTCTTGTGATGTTACCGTCAGTAAACACACAAGGTGACATCATCCAGTGAGCCAGCACTCATTACAGTTGTTGTACCATTATTCCCTATAAAACAGGAAATTGTATTTTGACATTTGAACAAAAATTCACTTCTCACTTCTTTGATGAGACGAGCTGCTGAGGTTGGAAGATGTTGCTGTAAACACCTGAAAGCTGCAAATTCAATAAGAAAGTCATAGAAGAAGAAACTGCTGCAATTAGCAGATTTTCCTTCTGCTACTCAACCGAGCTTTAAAACTATCATGCACTGCCCTGAAACAGAGACAATCTGCTGAAAACAGAAGATCAAACCACTGCCATTTCATCTTTGGAATGACTTTATGATTACTAAGGTTTGGTTCATGAGAGCTGCAGCAACAGACGTAAACATGTAATCTGAGGTTAAAACAAGTCTGGACGATGAAGAGATATTTGGAGAGCATTAGAGATGATTAAATGGTAATAACAGCTTGGAGTGAAGCTTTTGGCCAATAAGATAACATAATTTGTGAAAAAATAAATGTTACTTTTTCTATGTTGTTGGAAAAATCCAGATTATTGAAACCGCTACTGATTTGAATCACCAATCTTTCCTAAAGTTGTGCCTCTGTGTTTTTTG
>JAPQRN010000007.1:22706433-22723635 GCA_037367275.1 Coranthus polyacanthus
TGATGTATCCAGAGTGACCTTACTGTGAAGTAATTACATTGCGAACATTAACATGCTTAACAGGGACATTTAGTAAGTGAGGTAGGCCATAATATAGACTAATAATATAGATATATAGAATAATATTAACTATAATAATATACTTTGACCTTAACAATTACATTTATTGCTTCATTTAATCCATGATTGTTTGATTCCATATCATTTTAGTAAAAAATAAAATGAAATTGACCAAACAAAACATGAAATATGTTGTGTTCATACTGTCAATGTAAATTTTATTACCGCGTTCTTTTCTGATTTGGGGTTGTAAGTAAATATTGCTTTCATTTATTTACTAAATATTAATTCACCCCAGTCACTTTTTACAGTGTAAGACTCAGCAGTTCAGTGTGAAAGAAATCTAGAAAAAAAAAAATCTGTATTTTTTGAGTAATTTGGTACTGACACCATGAATATGAAAAGAACAAATGATACACACATTGTTTGTGTATCATTCATTAAAAACACAGGCCTAGAGCTGATGATTATTCAACTGTTTTTTTTTTTACGTGAACATAACAGAAAAGCTCCCTGCTTTGCATTCATTCAGTGTTTACACCTCAGACTTGCAGCAGGTGGAGGTGAAGTACTCAGCTCATGGTCACCTTGACATTTTCCAGGCAGCTCAGTGAATTAACCTTCCCAGTACAAACTCACCTCTGTAACAAGCACACACACACACACACACACACACAACCACAATCCAGGAAAATAAAATGAGCCCGTTTCCCCCAGCATTTTCTCACCACAGCCCGGTGTGTTCCCAGGCCTCAGCGATCTGCTAAAACCTGGTTTGGGTTATTAGTGACGGAAAAGCTGCCAAGACGCCTACTGAGAAGGTTCAGTGCCATGACGCCTCTGCGACCTCCTGACCTCTCAGGATCTTTTCTCTACAAGTCTGGAAACCCATTTAGCACCCTTTGAGTCAACGCTGCCATGTGAGTGCAGCAAAAAAAAAAAAAAAACCCACTCTGCTTCAGTGAGACGTGAAACCACAATCGGCCACAGCTCACGTGTGAGTGGTTTTCTCGAGATGTTGTGGATGTATTTGAAAGTATGAGCTCACCAAGATATGACACAATATGGGGAAAGTATGAATGTATTAATAGTTTCAGTGGACGATTTAGGGAATATTAAAAGCTGACTAAAATCAGCAACAAAAATAGACACATTTAGCCGGTGTCTCCCTTTGCAAACGATATTTTTGATCAAATAGCATAAATGATAACATGCCAAGGAGTCAAACTGGATACCGCTTTGTTGACATGTTCATGCACTGCAGTCAATTAGCAATAGTAATCTGTGATTACTGGATGTTTACACACCAAACATTATGAAACGGCTTGATTTTCTACATCCAACAAAAATGATGAATTTGGTTGAATTCTGTGTTTATTTTTTGCTGCAACAGAGAGAGACATGACGTTTTAAAGATAATTGCTCCCTGAGGTGCTTTTAAAACCGTGTGGTCAGGTCTTTTTGATGGTGGTTTGTGAAGTTTTGGTGATTAATCAAACTGAACTGTGGATATAAGGAAGTGGCCTCGATTCAACATGATTCTGCAGCTTCAGTAAAAGCTTGTGAAACTCTCCTTGTTCACAACACTGCCTTTTCTTATCAGGAGTGACAGAAGTATTACTGCTTTAGGGCTGCATTTTATTTGGCACAGTGTTTTTTTTTCCCACAATGTTAAACAAACAAACCTCACACCAGACTCAATGTGTGAGGTTTCTAAGAATAAAAAGTTTTTAAAATGATGAATTAAACTGAACACAAGCAAGGAGCCTTGGTGTATGACTTAGAACCTGTAATATAGAGTCAATATCACATCAGCATCTAAAAGTCTCATGAAGGTTAATTGCATGAAGCTCTTAAATGTGCAAGATTCTATTCACAGATGTTTAGACAAGGAGTAAAATGATCTGACAACACAAAGTCTCAGTGACAGACTGAATATATTACAACAGCCACAAGAGAACAGAAAATGTAAAAGCATTTCTATTAATTCCTATTAATTCTATGCCAGCTATTGTACACTGACAGTCAATGAAAACTTTCAGGTGAAATGTTGTGCATATTTTAGATAGGGCAGTTGAGGGGATTTTCTTGTTTTTGTTTGATGACATTGGGTATGTCTGGTTGTGGGATTGTAGAGATGTCCTGTTGACACGCTTCAGTGTACATCAGTAGTACAATTCACAAAACTGGACCAAGTGCATTTCTGGCTGTTAACAGAACAAAAGTGTTTTGCAGATTTTAAAGATTTAAAAAGACAAGGTTTTGTAAAGGCTATGTATAAGGCCACCACTGACATTTGTGCACATGTCAAAATGCCACGTCTGTCGAGGGATGAACGTCTGAAGGCCCTTGGTGTGGTGCAGAACAGGTCGGCAGCAGGGTTCCTCGTCCACGGAACAGACAGCAGCTGGTCCAGGCGTCCACGAATGGACCCACATGCCTTCGCCTGGTCAGCCTGCATCAGAGGATTACTGCCTGCACTGAAGCCGATGCAGGGTATACACCATACTGACTGTCGTTATTTTTGTTTTGGCAGTAGCCACGTTGGTTTGTTTACATTGGTTACAATAATTTATTTTTTTCATCTTGTTTTCTTATTGTCTGTTTTCATTTGAACTTCATCGGTTTGAATCCATAAATGAAAATAAATCAAGAATTCCTTGCCTCAAAGTTTTCATTGACTGTCAGTGTATATTATTGCAGTAATATTAGTCCAAAACGATGCAAAATCGTTTTGTTTTTACAGTTTGGTTGTAACTCACTTACATTTTTAAAAAGAGGTGAGAAAACAATTTGAGATGATGGATCATGATTCCACCTCAAAAGATCGTCATCTGCTCCTTTGGCCAGATCGCTGATTTGACCATTTGAAAAAATGAACATAAATGTATTTGATTAAAAAAATGAATCTTATAATGTGTAGCCATTAAAACCAAAGGTAATGCATTTATATTCACTGTCTTTAAATCCCAGAACTTACTGTAAATTACTTTGAAATACAGGCGACAGGAAGAAGTATTTTGACACACACTTGGAACAAATCAGGTTTCTGGTACAGATTGGGTAGAACCTTTCACAAATGGTTCTAGGTATAACTCTTTATGTTGGGCTCTAGGTAAAACAGGAACCGAAAAGGGTTCTCCCTATAGGGGACAAGCTGAAGAACCCCACAGTATATGGTTCTAGTGAGCACCTTCATTTCCAAGAGTTTACTGTAAATATACAGTAATTTACTGACAAATCTGCGACTGGTATTGTGTTGTAAATTTACAAGAATACAGTGACGAACTGTATTATTTCAAGTAAGATGCTCTAATTCTAAAATACAGTAAGAAACTGTAGAAAATACAGTACTTTACAGGTGACACTGCTGCCATTTAAAGTGCAACCTTAATTTTAGCAGGTTTTAACCTTCTGATGACTACTACTCCACCAATGGACCAATGGAAAGTCACTAATTCTGGTCAGAATGTGAAGGTTATATTCCTTGAAATGACAAATGATTACATTTTCAATGTATTTAAATACATTTGTCTAAAAATGTCCCTATATTGTTTGTCTATAACAGCTTTTTAGCAGCTTTGATATTATGTAATAAAATTATATAAAACATTTATTTCATGTCACAGATTTCTTATACACCACATATAATCATATATATGTATGTAAGCATCAGACTATATTAAGATGCTGCTGCAACTTTGCATAAACTCCACAACCAGCTGATGAATCCACATTCTCATCATGTCTCGACTCACCCCACAGCCGCCTCTCCCTCACGCTCCTCCAGAACACATCCCAAGCCTTGTTGGTGGAATCTTTCACATGCTCGCTGAAAGATCTCCGCAGTGGAGTTTTTACCGCCTTGGTGTGAGCCATATTCCATGAGATCAACGGGTATATATATTCCCACTGAAAGAAGTTGCGTTTGTGAACAGTTTTCTAACCCATGTGGGCAGCGTTCGCTCAGTCACGGCTCATGCGGAGGGTGTGTTTGACTTAAGAGTTCAGCAAAGTGAGGAAGGAGGAGGAAGAGGAGGAGGAGGAGGCAGGGGGGCTGACACTTGATGCAAAAAGTCTGCATGTAATTTGTGAAACACACCGTCCTCTCTCTCCCTCTTTAGATGGCTGAGTATGTGTGAGACAGGGATGAGAAAATGCATAAATGTGTGTTTATGTAGAACAACAAACTATTTCAGTGTGTTTGCAAGAGGATGACTATGAAGTAGTAGAAGAATGAGGAGTATTTCTGTTGTGTGTGTGTGTGGGATTGTATGGGAAGTTGAGGATTTGGCCAGCCTCAAGAGAGGAAATGACATCTAACCTGGGATAACACACACAAATGATAACAGAGACGCAGTCGCATTACAAACAAACTAGTGTGTTTCACTGCGTTCCACTCGATTTCCACATTAAAGCTGAATTCATGTCAAAGATATTAGAAGGAATCTAAGCAGATAGTTGAGTATTTGTATATTCCGTTTTTCCTCTGTTGAATCTTTGGCCTGGTGACTTAAAGACAGCATCTACAGCAGTGTCTCAAACTGTCCCACAAGCAACATAACATATCTTCTGAAGCCATCGTAGTAGAGGATCAGGAAGTGAAACTCGACTTTTAAGATCGACCACATCTAACACTTTCTTTTTGTTTGGTTTGCAAACCAAATGTCATGAGGCTGGAGATTCCATTTTTGACAAGATGTGTGAAAGGATAATAAAAACACCATGTAGAACCCATCATGTCATGTTCATGTTTCAAGAGCTGGAGAAGCTAACAGAATTGTCATATTTCTATCACCATTTCCATGTGTTCTACTGTTTAAGCTGGTGCTCTTTTAATGGCGTTCTGCTATGATATGACATAGGTTTGAGCCATATGGTCAAAAATGGCATCACGCTAAAAAAATTCAGTTGGTGTCACATCATTATTTCTTTCCACTTTGAAGACAGATTTTTGGTCCTGAGTGGAAGTTGAAGAAAAAAAGGCAGTTATTTGTGGTTTTATATTCGTACAAAATGAAGACAAAAGTGGAGTAAAAGATGCAACAAAACACAACAAACGCATTTCAAAGTGACACTAACATCATGAATGTATTGTGTATTCTGTGAGGACATTTTGGATTTAAGCCAAATGAAAAAGGAATAACCAATAAAGTTGGTGTTTCAATAAGCGGTAAATGCAAATAAGTGCAACGTTAACAGATTTGGCGAATAATTACTTATGTCTGTATGTGTGGACCAAAAAGGGAACTGCAAAAGAAATCCCATATTAGACGGAAAATAGCAATGAAAGAGTTTGAAACAACAATATGATTCAGATACACAAATGCAAACTCTTGAAGTGTCTAATTAAAATCATATCTTATTTTTTTTTCTGCCCAGTAAAATACAAATTAGAAAATACTCAAAAGTATTCAAATACATCTTTTGTTTGTATTATTGTGCTTTCTTTTATTGTACTTTTTGTATGTCGTGTCTTTTTACCTGGACCCTGAGTCTGTAATAAAATTGACTAATAGATTGATTTGAATGTGTTTAATTGAAATACTGTCTATCTCTGAGAATGATGAACACCACTCATCACCAGCTGATAAACAGTGAAATGTGGTGCATCAGTATCCACAGGTGAGACCGTTCTTCTAAATCAGAAAGTTGTACAAGCCCAAATCAGCCCAAAAAAGTTGGGACGGTGTGGAAAATGCAAATAAAAAAAATGAAAGCAGTGATATTAAAATGCCCTTTGACTTGACAATTCAGGGCTAGTAATGACTTAAAATAACAGTGTGATTTGAAACATGTGAACGGATAATGGCATGAAAAAAAGAACGCATGGTTTTTACTTGTGCATTTATCGGAATTTTGAGTTGAGTTTTCTTTTTGTCGTTTCTTTTTGATTGCTTTTATTTTAAAAAGGTTTTATTGTGAAGACGTTATTTGAGCTCTGCTAATTTTTTTGACTTAATGTGCTTATCTATCATTTATCCAGTGATGCGACTTCCCCGCAAACTTAAATGTTTATTTTGGTTTTGTTAAAATCGGAAATGAGAAACTCTGAAACTCAACCCCACCCTAGTTCCATTCACTGGCTCTCCATCACTCTGCATCATTAACCTCCACTCCTTCACTCAGTTTTCAGTTTAATGATAATGGAACAGCTGTTATCACCGAGTTTCATCAACATGTACTTATAGTTAACAGTGCTGTAGAGGCCATTTAAACACATTTACGGCCTCTTTCTTGGTCATCTGAGAGCCAATTTTGGCCTCAGTGGGAATCCAATCACTGGTTTTCATCAACAAAGTAACTTCCTTTTGCTTAACTGGCAGCAGCATTATGTGAATTTACTCTATGTTACCATGTTTTTAATCACGCAGCACAGTAAAGGAAAAGGAAATGTGTATGTATGGTCACGGAGGATTTATTATCCCATTATTAATGCACGTGTATTTTATTGTGAATGTAAATTTGCAGGATGTTGATATAATAGTAACAAAATGAAGTTAATATGCTTGACATACAGTGTAAAAGGCAAAATATTTTAGCGCCACAGAAAATGGAACACTGGCTGCGATTACAGGGACAATATTTTTTCTATTGGAATCATTCTGATCAGAGATTCTAACTTAAGTGTTTCCACAGACACATCTTATCGGATCAGAGTATTTAATCAGAATGCAATTTTTATTAACATGTCCAGAGTCATTTTGATGGTTCTGCTGCAAATATGACAGAGGAAGAAAAAGTTGTGTTCTGTTTATCACTTTTTTTATTATTAAGACGACCAAGATGGATCCACGACATGTTCTGGGAAAACCTTTTGTTGAAGCTTTTTTTCTTTTGACCATCGAGGCGTTCAACGATCCTTAAATCTTTTATAGTCTCCAACAGAAAACTTGTATCGGTCGCAGACCAGTTTTGTTTTTTTGCTGCCATGTTTCTGTCCTTCCCAGAAACTCATCATGTGAGTAAAGTGTTTGGACAGTTAATATTTTCCTATTGATCAGATTATCAAAGGTTTACACCATCCCTCTCACTGTGATTGAAAATCCATTCTGATCAGACCACTCTGTTCTGATTGAGGTTTTTATTCTGACTGGATTGTTGGTCCAATCATTAGTAGAGTATTAGGATCCATGTAAACACAGTCACAGATAAGGCAAGATTATAGTATGTGCACAGAGCTGAGCATTTTTTAACTGAAGGCTTTTCTTAAAAAAAAACCAAAACAAAACACTTCTGCAGAACAAAAGGCAAGCCACAAAGAGCACTTAAACTCAATAGAAAACACTTCACACCTACTTAAATCAGTTTAAATAGGTACCATCCACTGCTGAAAAGCACTAGAATGACCAAATTAAGAACACAAGCCACTAACAAACCAAAAACTCTAACATCACATAAGTATATGGTAATACTGAGACTCATTGTGTACGAGTTATGTAAGAGAATGTACAGCGAGCAGGTAATTATTGCAAAATAACCCCCTATAGGGTGACAATGAACCCCTCAGTTCATCTCAGGGCTGATATATATGTGGAGACAGACGAACACACTCTCACTGGGGCAATTTAGAGACCGGTCAGTCTATTAACTTGCATGCCTTCGGACTGTGGGAGGAGGCTGGAGTCTCTGAAGGCATGAACATGCAAACTCAAAGGGTTCAAAGGGTTTGAACCCAGAACATTGTTGCTGTGAGGTGAGGAGCCAACCCCTGCACCACCATGTCACCCAACGGAAAAATAAATCAAATACACCACTGCAATGAAGCAAATGTTTCAACTTGCCAAAAAACAGACCAACACAGAGAATGGATTTGTCAAAGAGTTTCTACAGCTTTGAAACACAGACCTTGAGAGCGCCAAAGACTGTCACTAACTTTTCTGAGAACTTTTTTTGTTGTCAAATGTAATCACAGTTAAACAATATAGAATTTCCACATTTGAACAATAAGGATTTTCTCAAGCTCCAAAATTAGACATCCTCCAGATGAAGTCTCGCACCTGCTTGGCATGAAGTGTCTGTCAGTATTAAAGTCAACACTCAGCTCGCTCATATACCTGCAGGTTTGAAACACTGTTCTGCAGTATCAAAGCGTAGTTGTTTTACTTTTTATTCTCCTGCGTTTGTTTCCAAAGACTCAGTGCCACAGCGACAGCTTTCAGAACAAAGCTCTCTATTTGAATATCAGCAGAGCTCAAAGCTTGATCAATTCACTGTGGTGTTATGCAAAGTTAAAACCATTCAATGTCACTATTACTGCATGCTTCCCATCCCCTCCAAGAACTCCTCAGACGGCTATTATAATATTTGTGATAGGAAGCAGCTTCAGCCTCCCCCGCCCTCTCCTCTTCCTCTGCTGGGAGGGAGATGGGAGACATGTTCTGGCACATTTGTTTATCCTTCAAACAAGACCTAAATTAGTTGCATTCCCTGCGGTTTTTCAAAAGCAGGTAATTAAATAGCACTCAGCTGCATGCTGCGCCACTACAATCTGAACTCTCCTCTCTGGATATCACAGAAATGCCAAGGAGCCAACAAACAAAGAGGGCAGGCCCTATAATTTGACAGAGCACATCCGCTTGTATTTACACACATCTAATAAATTCAAAAGCAGATGGGAGTTCAGCTCATCGCTTGGTGACACTTTGACAGGGTGGGGGCTGCAGGATTGAGCCGTGTGGCCTCTGATTTCCATAGTGACTGTCAAACCAAACTGACACCAATAAAAGTGACAAAACAGAAACAGAATTGAGGCTTTTAAAGATCCTCTGTGGGGTTTATATTTAGAGTTATGGCTAAAACATAATGGGAGAGTGCTGAGTGCATCCCTCATGAAATCCCAATGATCAATTAATTAGAGCTGCTCAATGAAGAGAAAAAGTAGATCCTTTGTCGCCAATGCCATGAGCTCTTCCCAACAGGAGCAGGGGGACTTGAGTTCTGCCTGGTGATGCGATCTCTGGCCTTGTGTGTTTTACGTCATCCAAGCACAGCTCTAATGCAAGGTGTGAACACACTCAAGACACACTGGGGATGCACTGAGGCCCTACAGTACTTGAGTAAAGGTACGAAGTTACATTCCACCAGCAGTGGAATGCTGGCAGAATGAGATATACGCATATCTCATAATGCGTTTATTATGAGATATGCGTATATCTCATAATATAAACTTTTACAATAAAAAAAGCATAGGCGCCAAAAAGCATTATCACCTTTGCTAACATGAACCTGGTGTCGCCACACTGCGACAGCCTTCTACTTCAAAAATGACTAGACAATCAGAGATTGTAGACCGAGATATGCAAAGAACCCTTCAAAACTTTTACAGTCTGGATGTAGATCCGGATCCAGACCTACCTCCAGATATAGGACAGACCTACAGTGTGTAAAATTTGAGAGTTGAAATGTGTCTGTCCGCACCTGTAACTCAAAAATCACAGGAGACAGATAGACAACCGTCTTCCAAAAAAGACTTTCTGCATTTAAAAAGTCTCTTGCCTGAAAAGCAAACATCCCTTTACATTTCCAGGAATACACACTCAAATGTCCAAAGCATCAAGGACTCCTTCCTGTAGAGTTTCACCCCGCTGTGTTCAACACACAAACATCTTTGATTGTCAAGAGGACTAAAAGCTTTCTTTAACCTGTCTCCTCTCCTCACCTCTCTTGCAGTTTTAGCCTCAGGGCACAGAGTGGATTGTGAGTCTGGTCTCCTCCTCTGCTGCTGTTGTTTCTGCCCAGAAGCTTGTCACTCATCTTGATGAGCTGTCTGCCTTCAAGCAGCAGCAGCAGGCCTGTGGCTGCAGCCAGCAGCATCCATGAACTCTCCACAGGCGCTGAAAGAACAAGTAGATTATCAGCACAGAGTTTCAGCTGTCTACTGAATGCATATCCGCTACATGTTTCACACTCTTCTTTCTTACTGCTCTCCATCTGCCATTTTTGTTGCCCTCTGACCTCACCTTGATAAGTGGAATCTGACTCAGTGCTTCCCCCTGCTGGTCAGTGGCCTGTTGGACCAGCTATGCTATGCACAAGTTCTCTCTGAAGTTAGGGTGTCAAGTCATGCTAAACGATACATTGAAACTAGTAAATTTAACGCTAAAGCTGTGTCAATGTTTGGTTGAACCACTGAGACATGAGGTTCATCATAACTCCTCTGATAGAGTCCAAATTACAGCCTAGAAGATTTTAAAATCATGGTTGCACAACGCACATAAAGAGAATCTTCACAAATAATTTCATCTTTAATCTGAAATATGTACACAAGATTCTTGAACAGATGAGACTCTCATGGACACACACACACACACACGTAAATGAAAACTTGTAGCAATGCTTTACAGTGAAAAAAGCAGACAAGACTGAACGAGTCTGAAAGAAGAAATAGTCAGGCAGACGCAGTCAAAACATGAGAACTGGAGATGAGATGTTTACTGTCCGTTCTAATATCTGTATAAAAGTAGTATGCTAGCTAACGTTAATCCTGTTAGCCTGAAAGGCTAGAATGCTGGAGTCGTCTCTCTCATTGGCTTTTGCGGTTCTGTTAAGACGTTTTCCAGTTTTCACTGGTAAATAGCAAAATGTTTGAAAATGATCGAGGCCCCAATCAGTGAGAATTTCATTAGAGTCAAAATTTGATCTGTAAACCCCTCACATTACCAGATAATCTGGGCAAACATCGGCCAAAGCAGCCTTGAATAAGGGAACACACCTGATTGTCAAGAAAATTGGGCTAATTATCCTCTAGTGTGGGGCCACTTATGTGGACAAAAGAAAGCACAGTCTCCAGTTCAGTGTGGTTTCAGAGCCAGGAGGTCGGTTCTGTGGTGATGTAAAAAGACGCAAATTTGTAATAATTTAAGGGGGAACTTTCTTTGAGTGATACCTGTGATACCTCTTTTTATCGCTTTCAACCTAGGGCTCTGGGACAGCCCTTTACACTGCATGCAGGCATTTTATTGTGACTAGTGACTTCTGCAACACAATACACTGTCTTTCACATTAATCTCAAAATGGTTATTTCTTCACACTCCGTTAACTTTAATACATTTTTGAACACTTTAAACAAAATCTATTACAAATTTCTCCTTGAATGCAGTCTCATCATTACAGCAATTATCAAGTCTTTTCATTAAGAGCCAAACACACAACAATACAAATGTAACACTATATAGCTTCCAAAGACAAACAAATCACATGAAAAACACCACAGAAACTCATAATTATCTACACAAGCTATGCAGAAACACACAAAAAATGGCCCCATCAGCATAAATACAATTTTAGTTAAAATAAACAAATGATACTGCATACAATGATAAAGCAGAAGTAATGCACATGTCCTATGAATTTTCTAACAATTCACAGCTGTTATGAAACTTTCCCATTGCTTAATTTAACCTTCAGTATCTAAAATATCTAGTCTTTTTACTGGGTTCTGGGCTTGTACTCAGTTTTGCAGATACGTGATCCATACATACGGTTATCCTCTAAATCAGAGGGCTGTGAGGATGTAAAGAACAATAAGTGTCATGCTGTTATTTCATCCCGTAGAGAAACCCTTCAGAGAAATTACACCTGTAACGTTTGTGCATTTAGCTGCTATCTTACTGGCAACAGGTAAAGATAACCCCCTGGGTGCTCAGCTTTGATCCTCGCAACGCTCTTCAGTTATAGAAATCCCTTTCATCACATGACCTCAAAGCCACAGATCAAAGATAAATGTAGCTGGGTGTAAGAACCAATCATCACCTCCGCTGATTAGGTATCGGAGCCCGTAAAGACCAGATGAACGTGAGCCACGATGTTCCGGCAGAATCTTTGGTATGCGTTTAAATATGGAAAATATTGACAAAATTATGACAACCTCTAACCGCCTCAGGTAATCAAAGACACACTACTGTTTCTGATCGATCTGAATTTAACATGCAGAAAATACAAACATCTCTCAGTTCTGATCAAAGACTTTACTTAACTGCTCACATCAGAATACTTTAACTGGACGGACACACATGGGAATATTTTAAGAAATAATATGGAAACTATATACAGAATAATGCATGGAAAATGTATCTGATCAATAGCTTTTTCCAAGTGATTTGAAGAGAAGCTAAACAATTTCATTATCAAACACAAGCTAATTTGTGAAAGTTGGTTGCTCTGTAACAGTTTAACAGTTTGAGTGCTATTTTTCATATTGTTATGTTTACCATGTGCAATATTCACTAATGGATTCACCAGGGATCATCTTATCTATGTGTTATTGTTCCATCCATTTAGGTTGGAATCTTCTTGATGCTGTGAAGGAGCACTGCGATGCAAAATAACAATAATCGTAAATTCCACTCAAAATGCTTCAAAACAAAAACAACGAGTAGAAAGTACAGATGTAGGCAGTAAAAGGAAAAAAGTCACTCGGTACAGATACCTGAAAACTCAGTAATGAAGTGTTTATACTTAGTTACTTATTACCTCTCACCCTTAATGTCATCGTTTCATTAATGGGACATGTACGGTGGTGACATTAATGGACCGACCTGGTACAGTCTGTTCAGTAAAACAAGTTTCCCCAGATGAGTTCAAAATTAACAGATGTTGGTACTAACAGGCTGCATTAACATATGGCCCATACATCTGTCCACTGGGAGCCCATGGTTGTGACCATTTATATAAAAGCCTGTTAGAGGAAAATTCATTAGTGAAACTGATGTATAAATGCTTGTTTTGTTTGAAAAAAAAACAAACATTTTCTCTCCCACTTTGCTTTCTCTTTTTCTGTCATTACATGTTGTCTCTGAGTTTGTTCATCTACCATAACTGGGCCCAGACTCTAACAAAAGAGTTTCAACCAATTGAAATGAACCCCCAAAGCCACTGTATCTTTTTACAACTGTACTTTTTCAGCAAGTAAACACAGCAGTTAAAGTTTGATAAGACAGTGACGGTTGCCTTTTGTTTTTAAAGGATATACACACCACAGTCTCACACAGAGCCAAGGTAAGCTGTCAAACAAAACCTCCCTCCGAGCCATATCCTCCCCCCTCACCTGTCGTCTGATGAGATTGGCTGATGGCAGATCGACAGTCCTGACACATCTGCACATCGAGGACAAACAGGAGATGTTGTCTGGGTCGATGCTAAATACATCGCCCGTCACACAGCAGAGCAGGACAGGACAGAGGTACAGCACACTGGAACACAAAGGACATTATTACTCAATCTTACATTCAAAATTATATGAAAAATACTCAAAATTACATTCATATGAATTATAACTCCTGTTAGGTTTTGTTTCAACATGATAATTAAAGGTTAATTGACTCCACTTGGAAATGTGTTGGTTTGTGAGAGTTTGTGAAATGTTGCGTTTTGACCATCAGAGTACAAAAGTGTGATTTGGTTCTGCAACTGAGATGTTTCCCCTCCCTGTGCGATCTGTTTCCTGACAGTCCTCTGTCAGGGTTAAGGCTGTAAGTGACTGACTTAATGGCTGACTAACTTTGTTCTGACTGACTGACTGTTCTGACTCGTCTTTCCACCCTGAGCCGCAGAGGGATTAATGCCTTTTGGATCAATACTAAACACATTCTGTCCTCCAAAATCACATCAGCAGGATGTGAAGTCCTCAACAGGAAGGACGAGTTTCATCTATTTAACTGTTTCTCTTTTACTCTGTCAGTCATAATTATTTGCAGAGTGTTTCCTCTTAGGTAAATATTAAGCCACTTAGACATTGCTTATCACTAATATGCAGATAACGCTCAATTACATCACATTTGAACCTCAAAATGTAGTGAAATTGTTCTAAATAACTGCCTAAAAACTGGATGACAGAATTTCTTACAGATGAACCCAGAGGCCCTGTCCACACTAATGTTTTTGTTTTAAAACACAGAACTTTTAACACCTAGTGTCCACACTACTCCGGTGTTTTAACCTCCCTAAAACAGAGCGTTTTTGAAGCTGACCCTGTATTAGTTCAGAAACTTCAGGGCTGCACTGTAGTGTGGACAGACAACAACGCTGACACCCACATTTGCTGCCTGATTGGTCCCTTTGGTCATTACGTATTCTTCCCGGATTCGTTGAGCCCCTTTCTCATGTCCATTTCTGGAAGTAAACAAGCTGTCGCCCCTGACTAGCAGTCACAGACTAGTATCATCAACTACTCTCGTCATGTGATGTGTTTCAGCCAGGAAATCGTTTTCATTTTAAAAACAGAAGTTCATAACCCAGTCGGGTAGAATAACTGAATAGTTATTTCCCTTTGTACGAGGAGAAATGCAGCTGAACACAGGTCATGGTGAAATGAAGATGGTTATTCATAATTTAATCTTTCTCATCTCAACTTGACTACTGTAACTCTCTTTACTTGTCTTAGCAAATCATCTTTAGATCATTTATTAGAGCCTTTTTGAAGAGGCTCCGCTCTTAATCCCTCTGCATTCGATCCCAACCAAAGTTAGAATTAAGTGGAAGCTTCAGCCGTTCTGGAAGGTCCTCTGGTTGGGATTGGCGGTTTGTTGCTCCAGACTCAAAACCAAAGGAAACTGCTATTGAGGTTCCAGCTCACAAATCCATATGTTCAAACAAAGGCTAATTATTTCTGAAAACTAAACAAAATAACAAAACTTGGTGTGAAAAAAAGAAGTTGCCTGAAATAAAAAAAATAACCTTTGCCAATGCCAATAGTCCACCTTCTTCTTGTACCACATTATTATTAAACCAAATTATGACCTATGTTTTCCTTTTGTGATTTGTAATAATTGCAGGATTAAGAGTGATCTTAATCCTGTGTGTCTGCCATGTCTGTAATTGTAAATTAAAAATTCAACCGCATATTACCTGCCCTATTTCACCAAGCATAGAAGTCCCATGTGAATTGACATCTCTGATCTATTCTGCTTATTTCCCAGTTGAGAACTAAAGAGTGCTGTGCTGCCAAGTATGGATTAAAGCTCTACAAGTGTTTTGGGTGCAAATTTAATAGATTAATGCTGCGACACAGCATTGAGACCCATTCACAGAGCTCAAACTCGAGTCCTTCAAAAAAGCAAAATCTCAAAAGGTGAGAGGATGAATGTAAATGACATTTGAAGATGGAAGATGGAAAACTGAGGCGGAGATGGGCAGAAAGATAGAACAAAGGCAAGATAGATGATAAACAAGACACAGCTGAGATAGATGAGTGGAGGGATAAGACACAAAGACAGGAAGTAAAAACCAACAAGGCCACGTGAGGAAGGTGAATACAGTATCTCTACTTCTTCCATGTATTTTGCACATAAGTCTTGTACTTTGGGTGGATATGAAATCTATCTTCCAGGTTTTGAGCCAGTTTTACATCAGCAGATGTCTGAAATGTCTGCTGCTGCTGTTGTTGTTTTATCCAGTTGATTTTTTCTGGTTAATGACACAAACGCACTCACTGCCACATCTTTTATAGTTGTCCTTTGCAGACGGTTGTTCATCTGCCCTCTGTGAATAGACGTTTATGGTATATGGAAACACTGCAGTTTAGCAAACCCGCTTTAAAAACCTATTCAGACTTGTAACACCACTCTCTCTTACTCCTCTGTTGTTTAAAGAGTTTGATACCCTAAGTTATTGTAAAAGACTTTGTGACATTCTGCTCTTGAAATGTGTTAAGTACATAAAATTAAATTAGCCCGAACAGTGGGCGTATAGTCAGAATGATGTGTTCGTGTTTGTGGAATTTTCATTAACCTTTAGGTATGACAGATTGACAGGCAAAAACACCACTGAGCTTTTAACAAAATCCTCTTTATCTTTGTCGGTAAATGTCACTTGAACACCCTCCTTAGATTTGGCAGGAACAGACTTTTCTTATGAAAATAAAGGAGAGATTAATTTAGAGAAGTTTTAAACTTCAGGCCCAAAGGAACTTTATGTCAGATGAGGCCAGACACTCAATTCCTGCTCATCAGGCGTAATATTGGATGTCATGAAGACTGACATCGTTAACATGGTTGCAATGTACTTTGTGGTAAAGTGTGTATTAATTAAATGTCATTCATTCAAGTCTGACAAACAAAAACTCTGGAGAGTACTTGAAGTGCACATCTTCACAATTGTGAGACAATTTACTGTAATGACTGTAAATTAAAATTTGTTCATTGCTTTCACAAATAGAAGTAATCCATGTGCTTGGTTTGGTACTGACGTCATATAAAACCATTAAGACTGAATTCTTCTTTTTTCAGTGTACCGTGCCAGAGAAGGTGAGTAAAAGGTTGTGATGTGATGAAGTAAAAGCTGCATCTTTGACTCATACAAAGGCTTAACAAAGAAGGATGCACTGAATAGCAGTAAAAACATATTTTTAGACAATTTCTGACACGAAGGCCTGATTAAAGATGGAGTTTTATATTTTTTTGGTAAAAAGTATAGTCGTAGTAGTAAAGTGGTCAGTGTTTTACTATTAAATATGATGCTTTTGGATTTATTTTACTGCTGCATTCATGTATGTGTTGCATTTTTGTGCTGTACGTGTTTAAGGTTGAGTTCATTTGAACTACTTTATATACTATTGGTAGTTTAATCAATGCATCATATTCAAGGTCATCATATGTTTGAGCGTCACTGTCCTGTGAGAACCAAGTATCTCTAAAGACTCTTTTCTAGAGCTCCGTTTTCAGCTTTGTGACGATGCAATTTCCAGTGAAACCAAGAGGTTTTTAAAGAGTTTATTACCCTTGCCCCCATGAGGGTATTGCAGTCAGGTCTGCCTGTCTGTCCACACCTGTAACTCAAAATTTACAGCATATTTCAACTTCATACACAACGTAGGTCTCTACCGGATCTCATTTCTCCCCCAAGATGGTCCTGATCTGGATTTTTTTAAGGGATTCTTCACCATTGGGAGATTTTTGTCATTTTCTCAGAAATGAAGGCAGTTATTGCTCTGAAAAAGAAAAAAAAATCACCCACATGCTGCATAACAATATCTATTAACATGATCCACTTCTAGCTGATCTAGAGGTGATCCAGAAGAACTCATTTTCATTTCATTTCTAAATCCATAATTTTTGACGGGTGTTCTTGACCTCAGTACTGAGTAACTTCAGATTTGTTTTTTACGCTCATTGTTCATTCATTTTTCATATAAAACTTGTTCAC
>JAPQRN010000007.1:22733949-22749731 GCA_037367275.1 Coranthus polyacanthus
TTGAGTTCTGTTTCTATGACAGACAGCTCCACTGTAACTGTGGTTAATAGGTTACACCAACAAGACTGTAAAATGTTGTTACACAGTGCTTGATGAAGTTTACCATTTCACGAGTCAGTAAGCTAGTGTTTAGCATCAGCTCACCCATGACCCCTTGCACCGCTAGGTGTTGCACTTCCCCTGAATGAGAGTGTAGTGTCTCCAGTCCACTTGATGGCGGTAATGCACCTCTAAGCTGATTTGTCAACCATCAGTAAACACTAAATAAGAAGAAGAAGCAGGCTCGAAGCAGCACTATCTCCAGTGCTGGCACAGCTCTAATAATGTGTGGAGAAACACAAACAACACCGCAATCAGTTCTGCCATGACTTTTTCCTACAATGTTTACAGGTTACCTCCTCTATGTTTTTGGCCCACCTCTTTCATCAGCTTGGTGCAGTTTTAGCTTTCATGGAAACATCATGTTTCCTCTCATTGTTGCCCAAAAAAACACAAACTTTCTAGCAAACAGGTGCAATGTGCACCTTGTGCATATTCCTCCCCCCTCTTCTGAAATGTGATCTCCTTCATGTTGTCGGCGTCTACTCTGTAGTAAACTACTGATCAGACACTAGTGACTCCGTTAGTCTGTTTGTAACAAACATAACATTATGTTCAAGTTGTCATGTTGCTTATTGCTAATGCAAAACAAGTTGTATTTAGTGCTGTGATGCCATCAGCACAGGTTGCTGATGTAGGACACTTTTTAATCTGCCTGGCATAGGACCTGTCATAATGACAAATGTCGGTTCAGCTGGTTTGAATAAATCAAACAAGTTGAAGGTCCAACACTGTACTAGAGCGGCATAACTGGAAACTGACCCAACTCCAGTCGGAACACAAAAACGAATAAACATTGCTTCTTTTTCCCCTTTTCCCTAGATACCTGACTTTCAGGTTGCTCCTCAGCCCTGGCGGCATTGTGACAGCCTGGGCTCCACGTGCACCACCTTTTTTCTATTTACCTGCCAGTTTCAATGAATAGTAATGAGCATTGTTGTTGTTTCTCTGTTGGCTGATGACCTTTCAGTCTCTCCTGGCACAGATATTACTCCATCTCACAGAAATGAATTGCACTGGTATATAGAGGCCATCAGCAGGTTTAATGCATGTTTAATAGGCCTCCCTGTGTTTGTCATCTGCTGCTGCCAATCTGTCACAACATAGCAAATGCAGACATACATTATACATACATTAATGAGATAAGAGCTGTTTGCTGGATGCGCACAAAGCTCAATGTAACCCCAACTGTTTGCACATAAAAAAACAGCAGATTGTATCGAAACAATGACAGAGAAAACAGTTAAACAAACCTCTGATCTTCACAGGCTATGAACAGGTTGTTTTAACCAAGCAAAACACAAGGTAATTAAGCACTTTTTCTCAAGTACTATACTTAAAGGAGCTATTTGTAATATTTTCATTTTGAAGTATTCCAAAATGACCTCAAATTATCATTAGAGTGTTTAGAAAGAACAGTTCTGACATGTATTGCTGAGAGTCAGTAATGAGTCACTGAAGCGTTGAGTCTGCCCTCACAGCCTCAGTCCGACAAACAGTAAATAGGAAGTAGCCTAGCTGTACTTGCCAGGCCAGTTCTAACCACTTTTCATCCACGTGGACGCACAACTAGTGAACGGTAAATGCAACGATGGCTGAAGCTTTTTGGAAACCTTTAAAAATACCACCACCTGCTGATAAGAAACAACAGGCCTTATGCAAGAACCCCTCAAACTAATACATTCTTTCTTTATTGCAACATACGAGTGATTTAGGAGAACTTGCAGAGAACTTAGTTTTTCTTTAAATGATTACATATTCCATTACTTTGAAGAAATTTTCAGTTTGAAAATCCTCTACACTTCATAAGGAGTTGACACATCTCGAGGCATACATGGCATTCATCATGTTTATATAATTTACACAGTTTTCTGAAGTTGTGGTACAGATGTACGAGCCCATCATACTAATAAAAGGAGGACAAAGAACAGATAAGAATACAGAAATGTGACAAAATGTGACTCATTGTTGATGTTACTTTCCTCTGGTTCTCATTGAATTAATTGATGCTGAACTTGAAATATTTTTTTATACACTGGTAAGGTGGGAATGTAGTGATAGCTTATAAAAGGTACAAAGTTATTGAAAGTGTTTCACTGAGTTCAACTGAGGCAGTTCTGACCATTCACAACAGACTTAGTGCAGCTATTGAAAACACAGGCTATAATTGAACTGAGGATACACAAACTGAAGTTCAATAATTTATTAAACAGAAGATTGAGGAACAAACAACAGAGTTTTGGCATGGAGTTTTGGGTAACAAATGAGCCTTTGAGCAGAAACTTTTTGTTACAGTTTTGAACTTCCATTTTTAAACTGAAGGTAAATAAAAGTGAATAAAGGTCATGGTGGTGTGTGGGTGCAAGTTTGGGGTTGTGTGTTATATGTTCATGGACAGAAAAAAAAAAAAAACGCTTGCTGAAACCTTGTCTGGGACTTCAGGAGGAAATGACAGAGCTGTTCAGCAGGTGGAAGGAATCTAGCCTATTGCCTTCAGCACTATGGCAAAAATTAAATATAGTCTTGGTAAAATTAGTGATTTGTATTTGGTCCTCTTAAATTTGATTTTTAAACATAACTTTTGGAACAACTACAGGAAATTACAGCAGAAACAGAGGGACAACTGAGCTGCAACAGTACTTTGTGGGAGCAGTTATCAACAGATGTATGGTCTGATGAAGAAATAAAAAGTTAACCTGAAAAAGCACATAAAAATGCTGAAACTTTGGATGTATTTTCTAAGACATGCAAGGACTGGAGTATAAAGTATCGCACTTGAAGTTGCTGCTGCTGGTAGTAATACCATAGTAATTATAATAATAATAATAGCATAGTGGCAAGAAAATTCATCTGTTCATTCAATTTTCTCTGTTCAAACAGAAAATGCTCCGTTGAACTGACAAGACTGACAACATCAGATGCACATCCGTCTACAAACCAATCAATGTCACATAGGGAGACGCAACATGTAGGTGATAATGGCAGGAGATAAGTAAGTCTGGAAAAGTTTTTCAATGCACTTGATGAATGTTGATGAATGTGAAACTAAAACTAACCTGATCAAATGTATAACAGTGGAACAAAAACATAGATTTTAGGGCCTTTTCACACCTGAAAGTCTGAACCACGGTCTATTATTTTCGTTTCTTTTCACAGAAAAATACTCTGCTTTATGCTGCCTAGTAACATTTATATTCAATTGGAGGTACCCCTGATTAAAGATGATATTTTACTACCCGTCATTTTAATACCTGACTTTTAAAGGCCCTATTATTAAATCTTATGTGACCAAACAGTCTTGCTTATTTTGGTCCATTTATGTTCCTTCTTTTATTAATCTCACCATCACAGAAAAACCATGAAACCTTGTCAAAAGCCACAGAAGCAAAGAGCATCTTCCCTGTTTTGGCTTGCTGCACCGTTATTTATTTGTCTGATTTCATGCCGTTTCACTATATACAGCACTGTTTTTTGTGGCAGGCAGACATTAGTGCTGTGCATCCAGCTGTGTAGAGTACATGTGCATATTTGTGTGCATACTGAAAGATAAATACTGAACTCACAGTTAGTAGTTATTAGTGTCAGAATTTGTTTTGGTGCGATCACACATTATTAGCTGCAGCATAAGGACACAGTCTTAGTATTTTTATGGTCGACATACTTTGTTTAGCAGTCGCTCTGGATACCCGCAGAGCTGACGGAGGCTTGTTTGACAAATAGCACGCGCTAATTGCAACCTGACCAATACGAAAACAAACCACAGACAGATATGCACCACAAGTTCAAACAGTCTTCGGAGAGTCGTGCGTTTCATCAGCACACAAACAAAGCAGCAGAGTTGTTCGTAACAATTGGTGGGTGGTCGGAAAAGGAGCATCTTGCGCAGATAGGCCATGTTTTTACAGCAGTGACGGATAGAATGCACACATTGTCTCAACAAAACTGAACTGATGAATAATAACTAAAGCTACACGCTGCAGTTCAGTGCATACCCTAAAGGCTGCACTTTAAACATTATGAGGTTGAATAAATAGCTGCTTTAGTATAGTCAGACACAGACCTGCAGAGCATAAACACTGAACTGTAAACACTTATTTCCCTCAAGCGGGGTGTTTAAGTTGAAACATAAGAGAACCTTAAAACTACAAGCTGGTTCTCATCTAAGGTATTATTTAAAGTTCCGATTAAATTTAAAGGGTTTTCAGCACTCTGCCTGCAAATAAGCTTCATTTTAACCAAGTCATTTGTGTTTTCTCAGGCTGTGTTCAGTTATTTAGCCTGCGTTCGTGAGTGTTTGCTACTGTGGTTTGTTGTGGAAAGTGGGCACTGTGTTGCTTTGGCTCCAAAATCTTTTAGAAATTTAGATGCCAGTTTTCTTCCAAATGAACTGCAGAGCTGTTTCCCAGAACCAGGGATAAGATCCACATGAACAACAGGAACAGACGAAAAAGGCCAGAGTTTTAAGGTGGATTGAGATGGAATCTGATCATCAGCACCTGGAAAGCACAGACGCGTCCATTAAAATCAGCTAAAATAATAACGAGGGCTGGATTGAATGTACTGAAATTCTAATTGTAAAAAGGTACAAGGTTTCCAAAAAACTCCAATAATCAAACAGTGATTAATGTGATTTTTGTTTACAGGCCAAAACAAAATTGTCCTTCTGTTTAAAATAAACAGTGTTTGTGCAGTAGCTTAATGAATCCCGTGATTATGTTAGTTTTAAATGAACATATTTTTTTTGCTTCCAAGTAGTTTAACCAAAGATGGTTGTTCTCCTCTCGTACACAAGCTTTGTTAAAGTTATTTTTATTTGGGTCCTCAAATTACTTTCCATTCCAAGTATTTCAAAGACTTTGAACAAGAAGCAGGTTTTTGATGTTACTAAATGTTATTATGATAATTGTAGACCTACTCATAACACTGAGCCTAGTATGAAAGGTTAGTTTCTGTTTGTTTCCCCCAATAACAACACGTACATAAAATGAAGCTATGAGTTATCAAATGTATATCCTTTATATCCTTTTGAAATGGCTGGTTTCATGATAATATTAAGGTGATACAGAAAGAACAGTCACCGTTTTCATGATGTATAGATTCAACTAGAAGAGACTTCACAACTTGAAATTGAAGTGATACAATTGATTTGTTGGGGGAAAGGTTTAGGTGCACACCCCCCCCCCCCGAGGAGTCTAGAGTCTCCTGGTGGTAGGTGGAGTGGGGGTGGCGGAGGGTGTTGGAGGGTGCCTGCGATCAAGAGGGACAATGAGGGCTCTGCTTTTGAATGAAATGACACATAATAGATGGTCTGAATGGAAGCAGTGTTTGGATGATAGGGATGGAGTGGGAGGTGGGAAGACAGCGAAGAGGCTGGACCAGAGAAAGACATGAGGAGCCCGGTTCAGTCTCATCATTGAACTGCAGTAAACTTTCAATAAACCAGGTGACTTGGTGATTTCGCAATGATTCTAAACCACAAACCTTTGCACCTGCAGCTTCCTGTTGTTCAAAATGTTTCAAACACTCATACAATACACTGACAAAACAGATCAATGTGGCCTAATAAACCAATGAAAACACCGCTGTAGGAAACAGGAAATTGCTGTTCCTCTCGTGTCCTTGGCCGCTGGCTGTTCTTCACTTATATAAGACAATGAGATTTCTCAATTATGCCATCCACAGTTGATTATTAATCCGGCAGCGAGATGTGAGTCAGCAGCGGCTTATTAGAGCACGTTTCACCACTTCTCTCCTCTCTTCACCTCGACTTTGTTTCCTCCTCCCATCGTCCCGCTACTTCTTATCTCTGTAATGCTCTCATTTGTTAATCCTGTCCACTCCTCCGTCCTGATGCTCACCCTGTCTGCTCATTTCCTCTCTTCTCACTGCGCTGAATGTTCTGCTACATCTTCATTTACCACTTTCTCCTCTTTTAAACCATCAGTGTCTTTCTAGAAACAGTGTTTGTAATCCAAACAAAATAAAATAAGAAAACACGAGCCTCTGCTTCAAACCACTCAGCTCGGTTCACTCCAACAAACTGAGTCAAGAGACTTAAGTGTGTAGAAATTTAACAGTTTAGGATCCAAAGGTGAAGGTCGGCTTGAAAAAAATAATTGAATTTATACTACACATTCTCACTCCCAACTCATCCCACAGTAACGCTTGGTCAGGGCGTCACATTTTGACCCATAGGGTATCCTTAGCATAGAGCATCATTTTCTGACGCACGAGGTAGTCCAAAAAATGTCTAGACAACACTACAGATACGGTTTGGTTAGGTTTATGCATAAAAACACCTTGGTAAGGGTTCGAAGAAGGGATTAGGGTTAGGACAAAAAAGGAGAACAGTTAAATTAAGAAAGACAAAGACAGAAAACACAAAAATAAATGAAATGGGACATAAACACTGGTCTCCTGTGTGTAAGTCCACAAAGTTAAGTGTTCCACCATAACCACCCCAACCACCTCATACTATGGTTTTTGCTACTTAACAAAGTCTCTTGGATCATGTCATCAATTTCCAAATGTCTAAGGATTTATATTGACTTTTATCTGGTTCCCTGTGTGCCAAAAAATGATGCTACAGCGGTACCACAGGCATGAAAATGGACAAAAAGGGCTCATGACCAAGTGGCTGTACGTGCTGACTTGGGAGTGAGAATGGGCTCATTTATACATATTTGAAAAAAAAAAAATTAAATAGTCTTTAGTAACCAAGAGTATAGATACCATGTTAGTAATTTAGAACAAAAGTTCCCACCCAGTAAACAAAATGGATCAGTGATTATTTGTTGGATACATCCATTCACATTTTGATCACCAATTTGTACATCCTTGACTCCTTTCCTCACATCTTACTTCCTCCCACTCAAGGAGACACAAGGAGAGAGGAGTCGAAGCAACAAACATTTAACAAAACGAGTCATCCTCACCTTGAACCCGTCATTTTAAATAAAGCGGGTAAAATATGACGTGTGTAACAGCTGCATCATCTGTCTGTTATTTAGTTACAGTTACCGCTGTATTTTATGATCTCTGTCAGATCAGCAGAACAGTGTTCATATAAACTTATAATTGACTTTTAATTCAATTCACAATGTGACGGTAATGTGACAGGTAGGCAATTTAGGGATGTCATACTTTTTTTTTAATTATCACACAAGTTTGATCATGCATTTGATCATTTTAAGTAACTAATACAATGTCTGAATAAGGAAAACCGTCACTTTTAAAGTCCTGTATAATGTGGGTCTTTTATACGTTACAGACGCCGACCACTGAAAAGACTTTCATAAAAGGATTCACCTGTGTATCTTTGATCATAGCTCCTCCATCACTCCTTGATGTGCATTTTAGGAATCAAGACATCCTTAAAGGTCGCGCACTGGAGATCGATTTTCGGGTTAAAAGCAGGTGGACTGAAAAATTTGTTCTGGTATAAGAAAATATTATCCTGCACAGAAAAATGGTAAGAAGGAAAAAAGACAAAAAAAAGGATGCACTCACTATGATGATATGAAGAATAAAATGAGAAACATGCTGCCTGGACTTACAGACTGTTTAAACAGAGGACTGTGATCATTCAGGTATTTATTACTTTGATGTAGATGTTCAACAGTTAACTTAGTTTCTAATAAAATTAACTATACATTTCCAATGGTGATAGATTTTTTCAGGGATGGTGATATTGGCTTTTACCTGGTTACTATATCAACCTTTAAAAATCCACTATTGGTCGACCTTTACTACATAGTGGAAGAACCTACATAGTCAATAAAATAAAATGACAGATCGTAAATACAGGGCATAATAGATTAAATGATGATTATTAACCCAAACCATCATCTTTCCTCAAGTCTAACCAAACCTTGCATTTTGAAACACAGAAGTAAAGTTTAAAGAAGTGTAAGTGCAATAAACACAATAAGACAAGGATACAGTGCAAATTATAAATTCAAAGAGACACGCACAAAAAAAAAGAACTAGAAAACATGACTGTTTTACAAGATTTTCCAACAAAGGAAAAGTAGAAGAAAGAAAACAACAGCAGCTCCAACAACAAATCATGATGATAAAAAGTGAACAACAGAATATAAATATGGTGGAAAAGCAATAAAACAACAGAAAGATACAGTAAAAAGTGACAAGAGAAATAAAACTGTTTTTCTCAGTGGCCGTTTGTGGTGGTGTTCCCCCTCAGTGCTGAACTCTCTGGTTGATTAGATTTACTGTTGCTATGAGTCGATGACGGCAGTGTGGGCGGGGAAGAGCAGTAAAGGATTATTATGCAGTAATGAAGTTACATCACAGGTTCTGGTGACCTTTCCACCTACATTTGACTGAAGGAGCGCCAGAGGTCGAACATTGAGAGTCAAGCAGCCAGGAATGCATTTGGTTAAACAATTCTGCTTTAAGTTACAAGAAGAAACATGGAAAAAATGACTTTCAACATGAAACTGGCTGAAAATCTCTGCCTTAGCTGCTAGTTGGTGTGAAATTAATTCTGGGATATGTTGCTTTCCTTGGTAAGATTTGGTTTTTAATTGACTAGTTGTGGACTTTGAATTGAACAGTAGTAGTGACTGATAACATGCCACAAGAACACAGAAAGGAACTCAAATCTACACCTTTCCTCAAGTTATGGTAAGAAATGATCAGCTTCGTACAACCAGCACAGCCCCTGTGTTAGACACATCATGTGCCACTGATTTGTAAAAGGAAAACAGAACAGACACCCTCCCCTGTCCAACAACAAACTGTCTACAGCACCAACATGTTACTCTGAATAAATGCAGGCTGACATTACAGATTTGCATCCTCCAGTGATGGTAAAAAATGATGATTGTTATAGATTTTGGATGTGTTTTGTTAACAAACTAGTGTTCCCTTCTCATCTCTAAGATAGGAACATGTCACTCAGTGCAATGATGAGGCCCAGTGGAGCTCTACAGCACAGACAAATAAGATACATCAGATACACAGACAATACTGTTTGTAGGATGGATTCATAGCTGGTGTTATGGGGTGTTCAGACCAAAAGCAAAGGAACTTTTTGTGATGCAGTTACATCCAAAGTGATGAATACAAAGACAGGAATAGATGTATGTTTATGCCAGGTGATATGAATAGATGGTTGGTCCATAGGGGGCGCAGGATGTTGGCCAAAACAGTGTGTATGTGAACAATGATGCTGTGCTCTCATTGGAGGATAAAAGAATCACCTCAGGGCACACATATTTGCGCCCATAGCCAATCAGAATAATTTTTAGTTTCTTTATGTGATTGGATAATTTTCGCTGGGTCGCCAGGACTCCAGGATGAATGTAAAGCAGAAGATTAACCTGCTCCAAATTTAGTCCAGTTTAGTCCTGTTCAGCCTGTTATACCTCCGTTTAGTCTCCTCCACCTCTGTGTCTACCCATGGACTGAAGATTAACAGAGTATGAGGCCAAACGTCACTACTTGGCTACATAGGTAATGTACGGCCCCTATTATGGCAGGTGGTCTGTGGTTAAGTGGATAGGTTCACCTTGGAGACTGGGGTTTGGTTCTTGTGAATTACATACATTTTCCTTTTTTTGGTTCGTTTTTTTGCAAAAAAAAAAAGCACTAAAATGCAACCAGGGTTTAGTCAAACATTAAAATCAAAGGCTTATTACATGTCAACAGACACATATCAGCTGACAGACACATCAAAAATTTAGCTCTGCACGCAAATTTATAACTGCTGGTTTAGCACCAATGCACTGTGCACAAGTGGAAAAAATGGTGCTGTGTCACAAAAACCTAACAGTGTTGAGAATCTCCTCACATCACCAAGAATCAGAAATGGAGGACGAACATAATCGGCATGTTTCCGTCAATGTCAAGGCTTTCCATAGGTTTTTTGGGGCCTTATTTGCTGGTGGTTGTGGGGCCCTGAGTGTGGGGGTCCTTTTATACAATATATAATATTACAACATTTATAAACACGCACCGGCTGTCGATGTTCACATTACTCAGGCATTAGAATGAAAAAAGTTAAATGAAAGGGTTCACTGATAAAGTAAACATGTTGTCTGTAGGTAATGCTTGTGGATCAGAGTGTGGTAAAAACTGATGGGGATCCTATGTAAAAAAAAAAAAAAAAAACATAATTCAAATTGATTAAAATTTACTACAGTATATACTGTTTCTATATAATACAACCCCAATTAAAAAAATGGTAGGAAGAATATGGAAAATGCAAATTCAAAAAATAATACAGTAATATTAAAATGGACTTTAACTGGTCGACTTCATTTCATTTGTAAATATACATCCATACCTCACATTCAGGTGGCAACACATTCAAGAAATACAGGTTGGGACAGGAGTAATTTAGGGCTAATAGTGAGTTAAAATAATCAAATAATGTGTTTTGGAACAGGTGACGTGAAGAGGTGATTGTCATCGTGATTTGGTTCAAAAGCAGCATTCAGGGAAGGTCTAGTCCTTCAGCCGAGGATTGCCAGTTTTTTCAACAAATGCATGAGAAAATTATTGAATTTTTTGAAAACAATGTTCCTTAAAGAAAGATTGGAAAGGGTTTGGATATTTCACCCTCTACGGTGCACAATTAACTCCAAAAACCCACAAGAAACATGAGGTGAAAATTGGCCTCAAGTTTGGTCTGAACACACCATTATTCTTTCCATAGAATTTGTTGACAGAACAAAAGTACAAATTAAGTGAAGATAAATTTAAACTCTTACCGCCTTCAACAACCCACTCCAACCACAAAAATGAGGAGGTGAACTTTTTAATGCTTTTCTGACGTTTCAGTGGTTAAACTATTTTTGCCTTCATCTCACTAAACAAACGTCAGAGCTACTGAGACTCAAACACACTTCCTTCACACTGATGCAGATTTGTTAAATGTGCTTCAAGTCTCTGAAGGGAAGAAAAGCATCACAACTGAAGACAGGAAATATTCCCACAGCAGTAAGCTGGTGGAGTCGAGTTTCTTGGTGGTGCAGATTAATAATTACACGGCTGACTAGTTTTTCCCTGGTTTCTGTCATTACTGCACACACTAAACAGCTTTATTTTCTTAGCGTATGTGTGCAGACACGACTTTCCATTTTTTTTACTATTCTGTATGAGACTGGGTGTTAAACTTAGTAGTGTGTGTGTGTGTGAGATCCAAGCTATCCGTCTTTGAGTGTTTTAATTACAGCTGCTAATTGAGCTGTTAAGCCAACCTCTGTCTTGATTACATATATTCTAACTGGTCTCTGGGCAGCTCTGCACTCGGCTGCAGCAGCTGCATCATGTGTGTTCAAAAAGCTCATGTGATGCCAATTTGTCCATAACTAGAACCAAAAAAAAACTTGGACACATTATATTTTCATTCTTTACAGTGTCTGCTGTGAATTCTTAATATTAACATCAGTGGTGGAAAGAAACCTTTACTACCTTTACCTTTACAAAGTACACAAGTACAATTTTAAGGTACTTTTGTCCAAAGTGTTCATCTGTTACAAATAAGACCCCAGGAATTTGAAGCTAATAGCTATTTTTGCTTGGCTAGAATTATTAAAACTATAGTATAAGCCACTAGAAGACCATGGGCCTTAAAACTATAAAAAAGACAAAATTTAAGCGAGTAGTGCTTATTAAAAGCAATAAAAACACAGTTATTTAAGATAAACTTCATATCCTTCATGCGGAGAAGTTGTGGTCTCACTCTTAATAGATAAGGAAAACAATTTTGTTCCTCTGCTGGGATATTATGTAAAACATTACTTTAGCTTGTTACTGATTAATTCTAACTCAGTATTAGCTGGAATATCTTATTAAGATAAAGTTAGGTCCCTGTGTTTACAAGTTAGGGGGATTTAAGTTGATCTAGTTACACAAATGCAATACAATATGTATAATTATGTATTCATTAGTGTATAATAATCTTTGAGTTTCCATTATCTTAGAAGGAGTCGTTTATATTTACAGAGTGAGCAGGTCACCTCCCATGGAGTCCACTATGTTTCTCCAGGAGATCTGAATGGACTTCTTCATCTTTCTGTTTTATTGTGAGTGCATCGGCTTAACCCTCTATGGCATGATATTTTTATGAGGAAAAAAATATTTCAATCTAGTTTTGGGAGCTTGGGGAGTCCTTATAATATATCAATCATAAAATGTGTTGTCCCCCCCACCACCAGATTTTGGTTTGTTGCATCAGGGCAATATTGCCTTAACCAGAAAGAAAAATTTAAAAAAATCAATTTAAATATTATTATAAATATTAAAACTAAATATTACACACTGAAGCTTTAAAATGAGATTACTATTCTCATGAACAACGTGCTTGACAAGATTATTTTCTTTTTCGAAGACTCATTTACCAGAAACAAGGCTTTTCTTTCTTTCTGTTTTCCGTGAACAGGCAGGTGAAGTGTTTTAATTATGTTATTCAACAACTGAGGGAAAAGGCAGTTTTCCATAAAATGGAAAGTCGCAAAAAAGAAAAGGCAAATTATATGTTTCCATAAACTGGTTTGGAGTGAATAAACTAGGCTGAAGGTGGTGCTGTAGACTATGTTACAATGTAATTTTTATAAACACAGTAGAAGAAGTCAAGCATTCTGTTGCTGTTTTCCATCAAAAATGGCTGCAATGACCGAAGAATAATTTTTTCTCATCGGTCCACACATCCAGACAAGTTTTCACACCTTTTCAGAAAATTTGGGAAGATGGTGCAAAAAGCCGATCAGTCAGCTGATCAATCACGTGAGTTAAATGTTCACCACATCAGGATTTATTCAAAAAAGGTGTTTCCATGTGCCACTATGTGCATTACGGTGGCAAAAAGCACCTTGAGCAAATGAAAAATTCCTGGACGTTTTAAAAATTTTGCCATTTCCATAAACATTTTCTAATTTGAATCTTGAAAATGTGCATTAAATACATACCTGGGATGAAGTGTTTCAAAGAGACATACACAATTTACCAGTTTCATCTTCATTTTGTGGATGAATTGAAGCCACCGATCTCTTCTTTTACTGCTCTTTGGGGAGGTAAACAAAAATTAAAACCTTGCAGCAGCTCTTAGACACGGTGTTACTAGTTTTTTCCTTTTGTGACTGTTGGTTTCACAGTGCTGGGTTTCACCTAGACGTTGTTGTCGTTCTGAAAACAGGGTGACGTTTGATTGCTCTGATCCATTTTCACAGGACTGATGCTTTAACATGACCACTAGATGATGCTCAACAACAAAACTGTGCTTATTAGAACCCACAAACGCACTGTGGGCTCAGTGCTTAAGGGAGGACAGCATTGTTTAAAATGTTTTTAATTCCCCCAACAGCCAGAAAACTTCTGGAACTTTGGAAGCAGAGGAACAACAAACCTCAGGATCTCAACTTGTACGAGAAAGTCCCCTTTGTCCATTTCTGTTGGGCAATGACAATGTTTGAAATAATGAGTAAATAGCAGGGAAGGCTTTCCAACATTTAGCCACTCTCACTCTCTCTAGTTGCCTCCATCTCTGTCAGACCTTCCAGAAGATTCCCTACCCCCTCTGTCAGTATTCGCGCCTCCTCCCAACCCCCCCGGTGCCTTAGGATAGCAGCTGATAAACACTCCAACAGCTCGTCCTCGTCTGTCAGTCCGAGCACTCGACACAGGAAAAACAACTTTTCTAAATTCAACATAATCTCTCGCTAATATTCTGCCTCAATCTTCGCGGTGTCAGGAGGCGACACAGAGAAACAAATTATAGTGTGAAGGGTGTTTTCTTTTCTTTTCTGCTTTGTGCTTTCCCCCCCAGAGCGAACTAATGTGTGTGTGTGTGTGTGAACTCAATTAATGCTGGGTGGATAGTTCAGCTGTCAGTTTGAAACGCTGTCAACACACTCAGCCGTCCACACACCAGCTCAGATACACACTCACAAACAGAAGACTCACAACAAACTTGAGAACTGACTCAGTGGTTCTCACTCACACAAATCCTCCTGGCTGTAATCTCAGTAAAGGCATACTGGTTAATGAACTGGTTAATAAATGAGCCAAATGTTGGATGAAGGGTATGTTTTTGCAACGTGTCTAATGTAAGAAACAGTGTGTTGTGTTTTGCATGATTTTATCCCTATTCGCGTGGGGCTAGTATAACCTGAGGTCCTCTGGTAATTTCCTGGTAATGGGGTTTTTTTTGGTTGACCCTCACTCAAACTTTCATTTCCAACACAACCTCCATAGTTCTCGACCAAGAAATAAATGTGCGGAGGAAACTAAAAAATGTTGCAAATCTCAGAGATGTCGATCCACACTGGACCAATATTATCACAGGACCTCTGTGTTCACTGAAATAGGGTCGGTAATTTGCAATGGAATTTTTACAGACATGGCAAATTTACATGGGATTAAGATCACAGACGACCTGTGCAATTACCAGAGGTCCACAGGTAATACTAGCTCCGTGCGAACAGGGCTTTTGTTGAAGTCAGGGTTACAAACGTTAAGGTTTTGATGCTCTGCTCTAAGCTCTTCACTTTCAGTGTGTGAGGAAAAACTGTAAATATTTGATTAACTTTTTAAAAAATACATTTAAATTAATATTTTACAACATTAAATCTACTCAATAATATTACATGTCATTTTGTTGTCATAATTTTACAGTGAAGGCTCAAAAATACTTACGTTTAATTATTATTGAATTGTACTTCCTTCATTTGATCTGACAGTTACTCTAAAAGAATTTAATGTTTACTGCAAAAGTATATTGATTACAAATACCCATCATCAGTCTCCTTGATAACTAATAATTGATGTCTAATTAAAAAATCAGTAGTCGCAGCTTTGTTGACTTCCAGACTGTGGTGTGGCTCAGCTGAAAAATTACTTTTTTTAGAGTAATAAACATCTACATAAATATCAAAATACAGCAGGTAATAAGGAAGCAGGGCAACGTTTGACAGACAAGAAAGTGTTCAAAGTGTTTCTCAAAATATTCAAGCTGAGCTGGCAGCGTAATGAAGTCTGCATCGAGGGAATCAAAGTGAAGTAATCCATTTAGTTTGTTCTGAGTGTTCGCTGATAGTTTAATGCTATGGTTCGACCTTGTAGAGAACGTATGATGGATGTATCCTGATGCATTATTGGCCGACAGTCTAACAGCACAGTAAAGGGGTATATTTTAAAAAGTGCACGACTGACTATACAACAGTTAGAGGAGGTTTTGGCAAAGCTGGAGGACACTGGTGATGAATATGATCCACAAGCGTTACCTCATCTGTGCCTTTTTTTTCTGTTTTCTGTCACAGAAGATGGAAACATCTGGATTGCTGTCTGTAAGACACTTTTTTGATGTCATTTGGCAAATTGACAGAAACAGCCTTTATCTGAAACACGACAAAGACATTTGCACAATCGGTTCATAAGTTTTACGTTCATCATAACTGCAAGTTTAAAGAGTGAATGTGTCCAGATATTTATAGTTTTTTAAGACGCTGACAAATTATTATGACATTTCGGTATGAGACATTGCTTAAAGCAGCCATTTTTTAGAAGCTACCAATGGAAGTGTAGTTTTTAAATAAACTCCCTCCTCTACTTTATTTTGCTGCTTTCCCTTTTGACATTATTCTTTATTTCATCATCCACTTTTTCCTTTTTTCGTCCCTTTTCTCCTCGTTTTCCTCCCTTTCTACCCTCATTTCTTT
>JAPQRN010000007.1:22754026-22776772 GCA_037367275.1 Coranthus polyacanthus
TTTCAGCTTTTTGACAGTGTATTTTCCAGTGAATCCAAAAGCAGCTTTAAAGAGTTTATTTAACTTAAGGACGAGGATTTGAAACTAAAGAAAATAAAGGAAACACTTACACCCCTTTCTAACTGGACAAAGGACCCCTAACATCTGGCTTTGTCTTCAGTGAGTAAAGGTATAATCTGCATTTGAAGGAAACGCTGCACACAGGTGTATCTGCTATTTACCTATTACCTGCACAAAGTTATGACACATGTTGAAGTTCTGCATGTTGGCTTGTAAATAGCCAGGGTATACTAATAAGACAATATTTATTGAAAAGTAAAATCATGTGCTTACAATGTGAATGTGGTCAATTGCCTATTTTTGCATTTTAAAAAACGATATGCACATGATTTATTGGTGTAAAAACAGCATTAATCCTTCAGTTTGTCACAAACATTCAAAATCACTGGACTGGACTGGTTTTCACTGGACATGTAGGGAAGGAAAAACTGTAATCTGAAAAATAACTCACACTGTGCTTGGAAGATTTATGTGTCTCTTAAGGCCTCTAAAAATGATTGACATAATACAACCTGAAAAGAGAAGATCGACTCATAAGCAGCCTCAGACAAACACATGCAAGAAGGCTTTTCTTTATTTTAAAGGCCATAAAATAACAAGAACATAGCTCTAGATGGTCTGTGATGCTGCACAGCAGAGCTTGATGGAAATGTTGTTTTGCAGAAAAAATAGAAATTATGACCAGATGGTGGCAGCCATACAATATTGCTCAGATATTTCACTGAACCAGATGAACAATCATTCTTATTCTTTTGGCTAAAGAAGCGGGATTGCACTGTTTAAAACGATACACTTGAGACATTTTAATCAACTTTGATGAATATCCACAAAACCTTTCCAATAATTTAAGTATTGGACCAGAACCACGTCTTTTTGTAGCTCATGAGCAGTTTTTTACCACTAGAGGGCAGAAGATTGGCAAAACAAACATCTTGTCAGAAATATTTTATTATATATTTTCCAAAATATGTGCCTACACCAGCTATTCACTAAATATGTCTATGTTTGTGTCAGTCATGATGCAGCAGGTTTATCAGAGTGCAGCTACTTAAAACATTAGCTTGACCTTTTAAGTAGCTGTTGTTGTTAATATTATATTGAATATTAATCTGTGTGGTTAATATTCAATATAATCACACAGAATATTTGAAGCTAAAAAAAGGTTGTAAAGCTATAGGCCTGCAGAGTCGTCAACAACTGTAAACTTATTACATTTAATTTTCTTTCTATTTTACTTTTTGTCATCAACAGTTCCAGGATCACTACACTTTGACCTTATAGTGGAAGACCATGCATGTGAACATTAATCAGCACAAACCCACAGATTCAGGACGAAGATGCCCTTCACAGCTCATTAAAGTGACTGAATAAAACATTAGTTGCAACAATGCCCTTTTAATAGAAACTCGCCCTTTGCATATGGTTACTTGTTATCAAGCGAAGCATGAATGTGAGTATTGTTCCCTTGAGTGAATACAGTCAGTGTAGGTGATTCATGTGATTCCTCCCAGTGCACTCCCAAGAGCATAAATGGAGCGTTTTTTGATCAGAGAACCAGTGAATACAAGGCCTGAAGCAGAAGAAAGAAAGCATTGCCATATCTCTGCCCACATCGCCTGAAATACAGATATCATACAAAGCTCAGTGTCAGCACAAAAACTCAACACAAAGATCAAAAACAACGGAGGGAGAAAATTTCAGGGTTGTGTTCTTTGTTAAGGGCAACTGCTCCTCTGTAGGGGGTAGAAGAAGCATTTAATTTTTTATTATAATTCAGGTTTTTGCCCTTATTTTGAAAAAGATGATGGGTCTCATTCACAAACAAAAAAAAGCAGTGTGTGTACAAACATTTCATGCACAAATCTGGAATTAATCAATATTTTCTTAGCTGAATTTGTGCGTACTCCGCGCCCAAGATCATGTCTACTCAACGATGAAGGCCTGACTGTCTTAGAAGATGTAAACACACATCTTTAAACCAAATAGTAAAACCACAGTAATTCAAACGGCTTAATAGACAATAATTAAAACCATTTGGCCAAATGTATTAAATAACCATAGGATTAATACCCTCTCATCCTCATCAATTACTGTCATAATTAAATTATTCAACCATAAAAAGCTTACAATATAAGCTTTTTTTGTGAGATATTCTTTTGTTTTTTGGGAAACTAACTGTGTTGCTGCTGTGAATATTGCATTTTTGGCATCTCAGCTTGTTGTGACTAATCAGGTGATCCTCGTCCTCATTTCCTTCTGGTCAGGTATTCTTTTATGTGGCATCGACTTTAATGTCAAACCATTTCTTTTTTACCTAAGCTATGGACATGGACATTTTGTAACAATCGTTTCTCCCAGGGAAACACCTCAGAAAGTAAATCTTTTCTGGCCTCTACCCAGGACGATTTTGTTTCGGTTTCTTCAGTCGTGAAATTCTTTTGCTTTTTTACTTTAGGGGCCACTTGTCTCTGTTCTCTCTCTTTCCATGGAGAAATGGGGGGTGGAAGATTCCAAATAGCAGCACGTACCTGTCAGTTTAGAATAATTCTGATTCACTAACATACACACGGTGGTAATAAATTAGACACAAATATCTGTACTTTCTGCTCCTTACGTTTTGAAAACGACCAAAGATGACCCCTTGGTTTATAGAGCAGTGCATATCACACATGACAGACGTAGTGACGTAAAAGATGTAAAAAGACAAAACAGACGAGAGACTGAGACTTGACGGTTTCGAAAAGGTACTCTTTGAGGACATTTCAGAGCTTGTACTTTCATATTTTTACTTGAGTAAAGAACTTAAATCATTACTTCTACTTTTACCAGAGTTTACACAACTAACTGTACTTCTACCAGAGTAAAGATTGTGTGTCTTTTGCCACCTCTGCTATTCCACTAATATTACCATTTACATGAAGTTGTGCATGTAAATTAACGTAACATAAAATGCAATTCAGAATTGATTGTTTCACCATTTTCCACCAGTATGTGAACACAGCCTCCTCCTTTCATTCCTTCATCCACCTTTTATAAAAGGTTGACATTGGGATATTTGTGCATATCCACAAACCTGTTGACATCCAAGTCTCTGATCATATTTAAAGTAATAAAGTAGAAATGTGGGCTTTTCTTTCGGCCATGCATGTCTACTACAGACTGAAAAAACTGTTGGCTCGTTGATTTGGGTCGCAAACTGCAGTAAAAACCCCAACTGAGACACATATTGAATGTGCTGCGTACATGTCCAAAGAATGCTCCTAAAACCAGAATCATATCCTCACATCCCACACGTCTTAGTCAGAAAATGCTACATTTGGAATAAGACCTAATTCAGAATCAAATTTGAACATTGCAGCACAGAATAATAGTGGAATATCACTGTAAACCCTCAGATGTACTGTTAGGCACTATCATTGGTGAAAGGACAAAGTCACAGTTGCTGAGTGAAAAAAACTCAAAATCTTCAATACCCTGATGACTGAGGGTCCAGTTGGTTTGTGGAATTGATGAAAATCCCCTATTGTTAGAATAATGACAATAATCTTCAAAATGTTCTCGTTTCCAGTGTCATTCTAATGCTGATTGGCAGATAATATCAGCTGTTTTAAATCTCTACAAATTTAACACACAACAAAAGGTTTAATGACTTGCTAAGATGGATATTTTTTGAAGCATATCTGTCGCCCGAGGTTAGCGGCTGCTCAGCGAAGATCGGCTAATGAGCCAACTCGCCAAAGCCCATTTTCCAAGCCTCCAGCTGCTCCAAAACACAGATCAAACCCCTTCTTTTTGCAGCCTAGTCTCGCCATCATAAGCTGAAGAAAACGAGGAGTGAGGCTTAATCTGGGGTGGCACTGGTTCACTGTGCTGATAACACAGCAAACAAGAGAGGAGGCACGACCCAGGCTGAACTCCGCCAGAGCTCAGCGCTCGGGTCGAGTGAAAACGATCAAATTAAAATATGCTGAAGGAAATGCGAGTTCAAGTCAGGGCTATCCAGAGCTATTTAAAGACATTCTGTCTGTTTCACGGGATGAAAAATGTGATTTTGGGAATGGGACAGTTTCTGGAAGAGCTCATTAACACCTGACAAAAAAATCTGCAGCTTATTTTTTTCCTCCTCAAGAGTCCTCCGTTGTCCTGCAGTTGAGTTTATTGGCATAAAAACTGTTTTCACACTCAGAGACAAAGAAACCACGGGAAACCAATTTCAGACATATGATTACTCGTGTGTCATCAGAACGAAAGTGCTGTGAAGACGACAAAGAGTAATGTAGAAACCCGGCTGAGACAGGAAATAAAACACAGTGAAGTAATAAAAACCTTCTGTAGAAATTGAAATCTGGATTGCTGTTGAACTTTCCACTTTGCACATGGATCATTAGTGATATGATCAAGTCATTTAAATTCACAATATATGTTGCTCAGAATATTAAAAGATGCATTTTCATTTTCATCAGTTTCTTAATGGGCATTGGAAAACAGTGGCATACAAAATTTTAATGACAAGAGAATTATTCTAAAATAGATGCTTTGCATTTCTGACATCAATACACCGACCATGGGTTTTTAACAATTAATGTGACTTTTTCCTTTAAAATATGATAGAAGGATTCAGGTCTCAGCTGTGAAAAAGAAAATCAGAGATACATGATAATTCTTCCCTTCAAGGGGCAACAACTGCAGCTTGAAAGTGAAGCCAATGCAGAAGTATCGATCGAACTTCTTCCTAGAAATTGTACAGACTTTCGAGTTTGATTTGAATCAAATTTGCAGGTGTGAAACCTCCCCCAGACCATGGTACGGACCAACCTGCTGGTCTTTGGTCTGTTCACAAGAGGTGGTCTCAGTGTGCATCAAACTGAACCATGGTTTGATTCATGTTCAGTGTGAAAACAATTTTTGGATGGTTCCCCCTTTGGACCAATCGCAGGAAGTTTTATAAGGCTATCGGTGCCAATAAACAAAAGAGGAAGAAAAACAAACAGAAGACAGAAGAAGTTAAAAATGAACTGAATTAACAACTTGTCAACCAACCAGATGGATGTCCGACTATAAATGGAGATGCAGCACATGCAGCGTGAAAGCCAAATGAAGCAGATTAATGGACAACGTAAATAAATTAACCTTGCTTTCTTTCTTTTCTTGCTTTATATGGACCCACTAATAAGTGTATAGTGATGGTTGTTTTGTAAAGTTAGAGCAAAATTGGTAACGTTTGACCTTGATTGTCACCTGCTGGAATACTGTATTTCCTCAAATAAAAAACGAGAGTCAATTAAAAGCTGGGTCTATAATAAAAGCCAGGGATGAGGATGACATGAACAATTAAAAGCTGGTCCTCAAATACAGGCCAGGTAAAAATAATATAGATAAACTTCTGGTGTCTGTCATATTATGTACTGCCAGTTAAGAGCAATGTTCACTTCAACAAGTTTAATACATTCTACAACATAATCCAGCTATTTTCAACACTTTGTTTTTGTAGTTCACTCATCATCAGTTTCAGTCACTTCAGATGTGTGTCTTACATTTTCACCTAAAGTGTCATTTGTAGAAACTTACCAGCAACACAGGAAGACAACATTTACACAATAAAATATCTGTTAAGCAAATAATAGATTCTATCCATTGAAAAGTGTGAGGGCTTTTATTTTGTAGAAAGGTAATCTTTGTGGAAAAGCGCATTGCAGTACTTTTAACATCACAAACGGGAGTGGATCAAAATGAGGTTTTGCGCTACTTACGACCATTTCTACTCATTAAACAGAGGAAATTAGTAATAAAGGCCTTTCCATGAGTTTGGTGGAGTCTGGTCTACTTCTGCTAGGTTGCAGAGGTGACAACTATTTAGGGTGAGAAGTGTTCTGGAATGAACCTGGAATAAATGTATTGAAGTACACGAATTGAGATACAGGGTATGAACAGGAGCTCTGAAAGTCTGATTCAGCAGGCAGCGAGCTGTCAGTCACATCTGTCAATCAAAGCCCTAACAGTTTATTAATGGAGCAATGATTTACAAAAGTACTACTTGTACACTTACTAGAGGGTCCAAATAAAATGAATAAGACCAGAATGACTCATGGAAAGAAAACTGTTAGCTTACTATTCCTAGAGGGAATTTGAAATTTTTTTTTGAATGGGAGTCAATTGGAGCTGCATAAAGATTCCTCTTTGGTTGGTGTTTTCCCCTCGATTTCTAATTCAGTGAAACCTCCTCACAGTCCTGTTCCTTTCACTCTGGATGTTTTGAGTTTCAGCAGACTTGTTTGCACACAGCAGATGAAGAAGATTTCAGCCCAGTGAAGCCGGGCCCAGGGGAGCAGACGGTTTCCTTTTTCTTTTAGGCTGAAATGTTTCTGAACAGCCGATGTCAAATTTAGATCAAAGTCACATCTCTTTCAAATTGCCTGAAACCAGCTTTTAAACATCTGAAAAGTTATATAACTGTCTTAAAACTGCCATTGGAATCACAGAGATAAGTGATTATAATTTGACGGAGAAAATAAGAAATGTGTTTCGTTTTGCAAAGTGGTGAGAGTTATTTTGACCATCCACAGCTCTAATTGTTTTTTTTCTCAGGTTGGATGATCAAGAAACACCTAAAGATATTAAGAAAATAATTAGATCAATTCATTCAATGTTTCAAACATGAAAAGCACAAACCTGTGGAGACGTTTCTATAGTTTCTATGTTGAGGATATCATTTAATTTGCACTAAAAATTAACAAAATCCTCACTTGCTTTTAAGAAACCTTTATCATAGCCTTCAGTTTCCTATGTGATGCCATTGAGACAAAAAAACGACTTTAGATATTTTTTCTTCTTCCTATTTGTGATGTCAAGATGAACTTTCACCTCTAATGGACTGTTTCCTTCCTCCAGTGCAGAAGATGCTGACTAAAGAGAAGGAGCCAGACTTTTGTTTCTTGTCAAGAAACAAACAACGACTGAAACCAGTTTGAACAACGCCTTTTTATTTTGGCATCATTGAAAACTACTCCATGAACGGCAGTTTGAGACTGAAGAATGAAGAAAAACGCATATATTTAGGATGGATGTTAATGCCAGAGTGTAGCCGGGAAAAAGAAGAACAGAGTGCCAAGCGTGAACACATGGGGCTGGAGGAGCTGCTTGCTGAAGATCTGGTCAATAGTCTTTATTGATCAACAAATTCCCTGGAAAGATTAGGCCTGATCAGTATCACCTATGGATTAGTTATTTCAGAAGTTTAATCATGCCCATTAAAGGTACCCTGTGGAATGTGTACTTGTAAACAAACAAAAGTTATGTTTACATTCAGCGAGACTCAATGCATTGTGTTTCCTTGAGGTCTGATAGAAATGTGGAGCATTTAGAGACTGGAGAAAAAATGAAAAAAAACCCCAATTTTTTTGCACATGTAATAGTATTGTGATCAAGGATTTCTCTTTCCGTTTGTGGACAGCTGAGGTCCTGAGATGGATTTTTGTGCATATATGTGGTGTATTTGATGATATTCTTCTAAAAACTATGCATGTTTGCATTATTTCTCAAGTTATTATATATTACTCAAATTATTATAATATTTAGACAATGTCTAGATGAAACGTGAAACACATTTGCTAATTGATGAAGTAAACACCATGTCCAGAAGTAACCCTTCACAATTTTCTTAATGCAGTAAAGATGTCGCTATGGAAACGATCTAAACTCATTTTCAGTCATTATTTTATTTTTCCAGCAGCAGCAAAACATGTCACACAAACTCCTGCAGGTTAAAGTGGACTAACCGGACACAGACTCACTAGACTCGCAACGTTAATGCTATAAACTACCCATAATGCAGCACTCTCTGTAAAATACTCAGTTAAATAAAAACCACACCATCTTCTATTTGGGTTGATATGGTATGTTTTCTCTCCAGAGGAATTTCAGCATAGATTTTCTGTTCCTTCAGCTTAGACACAGCAAAAAAATACTTGTCTACGTCTTATAATGATGATGTTTAAGTGACAAGACAGATGTCTAAGGTATTTAAAAGTGAGTGTAGGAAGGAGGTCGAGGTGGGTGGATGGGTTAAATACAGGACAGCGCTGATTGTTTCCTGCTTCAAACCAATTGTCAGTGTTGTTTCTTTTGACATGCTTTTCCATCTGTTGATAACGATGAAGGTTGTTTAACCTTAACAAAGCACATATTTTAACTCCAACCAGGATTTTTCAGCTTGGAGGACTTGTTGACATGTCTGTCTTCATAAAACATTTCTAAATGTAGTTTTTCTTTTGTTACATTGTTTGTGTGTTTACCAGCTGTCGTCTTCTTCCCTGCTTGTGTTTGCATAATGCTGCACACATTCACCACCTGTAGATCAGTGGAATACTGAGCCTGTCACCTGTTTATCATTTCACCCACATGAGTCCTCGTACATGTAACTGCTGGTATCGGCAGAACTTGGCTGCGATAGTGGCTGATGGCTAATATCACTGGAATATACTGTCAATATCAGTGGAATTACTGACTTTGAGGGGAATTAACAGCTTGAGTTTGATATTCAGTGATTCAGATTTATCTGTTGTTTGAATTATTCATTTAGGTATTCACTACTTTGACTTAGACGTTCAGTTTAACAGTTATCCCATTTCTAATAAAGTCAAAAGTAGATAATAGTATTGGTCAACCTGTATAAGTTAGATAAATAAAATGAGGATTCATGAGAGAAAAACCTCCAAAGCTGAAGGGATTCCACAGTGAACCTTAAAGGACTGATTCATTTAAATAAATGTAAGTATTATAAAGCTGTAGGAGCACCTACAGGTCAATTAAAAAAAAAATTTCCCTTTTAAATATGTTGAAGAAAGTACATATTTTTATTGTTTTATTTTAATTGTACCGCAGTGACTTTCACGACTTTCGCTGTTAGTGTCTGTGTTAATGAGATCTTTTGAAAGCATTTCTTCACCACCCAGTGTGTAATATCCTTCTCTGCTTTTTTTTTCTTTATTTTTTTTGGTTTCTGTGTTTGCCTCTCGAAGAATCATTCAACACGTTCCGTGGAGCAGGAGAACAAAACAAAAGCTCACTCGTAGTAGCACAACTTTACACACACAGCACACTTGGAGAGAATGCAAAGACCTCAGGCTCAACAGAAGAGCAACAACCAAACAAAAGGAAAAGGAAGTTTGTTTGTGTGAACATCTGAGCTCAGCAGGAGAGACGAGTACAGCGAGGAGGAGGCATTAAAAACAAAACCAGCTTGTTCTCCACAAGCGAACATTGTATACATTGCTGTACATGCTAATCCAATGAATATCCTTTACATTGTTTTTTGCCCGTTTAGTATAAAACACATACCGATGTACATTATAAAAAAGGTGTTCCTTTTTGCAAAACATCAGTTGTTTCTCTTTCGTCAGCGCGTACCGTTTAATGTGCGCCAACGCAACTACGTTTACATTATTTACATATACAACCATATAAAAAGATGAATTTCGCTTGTACATGTATTCAAAAACAAATACGTCAGATTGGTTCAATTTTGTAGTGAAATGTTTCTAATAGTCCTTTAATATACAGCAACAGAGAAGCTGAGACAGCAAGAAAGTTTGTACACCTGACTCTTAAAGGAAGTGCCACTTTGAACATCATAAATACAGGCTTCACTGAAAGATAAGTGTTTGAAAGTGGAAATCAGACCCATCAGTGCCAAATTAAACTCCACAGGATCACTTTAAAGCAACACAGGCATGGTTTCACACAATATGATCATGAACGGTGATCACGAAGTGTGACATCGCAAAATGAAGAGGTCAAAGAGGTAAAAAAAAAAAGAAGAAGTGAGCCGTCCTTTGGCAGAGTCAGGTGTACGCAGCAGGGGGCGCTACAGTCGGACATGGCTGATGGTCTTTGCATTCACACAGAAGGAGGAGGGTTTTGTGGATCGGATGAAACTGAACTGAAGTCGGAGAACATGTTACTCGCTGATGCCAAACAAAGTCCGTGTGATGTGCTTCTTCTTGCCACAAGTGCATCGACATAAGGCACAGGCACAGTTCCCCTCTTTCAACAGAGTGGCTCGCATTTGTTTGTTTTTGTTCTTTTTTTTTTTTTTTTTTTTTAAATGTCCCAGTGCAAGAAACAAGTAGGGTGACCACCGCAGAGGTTGGGGCATTTCTGACGTGTAGTGCGATTAAAAAGTTCAGGGTTTAGTTGTTTTTATAATTTTCCTTATGACAGGAAAAGGAAAAAAAAATAGATAAAATTCATGCAGGCAAAACAAAACATTAACTCAATTAACAATGAAATTGAAGGATTATATCAGATCCATTCAAAGCTAAACAGGCAAGTGGTTCATGTTGAAAAAACGACAGCAAACACAGAGTATGAACCAGGCAACAGCTCTCAAAGGGATCGGGATTTCAGGTTTTTCCTCTTACTGTTGCTGTTATCCATACTAAAATCAAGTAATTCATTTGAACAATCATCCCAGAAACATGTCTTGGCAAGTACGCCAGCACAAATAATTCAAGCCAAGTTCCCACCTGGACTGAATTATTGTTTTGTAGCCAGGTAAATGCAGTATCAGGAAAAAACAACAGTTATCATAGACACACTAAGAGCACTTCTACTCATGCACCAAATCTGGTTTGTATTTTGACTGATGGTCCTCTTGCAGAGGAAAAGTGTCCAACAACTCGTTTTACATCCGATATACAGTATGACAGTTCGCTAAACCTCTCTCCATTGAAATTCAATTATGTAATCATATTTTAGTGCCCATAGCAGGGCACAGTCAACAGTAGAGATTGAGTCTGGTTAATAGAGATCGACGGTTTGGCTGATTAATCGCAGCCAACAGGACACATCGGTATCGGCATATGGCTAATATTAGGCTTCTCAAGTGGAATTACTGACTTTGAGGGAAAAACTAAAATTGCTCAAAAAATAAAAATCTCACCTGGAATCACCTAGAGTTTCTGCAGTTACATAAACATTTCATTACAAAAACTTTCTAATGAAATGTTTACTTCATTAGAAACTATAAAATGTTTCTAATAATTTCAGGTAGTTCTGTGTGTTTTTGGAGTTATCGTCAGATTAATCATCTTTTCATGTTAGAAACTACTGCTTGGTTAGTTTCCTTTTCTCTTCTCTTTCTCAAAACTACAAACACTAAATCATTAATGGAACTTAAATGGCTTTGTTCAGATTGGAGGTAAATCACCTTTGTTTCTCTGATCAGATTTAAGACAGTGTCCACACTCTTATTTACAAGCAATCAGATCAGATTTGTGTGTCCAGACACCACATCGATCTGTATGGGCAGCTGATGTGACGACATAGGCGTCAGTAACCACATAGATACAGATTATTCCTCCATAACTAGATGGACCAGACACATGTGATTTATCCTGCAGAATTAGCAAACATATTGCAGCATTGTCAATTTGAAAGGTTACAAAAAATAACCTGAATTAGGTGTGTTTTCATCAAATGGTTTGTAGCCATGAAACTAATCTGCCGTGTTGTCAGAAGGTGGCGCTATAGTCTACATCACATATGGCTGTAGTAAACAGAGTAGATGAATTCTGTTGCTGTTTTTCATCTAAAATGACTCTGATGGGATGTTTCCATCTCCTGTTAAGCACATTAATCTTCACCATAAACACCTCAGTCAAGTGGAAAATATTGAGTGAGATTTCTCAAATCTTGCCATTTATATCAACCTTTTTTTTTTTTTAAATGCACATAATTATTCTGATGGAATCACGCCTGGGACATGTCCAGTGTCCCTATCCATTCATTCCAGCCTGGCAACAGTTCCGGACCAGCATCATGCTTTCGTCTGAACTCAAAGAGTCATTGCTTAAAAATTGCACATGATTTAGAATTGATAAATCTGCTGCTGTGACCACAAACTGCAACTGCGCTAGGCAAGAACAGAAAATCTAGTAAAGTATTGCAACTAAGGAGGTGGGTTTAGCGAAGGGTCAGTTCATTTTAACAACAGTTGTCATGAGGTACTTTTAATGTGCCTTTCTAGCTTATACCATTTATTATTAACCAAAAAAAGTCCTTTAAATATCAGCACACAAACAGGGGAAAGTAAGAGAGGAAAATGAAAAAGGGCGGAGGTGAGGGCGGGGCTTGTTGCCGTGGGCGATCACCCTAGTGATTCTCGTACTAAAATGTTCTGAAGGGAGAAAGGGAACAGATCAGTGTCTCTTATAGTGAATCTGGAGATTTTCCTCTCAGTTTCTACCAGGAGGTTCTTATGAGCAAAAGTGTGTGTGTTCATTGTTCATTTGTATAAGATGTGTCTGCATGTGTGTGTATAAGCATACCCTAGGTGTGTGTGTATATGCCTGTTAGGGATATATTATTAACCACCCTGGAGTCTTATTAAATATTAGTGTGTCAGTAAATTTATGACGATGATGGTTTCTCTCTGATCTCAGCTGCATTAAAAAGTCCTTCCAACCTGAAATGCATCTTATTTTGTTCATTATTCAACTTGAAAGCCTAATTTGTGATTCTGTTACTGAGACACTAAAGAGATCTGTGTGATTTTTAGTGTCCCATGATGCTCTAAATGCTGCTTGCAGAGGCTTCTCCGCTCTGAAAAGTAGAAAATTATGGGATTTAAATTTAAATACTGGCACAAAATATTGGCTGTTGGCAGCTTCAGTCAAAAATTTATAGTAGTGGCCTTTAAAAACATGTCAATTTGAGCGTTTGTGATAGTAAAGTGTATACATCAGTGTGTCTGTATAGGTACAGTATCTATGATTGTTTATATGTCTCCATCAGCTCTGGCAGTCTTTCTGTATGATCTCGTGTTTGCTGTAAATCAGTCCTAGAGGCAGGCAAAGTGTTTTCGGCTGCTGTCTGTCTTTCTGTGGATTTATTTATAATTGTATGTTGCAGTCCTAGAGGCAGACATTGTTGCTGATCTGGCAGGTGGATCCGGTGCCGGCCTGGGACAGGAAAAGCCTCCCGTTGGGGCAAACGCAAACCTCATACACGGTTTGCCTGGTACCCGAGGACGAAGAGCTGGTGGAGGCCTTTCCCTCCGGCAGCCGCATGAGGCGGATCCGGCGGGCATCCAGAGAGATCTGGAGAGAGAGAAGGAGAGAGGAACGGTAAGAGGAGAGGAAGTGAGATGGAAGAGGGGGAGCTCAGCTGGGATGTCTGGCTTTAGATGTGAAATGTTTGTGACTCTGAGACAAACACAGACTTCCTGCACATTCTGGGAAAGTATGGGGGTTTTATTTTCAGTTTCCAGGCCTGGATAAGTGTGGAAAGACTCTATTGTTTTCCAAAATATAGAATATTTATAGATTAGACTCTAGATTAGACTCTTGCGAGGAGTATTTTTAATGGGTGTTTAAAAGAATACTCTGATAAAAGTAGTTAAGTACAGATTCAGCTTTACTGAAATAAAAGTGCAAGCTCTGAAATGTACTCAAGTATTTCTACATTTCTACTGGCTGTTTTTGTGCAAAGCTAGCACAAATACCATGTTGGTATTAGTTCTCCTGGTCACGGACTCTCATTAAATAGACACATTTTCTCCACGGTCCGGTCTCCATCTATTGTCTGTTTTGTCTTGTACGTCTGTCATGCGTGATATGCTCTGCTTTATACACCAGGGGTCGTCTTTTCTACGTGTTACTGTCCCATCCATGTAGGCTGAAATCAGTCTTGATGTTGGAAAGACTCGCTATGCTGCAAAAAGGAAAACAAAGCAACAAGCCTGTTCTGAAAATGTAAGGAGTAGAAAGTACCTGAAAACTCTACTTCATAACTTTTAATGTCTTCTATGTCTTGTATTATGAGCCTCTGTGCTGCATGCTTATAAATGATGTAGATAACTTAATTTCAATCTTATATACTTTTTGTAGGGTGACTGTAACATCTGTCCAGAGACTACAGACAAATATCTTTTTTTGCTAAGGATTTTTAAAGTGCACTGTTCCTGTTAAATAAACCAACAAATGATAAATTAAAATAACTAAAAGTTCTGAGAGAAGCCTCACTTTGAGCCACTTGAAATGTTTATGTTTATTATGTTGCTACGGTACAAGGTTCACAGATATGAATTCATTCAGTTTTTGAAGACGTATTAATAAACTAAAACTAATAAACTATAAACTAAATAAAGACAAAAATAAACTCCAGGAAAAACTGGCATTAGAAAAATAGAAATATGTTCACACCTCTAGTCTTCTGACCAATAAAAAGAAAGTAAAGCTCCAGCTAAGTTCTCCTCCCACCTACCCACACCCACACAAAGCCACTCATCCACTCCTATTCTCCTCAACCCCACATTGATTGGAACTCCCTTTCTGTCTGTCTGTGCATGAATCCCATCTCTGCCCCCTCCTCCTCCTCCTCGTCCTCCTCGGGGGCCTCCTGGGGCTCATCCAGGCCTGGTGTGTCTCTGGCGGAGGAGAGGAGGAGCTCTGCAGCCATAAAAAGGTAAAGGAGCCATTACCAGGTGCCTCAGGGAGGCATCGCCATCAAATGACCTGGAACACTTTTAAAGCAGAGTCTCAGCTGACTTCCTCAGACAGCTGCTGTTGAACAAATCTTTCACCACGAGGGGCGGACGACGTGAAACGCTGTGTGTGATAATCTGTGTGTGCAGTGTGGCTGGAGATGTTCATGTGTGTGCACAGCTGAAAGTGTCAAGGGCAAGATACACAGATACACAGCACACAGGTAAAGATAAGCTTTATTTTTTGTATTTTTGACAGACTGGCATGGGCAAAAGCCTTGACCGTTCAAACTAGGGCTGATAAAATTAAATCATGGTAATTAACCTTGGAGAACAGTGCCTGTGATCATCTTGATATTTTTTTTTTTGTCTTTAGGGTTTATTTTGTTTCAGTGTTATGTTGTTTCACTTAAGTAAACTTTTTTCTCATCCTAATGTCATGTTCTGACCATAAAGAAGAGTTTAAAACCACAAATAACTGTCTTTTACATAATTTTAATCTTTTTGAATAAGAACTCCATACAATGGCTTTCGCTACACTGAATCAAAATAAAAATCAATAAAAAATAAAATAATAAGTATAAATCTTGTTGCATCTTGTACATAGTCTTTCATCTTGTTACGTATTTTATTCTGTTTTTGTCATTTCAAACCACAAATAACCATGTGTTTTATTTTTCAACCTATCTTTAAACTTGGAAGAAATAACGATTTCTCATTTGTCTTAATAGTCATTGATATGATGATATGAACATTTTCATCATGATAACATTTCTGGCCACATCACCCAGACCTAGTTCAAATATTTTTAAAGAGGATCAAATGTAATTGTCAAGTTACTTAAATCATTCACCTCTTCAACACTTTAACATCAACATTTTTAAAAATGTTAAAATACTTCAATGAGAAACTATGTTTTTCCTCACAACAACATCAAGACACAGATTATGGTTGTAAAATGCAATGCAGCATTATGTTTATTAAAAAACTTGACTTGTAATTTAGTATGATGGTCATTTCTGTAAGAGAGGGTTGCTTCTCCAGACTGGAGGCATGCTGACTGCCCTCTACCATAAGTAACACACTGACTATGAATAAGCACCTCATCCAACTCCACTTCAAAAAACCTGAACCAACCCTTTATGAACACTGCATATGTGTGTGTCTCTGTGAGTCTATTTCTGTATCTCTCTGAGGTTCGTTGATGTCTTAATGGGCAAAACGTCTCTGTAATTGCAGTGGTGGTGCCAAGGGGTCCGTAGCAGTGTGTGTGTGTGTGTGAGACAGACGGTTGACAAATGGACATTTGCTACACTAATGGAGTGTGAGAACGTGGATCCAATTATATGAATTGACCATTGTGAGTTCAGCGGCCTCATTATCGACCAGACATCCGTGAAAAGTGTGAGACGTTGTGGTTTGGGCGTGGCATCAGACGGCCTCCTCTCAGTCTGACCTTTCAGGGAATAAACTGAATCCAAGGGCACCTTTTCTTCCTCTATGCTCATCCATCTTGTATCAGCATGGCTGTCTTACTGTATGAAACAGTTTTTGTGGGAAACTTTTAAACACTTTCTTCTCCCTAATCCTCCTCTGCTGATTTTAACAGATCTGACATGACATTACTGGTGCAACCTAAGGAGGGAAATCCTTTTATCAGCGCAGCCAACCGTGATGAATTTAGGACTGATGTGTGTAACGAATCAGGGGAAGGCTGGAGGAATTTAGGAGTAGGGAGAGGGATGTTAGAAGGAACAAGGGTGAGGATGAGGAGGATTGTAGAAAGGGAAAGATGACAGGAGCTGGTAAACAGTAAAGTTAGACAGAAAGAGGACAGCGTAAGGCAAGAAAAGGCAAGGAAAGTGTAAAGGACAAATGGATGGATGAAAGAGAAAGTTATCAAAGCAGGCACATAAAATATTAGAGGGGAAGATGAGAGAGAAAGAAAGGACGGAGCGAACAATGACGAGGAAAATAATCAACTTCTGTTCTTCCCCCGGTTCTGTAAAGCTCTGATAGATTCTGGTGGACGGCCAGTGTGTGGGAAATTGCCACCAGCCAATAACAAAATGCTGGTCTGTGTTGGCGAGGGAACTAACTATTGTTTGGATTGCGTTTTGCTAAAAATACGTTTGGACAGGAGAAATATTGAATGGAGATGGAGTCCCATCAGCCAATATGGCCGGAGGACAAGGAAAGTTAATTTCTCAACTTGCCAGTACACAGGGAGAGAGATTTTATCTTTGTGTAGAGTGACAGCTCTAACAAAGAACACGTCTTTTTTATGATGAAAAGTGTTTTGACCTCAGTGCTTCCCAGGAGTCTACAGAAACAAAAAGGGTTTCATTTAAAAACAACTTCAAGCTGTTCATTTGTAAAAAACAAAAGTTATTATATATATATAATATCTTTTAAAATGTTTTGTCAATGCAAAACAATGGGAATATTTTACTATAGATGTTTAAACATGTCAAAGTAGAAACAAAACAGGTGTAAATAATAAAACTATAGGCCGCTGTTTCAGTTTCAGGGTTGTGCACATAGAGTTTGGCCTTTAAGTGGCCACCACATCTTGGTTTTCTGAATCCATAAGTTTCCATATTCGTACAGGGGGATGGAGCTGGGGAAGTACGAGGGATGGAACTTGCAAAGCTAATGCTAACTTGCTGAAAACATTCACCAAATTCTGCCAAGTAATTTCAACTACTTGCTAAATGTTAACACATACAGATGTGATTGACAACATTCATTCATTTTTTGTTATCCTCTAGAGGGTCAAGGGGGGGCTGGAGCCGATCCCAGCTGACATCGGGGGCGGGGTACACCCTGGACATGTCGGCAGTTCATCGCAGGGGTGACATATAGGGGACGAACAACCATTCACTCTCACATTAACACCTATGAGCAATTTAGAGAGACCAATTAACCTGTTAAAGTGCATGTTTTTGGACTGTGGGAGGAAGCCGGAGTACCCGGCGAGAACCCACGCAGACATGGGGAGAACATGCAAACTCCACACAGAGAGGCCCCAGCTGGCCGGATTGATGATTGATAACAATAATGTCAATTTCCCATAATGTGTAGCCTTCACACACATATTGACAGACTACAACATTAACACACCATATAATGCAATGTCAAACTAATGCTAACATTAGCTAACATAGCTAGTTATCCTAACAGACCCTGTATTCTAAGTAAGTCTTGTACAGAATCCTTTTATTGTTTTAAGTGTAACTTATTAACCATGACTACAGCTAGAAAGCCTGTCAAAAAAAAGAAAAGAAAAAGTTTTGGAATAGTATTAGCTGGAAGATCTGTCAGCTAAAGCTAAGCTAACAAAGGTAAGGATAGCTAACTTACAGCTTCATCTGCTTCTATTTTCTAATTAGGGAATCATCTGATTAGGATTCCCTCATTTCTGTGTATTCTATATATTCTTTTTACTTTTCTCTCTCTCTCAAGTTAAATTATGTTATTATAGAACAGCAGGTCACCTTCCAGACAGACCTCAGCAAGTTTCACTAAAGTCACCTAAGCAAACAAGTTGTTTACTTTTGTTTATTGGCCTGCCTGATTTGTGTACGCACCTCTCCGTCTTTGGACTCCAGTCGCAGCTCGTTCCTGCAGATGGCCTGGATGTCTCCAGCCTCGGCCAGGATCTGGATCCCTTTAGGAGCCTCCATCAACAACGAGCGAGTAGGAGACTCCAGTCTGAAGACAAACACATGCAGTACAGCTCGGTTATTAGAGTCTGAACAAACAAAGAGCAATTCAAACCATGTAAAAGACATTTAGGATGTGACTACACCTTCAATTTGTTCTTCTTTGTTTGTTTTTTTTTTATTTGTCATACAGTCTAATTAGAATCTAACAAGGACTTGTAAACAAAAGCCATGAATCAAAAGCAGCATGCTTATTAAGACTCTTTTAGTAATCCGTCAACCTGACAATTTGTAGACTGTGAAAGAGAATATTTAAATCACTTTATGCTTTATGCTTTGTCTTTGGTTAATTTTTTATTTGAGCCTTATCATAGTCTTTTATTTAGACCAACAATTTAATACATTGGATATAAGATTTGACAGCTCTGTTAAATTGGAGGTATAGTGAACAGAAAGTTATGTTGTTTCACATCTATATAAAAACTCTGCATTTTTGCATAATTTTTGACCAAAAACAGGTAGACGAAATATTAAACAAATCTACACATTGATGAATTAAACATAAATTAAACGTGTCCAAATTTTCTAAACCATGTGCTGTTCAAAATGACATCCACAAAAACCAGCATTACTGAACATCATTCATTTCCTCTGACAGTTTGCAGTTTTCACTCTTTTCCACCACTCTTTCACCATTTCTGAGCTCATCATCTGTGACAGCTGTCATTTTTGTTTCCCCTCCATTCATTTCTGCAGTAAAGTTGTTGCAAACAACTCATGTTGCATGAACTCATTTTCAGGCATCAAAACCCGTTACACAAACTCCTTCAGGTTAAAGTGGACTAAATGAACATTTTTATTGTTGACAGACAGTAAAAAACCAATATAGTCTGACGGAAATACACTCACTAGCCTAGCAACATATGGCTACAAGCAACCCATGATGCAACACTCTCTGTAAAATTCTGTATTTACACTGGTACTAATGCAATCTGGACAGAAAAACAGATCCTATGACAAATGAAAGTCATCCATGTTACAAGATCATCAGGCCATATGTTTGGCCATTTTTAGAAACAAGAACTTTTGGTTCTTGTTTTTTTAATACGAATGCTGGACTGGAAACAATTGCAAAATAAAGTGAGGTTAGAAACTGTCATTTCTCTGAGGGATTTTCCAAATAATACTTTACTAATTTAGTGTATTCATTTGTGTCATAATTGTTGTATTCTCAAGTCTCCAGCCAATTACCAACTTATTACAATGTGACAAATAATAGATTTGTGCGAATCTAACACTAACCAGCCATAACCTTAACTTTCATTCTAATCTTAATCTAAACCCAACTCTGTTATTAAAACTAAAACCAGGCATCAACAGTAAGAAGACAGAAGATGAAGCATCTTCACTTTCCAAAAAAGTTCCCACTCTTTGCATTTAAAGCTCAAATCGGTCCTCATGAAGATAGAACTCCAATAAAGCATGTACACACATCACAGAGCTGCACCGTGAATGGAGTGCAAATTGAGTGAATCTGACACTTGAACGCCGCAGCCCACCTGCATGCCACGGCTGCTCACAAATGTCTATATGAGGATTAAAAATCAGCCCACTCTTTTTCACATCTTGACAAAACCACTCAGACACATGAGCTGATCCTTACAGGAAGCACCAAAGGTGTCAAAACGCTTCAGTAGAGTCAGACCTGCAGAAGAGCTCTCTGTAGACTTCCTGTCTTCCTGTCACCACGGCAGCTGTGGATAAAATGCATGATATTTTTTTTCCACAGGGAACACTTTCATTGATATCACACACACTGTATTCAACAGGAGGATCGGGAGCTTTTATCCTGAGCTGGAAGAAGCCATTAAAAGGTGTGTTTACATGTACAGCTACATGACAACCATTCTCAGCCCTAGCGACAGGCATATGTAAATATATAGCTGGTGATTTCAGTCACAAGAGTATTCAACTAAGTGATTTTGAGTTACAGGCTACAATGATTCTGCTACACTGAGCCTTGAAAAGCCTGGTGTTTGATCAGAGGAGGTATCTCTGCAAATTTTGCTCTGCCATACTTTTTACCACCTTTATTGACAATGAAATGTATAGTGTATAAAATATTACGCAGGTGTTCAACACTTTCGATGTTGAAAAACCTTTTTAATTAGATTTCAAGCTTTCAAACACCGATTTTCAACTGTTTGAATCAAGGGATGTTCGATATTCAAGTCGTATAAAGGCAATGGGTTATGGGTTGAATATAATGTCATATATTGAAACTTATAAAAAAGCATTGAAAGGTTGAGATGCAGGGTTTGAGCTTGAAATCTAATAAAAAAAAGGTTTGCAAGATTGAAGCCCAGTTTTGAAGGCTTGTTTTGATTGAAAAAATTCAAATCTCTGCAGAAAATACTTTGAGTTTTCCTTCTTAACAACTCTTTTTTTTACAACAGTTCTCTCAAACTTGTCACTATTCTCTCCATCTATTAGTTTATTTCCCAAGCTCTGAAACCTGGTGTGCATATGTTGGGAAAAACATCTGAAGTTTTGAAAGGATAAATATTGTTTTGAAACTATTGGAGATGTTCACATTGTTGATTCAGGACTGATTTTACAGAATCCCCTTTTATCTTCCCACATTTGTGAGCTTGCAAGTCACATGCTTTCTAGTAGCTCAGGTTGAAAATTCCAAAACAGATGGTCTAAAAAGAAAAAAGAAACACAGGATCAAGGAGGCAGGGGCACAGAATATGTGAACAGGATGCATGGCTTGCTGTACGGTCTGACTGAGAAACACTGAGATCAAAAAGTGGCTGATGGCATGCCACGATTTCAGTCACAAAAACGGAGGCATATGTTGATTACCTAGGGGCCAGCCACTTTGTACTGGTATGCCTGTTTCTCTGTTTGTTGAGTTTGTTTCTAAAGACCAGTTGCCATTTTAATGACTTGTAGCAATAAACTGCCACCTTTTAAAATCATTGTTAAAATAACACAAGTTTCAACCTTTTTTCCGCTATCGTTCCTAAGTATTTTTTTCGACATTGGGGCTTTTAGTTGGAGGTGGGTAATAGATAGATTATAGGAAATATGCAGAGACAGAGATGAGAATTGAGAAGCAGCAAAGGTCAGGGATGTAGTGTTGCACCTATGAGCTTCTAGAGTAAAGCAACAGTCGAACAACAGACTATTCTAACCAAGGTGTCAAATTATTTGCAAACTGCAAAACAAAGTCAACAAGAGACCAGTAAGCATTAACGCAAACTGTACAGCTGGGTCAGAATTTATCGGAGCACTAGCCCATTAGCCCACGCAGCACATTGCAACACACATGCTGGGTATGTGTGTTGCAATGTGCTGCGTGGGCTAATTTGGAGTCCTCTCTCATCAGAAATATACATTACTTTTAGAAGTAGTAAGTGTCTCTGTTGATAACAAAAACACTCAAATTAGGAAGTCTGTATATATATATATATATATAAAGGTGTCAGAGTCACATGTCAGATACTGAAATTCCCTCATATCATTCATTTTTGTCAGCATGGATGTGAAATAGGTCTTGAATTGCTTTCATGATGGTCTTAAAAAGTCTTAAATCTAACTTCTTTAAACCTGCAACTTGTTGAAACTGTATTTAAGTACAACAATGCCTTTCACATTTTACTTTTTCGAAATGAGTCACATTTTTACTGAAACCTGCAGAAACCCCAGTACAAACATCCATCAGGCCAGATTAAATGTTGCACCTGAGTGCAATTTGCTCTTGTTTTGCGTCAGAGTTTCTACTGTTTCAGATGTTTCTCCATACTTAAGCTAAAGATTGGTCCATAATGAAAACTACAAAAGTCATCAAATTGTGTGTTTTTGCAATGATGCTTATTTGCATAGAAAGGGGCAGGTTTTGCACCAAATGTATGAATATTCCCTAATTTACATCCATGCAAATACATTTGCATTTGTAAATTACATTGCCGCTATCTGCTGGGCAGCACACTTTGCACCCAATTCCATTTGTGAATTACATGCTATATTTTTATCTCAGTTGCACCGGTTTTGCGCCCACAAAAGGCGTGCAATCCTTTTGTGGATCTGGCCCTTTATGTTGTTTTATTCCCTTTAATTTGTCACCCGTCTCTATTTTTGTGGAGCATGGTGCAGGCCTTATACATTACAGCACTCATGCTCTGACCTCATTTATGGACTGAACTAGCCACAGATGAACTGTAAAAGCAAACACTAGTAACTGCAAGCAGTTAGAGTCGGGCCCTCACCCCCCCATGCAAGACAGGGCGGGCTGCGGTGGAGGGGTTTTACCACCGCGGGCACGTAGGCATCACCACGTCATAGCAAATTTGACGTTAAATGTCACGTCCAGTGTTCACTATGTGACGCTGCAGAACACCCACCAAGTGTATGTCACTTCACTGTATATCATGCGTAGAACACACAAATTTCAGGTCAATCGGGCAGTTTGTGCCATTAGCCTTACATCCTGTTGCCAGTAGGTGGTAATATGAGTCTTAATGAACATTGTTG
>JAPQRN010000007.1:22788393-22799131 GCA_037367275.1 Coranthus polyacanthus
CCCGGTCTTATAATGTGAAGATTATATCTGATTTTCTCTTATATCTGAGGCAACCTTTTTTTTTAAATTTCATTCACCAGGGAGAAAGCGCCACATTTCAGTTACACATCAATGTAAACCATGGCTGCAGTTATTCTGTTTGCAGCTTGTTGTTTGTTTTTATCATGAACATAGACAACTGTGTCATCAGCGTACATTTGTATGTTGACAGAACAGACTTAAGGCAAGGTTATTAATGTACAGACTTAAAAAACTGGCCCAGGATTGAACTTATTAGAATTAAGGTATGCTTACTGAGTATTCCCAATATGGACACTTTGCGTCCCGTTTGTTATATATGAGACGTTTCATGGCATTAGTGAAAAAAACAAAAGATAACTGTAACAGGGATACATTATGGTCCACAGTGTCAAAAGACCTCTTTAAATCCAGAGAACTGCATCTACTGTATTTCACCATTCTATATGATTTCTGTTTTACCCTTTCAAGAAGGTAATTATCTGTTTCTATTGATTGACGCGTGCCAAAAACCAAATTGCACTGTGTACAATGGAGATTAGATTAGAATTAGATTTTTAGTAGAAAATGTTTTCATGATCATTTTATAGCTGGTAATGCATTAATAATATACTCCAAAGTTGTTTTTGTTTTGGTATTGTGTGACTCTGCGATGGACCTCGCAGCTTATTCACATTTTGTCATGTAGGTTTGTTTTTACGCAGTGGAAACGTGCAAGATTAGAAGATTAGGAGCCCGGCCCATATAAAGGCTGTGGAGCCACAGTTTGACCATTTATGTGATTTTTCATTTTTACAATAGTTCAACATAAGACTTGGAAATAGTGAAATGAAGTGCCATACATTAGTGCAAAGTCAGTAGTACAAGTGCAAATCTATATAATTGGAGTACCACTTTGATGTTGTCATAAATCTGTGCTGCATTCATTAAAAACCTGCAGCACAGCCACAGATTTCACATGGACTAAGACTTAAGGTGGACAGTTATCAGTCCCTTGACAGGCATCAATAAATTCAATGCAAATGACTGTGTGAGTGTGTATCTACAGCCAAGCATGTCTCCTCGGTGTAAACGTCTTGTTTATCATCTCTCTCCTGCCTGCGCTGTCAGATGTGATGACAGTCAATCAAAGCAGAAAGAGACAGTGCCACAGGAGAGACGGGGTGGGGTGGGGGGGTGTTTATGACAGTAAATGGGAGAAAGAAGAAGAAAAAAGGCAGAGTGAGACAGAGAGCTGCAGTACAGTGAGGCAGTGAAAGAGTGAGGGGAGAAAAGCTGCATGTGGAGTATAATGGAAATGGAGTCCTCATATATCTCTCAGTTATGAAAGACTTTATTAGTTTCTTTGGAGTTATCATCTACTGTAAATCTTCTTTTAGCAATATATTAAATGAAAGTGAATAGAATAGGACAGTGTGAAAAGGGTCACTGATACAAATGGAAATGCAGCTCCCCTCGTCTTTACAGATCTTTATATCATGTCCTAGACTTGTTTAAAAAGGGAAAAAATACAGGCCATTGCAAACAAATTTCCTTTGAGTTTTGATTACTTTTGTTGTTAAAACATATTGAATTCTGCTCTTTTTTTAGGGAACTGTTGAGAGCACTCTTTCCAAGTCAAGAAAAAAGAAAGATCTCGTTGTCACAGAACAAAATTGTTTGTTCAATGCAGGGAAACATACGTTTTAAATGTGAGAAACATAAAAAAAACCCATGTATATCACATACCTAATCGGTGTTAGAATAAATTGAAGGGTTTTTGATATAATAATATATCTGTATTGTAATGTACTCTATGTATTGTATGTATATCTGTATTGTTATTGTAATGCCAGTAACTCAAATTTATTCTAAAGTTAATTTAAAGGTTCAACATATAAGATTCACACATGCTCATGTGCTTGTTTGTGTCCGTGTTGTGTTCGGAGCTACTCCGTCACCTCCTTCCATCATGACAGCCTGTACACTGATTTCTATTCAGAGGACTTTTGTCAGTTTTTCCACAGAAGTCCTCACATATTAAGCACATGAGCATGTGCTTACATACTGAACCTGTAGTTACTACTACCGCAGTTCTTTTTACAGAATTTTTTGGTGACATTGCTCTAATTCTTGTTCAAGTGTTTGCACACAACACCCGCCCTTACAATGGATGTTGTTAAGAACACTCGGTGCATCTGTACTTTACTTGAACATTCATTTTTCTTTTTTAACACAAGTACTTTTGACTCCTTACATTTTTAATACAGGCGTGTTGAAGAGAATTATCCATTATTTTTATTTTGCATCATTCAACCTAAATAGTTGGAACAATAACACATATATAAGATGATCCCTTTGTGAATCCATGAGTGAATATCACACACAACAAATGTACCGAGATGAAAACAATGTAAAAGACGCAACTAGAAGAAACAGACAGTGAAGGAAGACTGGAATGGGGAGAAAAGGTCTCGTAACGTTTCTGTTGCTGACACTGAAAACTGATTTGCACACTGGAGTGAAGATAATGTTCATTATTTTCAGTCTATTATTTTTTATTTAATTTTCCACTAAAAGTTTAATTCAAAGGCCTACTTTTCATTTATACTTTGAGTACATTTCAGATCCTGTACACTTTTACTGCAGTAAAGAAGTTGAATCAGTACTTCTACTTTTACCAGTCTTTTTGTTTACATCAGTATCTGTACATCTAACTCAATCAGACTAATTGAATCTAAATGATATAGTTAGTAGGCTACTGTGGATTGGGTTTCCAGTAACTTTAAAATTTTTGCTTGTTTTGGCTTTGCTGTCTATTCTACATTAATAGATGAATAAATCAATCCTGTCTGGACTGCTAGTCGGCTGTGGCATTGGTCATCCTTGAGTGTGGAAAAAGACGGGAGTTATTTGATTCGATGTTTGGGTTCCCTCTCGTATCGTACTGTTTCTGTGATGTTAGATGTTCTTCTGGGATGTGCTTCATGTACCCTGTGTATATACGCTCACAAACATCCATGTATGCTTTGTGTTTTGTTCAACTCACCGCAGCTCTTTGAACGGCTCGGCCCTGACGTGCGGCGTCTCCACTGATTTGCTGAACACGGCTCCTTCGGCCCCTGAAATCACAGAACACAACATCAGACATGAGGCCCCCGTCGATTGAAACCACTAACCCCTCCTGTCCGATCAATGGACATAATCTCTGAGACTCCGCCGATCTATACGGCACGCACAGCCACCCTCAGCTGGCCTCGGCTCACTGAAAACATGCACACACATTTGATAAGGAAGGAGAATCTTTTAGAACGTTACGGGTATTTTAGATCTATATATTTTTATTTTCACAGTAGATTCTCTGCATATGAAGGACGGTGTTTAAAGCTGCTTCTATAAACCACCTTCATGCACTGAAAATGGTAGCTTTTGAAAAATATGAGCCTAGAAAATATGCTCAAGTTTACCATCTGACACGGCTATTATTAATCTTATAGTTTGATCTTCCTGTAATCGGTGGAGGGAATGTCAATGGAGTGTGCCAGTCTTGTGTGTCACGTGACCAACAGGTATCAAACACTTACATTTAGTACTTTTTAAGACCCTTTTTCGAGAGAATTTTTAACTAAATTTAAGTTTTGGACGAATCATTTTTACTCAAGCATTACAGGTTAATATGAAGAGGTTCTGTGCAAAGGCAGGTTTTATGCAGGAATATGGTTCTTATGCGTCCAGTTAATCTACATTTTGCCAACAGACAAGGTCAAGTACAAAGTAAAAAGATAAGCATTAGGTTCAGTTGTAGCTTTAAGACTTTAACACAGAAATTTGTGTAGTTGAATTAAAGAGTGAAACTAACTTATTTTGACTTGCATGCAGGACGTGATAGAACAAAGTTTATATTTGGATAAAAATTTGAGCTCTGCAGATAATTTTGTTTCCTGTAGCATTAATGCGGCTCGACTCTAGACTCTTGTAATAAATAAATGTTCTGAATTCACTTCAAAACCGAGGTTCTTACAATGTCTGACGTTACGTAACTGGACTGAAATGAAGCAAATAACAAGGTGATACTTGGTTGACCCTGCAGCCCGAGGCTCTGATTGTGGAGCCAATGCTGCAGCTCAGCTCGAGTAAACTGAAGCATTCAGGTACAACGAATCAACAAAGCATCAGGGGTAGATCAATGATCATGACTAAATGTGTTTCAAGGCATTTTGAGGCTCTGCTGGGAATCCACACATACATACTGTCAGCACTTTAATGTTGTCAATAGCACTGGAAGAAAAAAGCCTTTCAAATGTGCTATTTGTACCTATTTAGTGCTGACTGTGTGTGCACAGGTAATGGTCCAGTGTCACTCAGCATATTAAACCTTTGACATCTTTATTATGGGACAAACTGTTGCACTTGAAATGGAGGAGAAAATAGATTTATGCCATTCATGTTGTTTGTGAAAAACCGACATTTAAAGGCAAGTTTTACAACAAACTTTAGCATTAATTTACAGATTTCAGCTCGTAAATGAGTTCCACCATGCATAAAAAATTAAAATGGTATTAAAAATGAATATTTTTATTTGCAGAATAATTTCAATCTTTTCTTTTGTTATAGTCATTTTAGGGCTGATGTGGAGGATCTGAGTGCTTGTTGAATCATCTAACGTTTTCAGCTTGAGAACCAAAACCCCAGGACCCAAACTTACAAAAATACATCATGACTTTTATCTACATTTAAAAGAACACAATGAACCATGAATTTAAATGAGTATAGACACAGCATTATCATTAAAAATCACAACTCACTTGTCAAAACCATATTAGTCACATACGCAATCATACAGACACACCCATACACAAACACCTTATACACACATCACACACACATTACTGACATTTCCACCATTAAACCATTGTCGAATAAACGCACTTTGCTTTCATTTGTTACAAACCCATGAGTCGGGAAAGATGGAATCCTGGCAAGCAAGATAACGTCAGCAATTGCTTCTAACACTGACAAGTGATGTTCAACAGTTCAAATGCTAATGTACACAAACACATTTTCCACTGTTTCTTGAAAGTCTCTTCCTTTTCAGAGAAAGAATTCTTTTGACTTGACCCGATACTGAGAACACTTTGTTTGCAGATTGTTCATTTTTAAGCGTTCAATTACTGAACACCTCCTCAAATAAAAGACACAAGTTGCCTTTACATCCAAATGTATTGCAAGTTTTCAGAAAATTTGCAAAAGGAAACGTGAATTCATGCACATTTCCATCCAACGTTACACTAAATATGTCTGAGTGCATTGACAACTCTCAACGTCTGGCAGTGAAGCGGCGGCATGTGTGTTGGTGTGAAATGACTGTTGACTGTTCATGTGTTTAAATGAGACATTATATATTCCTTCTATAATTAAGATTTTATAACAAACACCGCTGTCTTGCTGATTAACAGAACAACGTAGTCCTCCAACTATGTCTTCCCTAAGAAGCAAGCTAACATAATTATTCGTCCTGCTGAGAGACACTTCACCTTAATTGTGTTTGAGGAGAGACTACCTGAAAGTGTGTGCTCTCTCTCATCTCCATTTGTATGATCCATTGAGTCAAGATAACAGAGAACACACAGAGTTCTTGGAAAGAGATCTGGAAGCAGCGATGCAGGCAGGAGGAAGTACGACAGCGGGATTTCAAGAGACTGTGCTCCGTTCCATCAAACACCTGAAAATGAAAGCGTATTCAAGTGAAGGAAGCTCCCTAACTCCGTTACCTCTGTAGTGATGACTTTTGTCTGTTGGTGGCAGAAGAAGGACATGAGACAGAAGAGTCAAAAGGTCTGCAGCCAGAGGTGGATGATGGTGAGTGAAGAAAACGCAGGAGTTCATCAGTCCTGTTTATTGTTCACCACTGGTTTCTTTAACCATGACAATAAAAGTGTCCAACCATAACGAAGGAGTATTTTAATCCCGACTAATGTGTTTTTTTATTGTGTTGGTACTTTATTGAACAGATACCACACTCTTGCTGTAAAACTTGATTTATTTTTTTCACTACATGCCTTTATTGTACAATATGAACTTTTACTGATCAAAATGTTAAAGACATTCAGGTTTTTACAAAAACCAAACGTGCTTCTCAAACTACAACAGTTTATATTCAATAGAATTTGTTTATTTGGATCCGTCCACCACAATCACAAAATGCATCGTAAAAGCATAAATGCAGGGTTTTTGCACCATTACTTACTTTTTTGGGAGAGGCAGGCTGATATGCACATATGAAAATAAAAAAGTGCTCTATCACCAAGCAACAAAAAAAGTGAACTACACATGGTCATCGAGACACAATAAAACCAGAAATTCAAAAGGATCAGCAGTCATATAGTTGAGCTAGATGCATTTTAAATGTCTCTTATACGTTCTAATTCAATCATTGTATGAGTTAATTTATTCTATTTGGATGAATTGAATATGTAATAATATATAATATATAATAAATGTATAATACCATAACAAATTAACGAGTACAAATTATGGCAGAAAATGATGAAATAGAAAGAGATTTTCTTTTTTAGGGGTTGTTACCCCAAACCGAAAAATTGCATATAAATAGTGGAAAGGACTTTTAGGACTTTGAGGATCTTCTATAAGGCTAAAGCTTATGATGAGATCCACGTTCCATCCATACCTTTCCAAATTCCCAAATACATCTGCAGCTTCATAAATACAACATCATAGCAGTAACTCAGGTAAAGCAAATACTGCCAAAACTGTAATAAAACACAGTCACTTCTACTCCAGCATTCTCACATTTCAGTCATTTATTTTGAAGCCACCTGGGCAGAACCAGTTGTGGCGGGACAAGTTTGACAAGTCTGAGTATTTTTCAATTAAACAGACGTTTAATGGTTGAGCTTCCCTGATGTGTGGAGATATTTACAATGCCCTCGCTCCTCGGGGGAGCTCTTCATAACACGGCTCAACCTGTCCAAAAGTCAGAGAAAGAAGTATCTTTATGCAAAGTGCAGCTTCCGCTCGTCCATGTGGAATAGATAAGTCTGCTCTTAATGACTGCTACAGGTGGAGCTGCTTCTGTTCAACACTTTTGTGTGCTTTCTTCCTCAAAGGGATTTAACTCATATTAGGATATTAAAAGCATTGCTGAGTTTTATAAAATGTTATGGGTAACTTTCATGCCAGACATGAATAATAAAGAAAAGCAAATACAGCAGAAGGCAACTGGACTTTTTTTATATGTTGTGCACAAAGTCCAATGCACAGAGCTATACATAGGAGAGACTAAAAAAAACATCTATTCACGTCTGGAATCAGCAGTCGACCTGTATTTAAAGAATCAGGGCCACTCCTCTGAGGACAGCAGTGTCCACAATCTGGACAGAGACAGATGGTGTGAGAGAGGAGTAAAGGAAGTCATCAACGTTAAACTGGAACGACCATCCCTAAACAGGGGAGGCGGTCTACAGCAACACCTATCAGCATGCAGTCCTGACATCTCTCCACAGGCACTTTCACACCCATTCACACATTATTTGTGTTTCCACGGCATCTAATATTCCACTAATAATGTGAATAACAGCTCAATCACAATAATAATGCCTCGTGCAACCATCTCAATCAGTATAGACTGGGTCGGAGTGATGGTGTAAACCTTGGATAATCACTTCAATTGTAAAATTTTAGTGCTAATATTTTCCTGTTGAACAGATTGTTGTGGTGTCCTACATACAAGTTATTCATTTACTACATAAACTTAACATAACAATTACTATTAAGGAGTTTATTATAAAGGTTAAGGTTAGGTTTTCATACTCATAAAAAAAAAAAAAAACTACATGGCTTTAAATACAATCTCTAAATGATGTTTTTCAGTCAGTTTTGTATGAGAAGAATGTTTTGTTGTGTCGCCTGCACTGCTCATTCAATTTCAATGCGAGTAAAATATAGTCAAATCATATTTTTTTCATGTTCATATTACTGTTGTGTTAAATAAGATAATACTCAACATAAGTGTATTAATCACTCAGTGATAAAACTAATATTTCTATTTACTAAAAGAGAAGAGTTTGTGTATCTCTTGTGTGTCTCTTATTGGGTAATCCACTCAACAGACATCATACAAACAGGGTTTTTCTCTCTTCACTGGTGGAAATTAAAAAACTGGGGTGTGTGAGTAGCTGATTTTGTTCGTATAAGTCTGCTTATTTGCCCAAGTTTAACATGTCCAACACATCGGCATGAAATATGCCAGAATATTTTCAAAATGCATGTTTTGTAATTAGGTCTAATTAAGTCTGATGCTTAATCTGATTGTTCATCCCTGGAATGGATGAATCTGTTCTTTCATGGTGGTAAAATTTGGTGATGTGACAAGTTTCCAGGAGGAACTCAAACATGGACGCAGAAAAAACTGTTCTGGAGGAGACCATGAAAGATTTAATGACTGTTGACCTCCACCTCCATGGTTGAAAGGCTCAAAACAAGTTGTTCAAACAAGTGTTGCTACAGTATATTTCCTGCAGATTGCACTCTTCACAGCAGGTGGAACTATTTTGTGCACTAGGTCTAGTTTGATTAAATGCTTCGGGGCATGGAAACAAACATGTTATCAAAGCACTTTATTTAGCATCTCTGTAACCAAAAAGTTGGAATTTTTAATCAATGATTTCAATCAGGCTGAAGAAACATTGTCCATCTGTGAGTGGGTAACGGCCGTCAGATATGAAAAACTCCTCAGAGGTTAAATTAGAAGTGAGGAGGCCTCTTAGATGAGATGTGAAACGTCTTCAAGAACCTCTGACCTTGATGAATATATAAACCTGGCTGTGAATTTGTTCACATAACCCTTGTGTATTTAAAACACATTGGGTATATTAGTACTATATATAAATCTCATTCTTACTTGTATAATTTGACAGTCTATGAGTATGCGTAATCCAAATGGATAGAAAGTTTATATGATTAAAATGCACAGATAAGTGCATTAATTACAAAGTAAAATGCAAATATTAAACAGTGTTTTCATCAGTAAGCTCCGACGGGGAGCCTCAGTTCATAGCTGTATTTAAATTTCAACATTTACATTTCACTGCATTTTCCTGAGAAGTGCAGAAAAATGAAGAGATACAAAGGAAAATCTCTCTTTTTCCAGTAGCTCATGAAAGCAGCGGTGACATTTAAATACCTACTGTTGAGTGAGTCGGAGGCAGAGTACAGAGGAGCATGTAAAGTGAGGTGGAAGCCTCGGTGCATGTCAGTGCCTCTCTCCTGCAGTAAAGTGAGTGAAGATAAAACACGAGCCTCGCATTAGAAAGACCCGGCGCTCAGCTGGAATCAAAAGAACAAAAAGCTCTTTACTTTGCTCCTGGCTGACACTTTGCCTTAATTCTCGGATTTAAAGGATAAAACCATTACTTTATTCATATCACCGTTATTATTACCCATGGAAACTTTAAACCCCGGAAATGGCTGCTGTCTTAGTTTTTTCCACTGTTTAAAATGTAAACAGTAGAAAATCTCTGCTCATCTCTAAGGAAAAAATTTAAAATCCAAGCATCAGCTGCTGAAAGTTTATTTTTCTTTGAACATGGGCAAACGAAATCACAGTAATGATCCACAATCTGTCTTGTGATGTTTCTTCTGAGTTTAGAAACGTACTTTGGCTAAATAAAAAGTGAAGCCATTTATCCAATCGGCAGAGATGTATGAAGATGTGTGAAGTTTGGAAACAGGAGTAGGGTGACAGAAAATTACCCAATTTCTATGAGTGAAGAAAATGAGAAACTGAGATGAAATGAAATGAGATCCATCATCGTATAAGATCCTCACATCCCCAGTACAAGGCAACTGTGCCTAGTGAGTATTTTGAAAAATAATTCAGACTTCTCTGTCAGAAACATTGGCGCTCATTGTAACCCCTCCCACTTCACAGTGGATATGAAGCACACCGCTTCCCCCACCGCAGAGGATATTATTCTGGCCTCATGTAGCCATGTGGATCTGTGATACAATCTGCTGCTGTTGTGTTTGTCAGTGATGGAGAGTCTGAAGACAAGACATTGACTTACGTGAAATGTCACAGAGTATTGACATTGTGGCAGCGTAGATGTTTATATATTTGCTCTCATGTCTTTATTTATATTCTGCGCTGTGACGTTTTCAGTCAGCAGAGTGTGACGACTCCATTCAGGAGCACCACCACAAATAAAACTTGATTTATCCGATTTTCTGATCACAGGCTCCACATGAATACTGAGCAGACAGCGGCAATACGTCACAGCGCTGACACCTTCATGGACCGGCGGGGGGGCTGAGGTGAGAAAATAAATGATGCTATTAAAGATTAATGTGTCTGTGAGAGCAGCTGGGCGTCCGTGTGCATCCATGTATATGTGCATGTGTGTGTGTATCAGCGTTCAGGTGCAGCAGTCAGACCAGAGGGCAGATATCATCAGTCGTGGCCTGAAGTATCTCAAAGGTGATGAAATACAGAGACACAGAGCGGAGATGAACCTCCCTCCAGGAATAGTTTCCATGATTGGTGATGGTTGGAGACTATGCATGAGCAGCTACTGTAAAGAATGGGCACTGCGTCTCATTTTGGATACTTCTGTTGGTACACTGTGTAAGTGCACCATGTAGTTATTTACACAGAGCACGTACTGGCGACCGGTCTGAGTGGTGCCATATCCAGTTCTCCCACTATACATCACACACAATGCAT
>JAPQRN010000007.1:22799231-22826659 GCA_037367275.1 Coranthus polyacanthus
TTTTGTTTCTGTGACAACACGACAGGACTCACGTAGAAGGACAGCGGTCACCATCAGCACTCAGTGTCCAACTGATCTACTTCCACAAAAGACCTTTTCTGTTTCATTTGTGATAATGTGCTAAGCTGTGGATACAGGGATACGGCCAGAACAAACTTCTCCAATAGTTTGTTCTTGTTAGCAGGGAAAAGCCTCCTCCTATCTGAACATTGCCTGCAAAGGTGTGCCAGTGATGCCATTGTTTTTCTGAAAAGTTTTCAACTAAAAGCAATTGGAGGTCACACAGAAACAGCAGTGTGCTCTAAAAAAAGATGCTGGGCCCTGCACTTTTTCTCTAAGCTGCATACATGCTTTCCTCATTGAGAGTTGAAATTGAAAAAAGATGTAGGTGCTCAGAAAAAAAAAATATGTGGACACGGACCCTTACAATTGCATCGATGTAATGCAGTTACATGTAACTAGCTACTTCTCAATGCTGCATGTCATTGCAAAAGTAGCTTAGTAGCACCAACAAAGCAAAGGATAGCTATTCTGACCTTGACAGTCCACTATCTGGGTGCTCATATTCCATTGCATTTTGCCATGTGAAAGCACTTATGTACTCTAAATAGCAAGTGTATGTACAGAAGAACATGGATTGAGGAATAGTACTAATATATCCTGCTTCATCTTGATGCATTTTGTGTTAAAAAAAATATGTTTTTGGCTGTAAAATGTACTCATTCTTAGTGGTCTATTTCACTGAAATCATTATTATAACTCCATTATTATAGGCACTGGTTGGGCTAAAAACAAGTCATGGTACTGCATTATTACTTGTAAACCAGTCCATGGTTTCAGGCTACAGGAAATGTGCTTTGGAGTTTTTCAACCCTTTCTGCAGAAAAAAAGCCAAAAAAAACTGCACTTTGGTCGACAGTCATCAAAACCAAACTGCAGACTCCTGGAGGTGAGTATATTACATCCTGAAGACGGAGAGACCTGCCTCCCAGAGCCCGGCAGGACCCGTAAGTTTAATATTCTACCATTTAGTTTTTCTCTCTCCCCCCTATTATCTCCTCCTCTCATTCCATCATTTGCTTGCACTCATTTTATCCGCTGCAGAGTATATAATATTCTTCCCTTTTAGTATTTCAGTCAGACCGGAGGTGTAGCCAGCAGCCCTTTCTAATAAATAGCCAGCACTCCCCGCTGAGACGCTTTGCCCTTTCTCCTCTGAATGTTATAAGGAAATCAGTAGCTTTTATTAAAGGGGGCAATTCTCCACCTCAACAGTAAGTTTTGGCTGTCAAAGTGTGTATGCAGCTGGCGGATTAGAGATAGTAAAGGGAGAAAAGGGAGATCAAAGTCAGAAAAAAGCTGGAAAAAGAACAAAAAGGGAGTAACAGAGAAAGGGGAAATTGAGAAATAAGGCTAAAAGGCAGAAGAAGAAAATGTAAATGCAAAAGGTGAAAAGGGAGGAAAGAGCTAACTATGGCAGCATGATGACAGATGGATCTTGCTCAGCTCAAGTTCAAGTCGTCACATACAGTATGCAGCCAGCGGATTACAGCCCGCTAGGAAAGACGTGACAAGCCACCGACATTTTCTCCCACACTGCAGGTGAATATAAATCATTTACCCTGGGTCATATCACTCCTCAGCTCCTGCTTTCTTGCCTTTTTTCCGACAAAATATGCTGACAGAGCACGGAGGCTCTGCCTGCCGGAGTGACAACCGAGCCAGACAGTGATCGGGGAGAAAACGAGAGACATTTTAACAATGCCGGCGAGGCATCTGCGACAGCGGATACACAGTGTCAGCGCCAACATCCATCTACCGAGCCTGTGCAGAGTGACGAGCTGTCAGCCCATGTAAAATAATACAAAAACAACAGTGAGTGCACATTTTTGGAAGCACTGGTGCTGGTGGCTCTGGTGCCAAACAGAATAACACAGCTGATGTAGATAAACAGTTGGAGGTTGAAACCGAAGCTCAGGTTGAGATGAAACAGTGAGAAAAGAGAGACGACACTATTAAAATATAAAGTTTTTGATGGCAGACTCGCTCTCTGATGCAGGTTTGTCTGCTCATCATTAGCCTTGTTTGTCACAGGCTGAAGAATGTGAAACTGAAGCGAAAAAAGGCCAAATTATCAGACTCTAGGTCAGCTGTCTGACCGCAGATCTCTGCAAGACTCCTCTCTTTTAAAACTCACATTAGATCTCTATTTTTCACACTCTGGCTTATACTCTTTCTTCTCTATTGTTTGATGTAAAACACGACAATGTTTGAACTTCACTTTTCACCTTCTATAACATAAAGCTGCAGGAAAATCAGGAAAAGAGGGGAAATGCTAGAATTTGAAAATACACAGCATCCTTCTGGAGCTCTTTTCTCTCTGTCCAAATCAAAAGACTAAATATAAAGATAGATGACAGGAAGGCATCAGGCGGGACGGGGGCAGATATTCTGTGTTGTGTGTTTATATGTTCCGTTGTTTATGAGCCACAGCTTCAGCTGAAAGATCAGAAAATGTTGATTTCCCTGATGTGTACTGGTAATAGATTCCATTCCTTGGATACTGTTACCGGAAATGCAGCCCTGTCTCACAGAAATTACATACATAATCAATCAAGTTGTAACGGCATATACCTTTGTTATAAATGTAATGCCATCTGCGTTGCATTTTGTTTCAAAGTAATAATTAAATTGTTCGTCAATGTAATATCAAAGATGTAAATTGTAAATTGTTCACAGACAACATATTTTGTTGCACCAGAAGATCCACCGACGTGATTTACAAAAATCAGCTGGTTTTCATGACAGCAATATTAAACTTTTTCTAGGTTTACACACAGCACTTGGCTAGGTTTAGGGAAAGATACCCGAATACCTTGTTTTAATAGAGAAAATGTAACACGAGGAAATGTTTTTTATACCCAATGAGTGGATCATAACGTACATTAAAAATGAGCACCTTCTCCGACTGTCTCGTTTTCTTACCTCCACCATAATAGCCTGTACACTTTTTTCTATAGAGGACTCAGCTTGGTTTTATCTGTGAAAATCCTTACACTTGCTTTCAGGTTCTTCAACTCCTCTCTTGTGCTCCTCTACAGCTGCAACAAGCGACAGTGTGCAACACAACATCTACGGTTAGCTTAGAAATGGAGTCCGCTAAGGTCAACAACTGACCAGCTCCCAGCACATGAGCACACGAGCATGCACGAATGTGACATGTTGCACCTTTACTGCACCTCCTTCTTCAGGCCATAGTCATTGTCAGGATACTCTTCAAACTTGCAGAATTATGACATTACATATCATGATAAGTATCAGTATTAATCAAAAAAATGGGATGGGAAAAAATATCATAATCATATTTTTTGCCGTATCACCCAGCCTTACAGTGGAATATGAACAAAATGTGACAGGGAGATCTTCATTTTCAGATTTGAAGTGGGGACGACAGCAGCAAGGGACAAAAGTCTACAGCAAGACAGTCAGACAGACAGATGGATGCTGCTGAGAGCGCAGTGGGAAATGGCCTTCAATCTTGGACAGTGACTGAATGAGACAGTTAAGAGTGTGCACCTTCGTGTCAGCCTGTCTGTCCTCCTGTCTGTCTGTGTGGAAGTGTTTGAAGCCTGCAGCCGGCGGGGTGGCGGTAATGAAGTCCTGAGCCTCTAATTGGAAAGAATGATAGCGAGCAGGACGTTTGATATTCCTCTGCAAATAGGCCTGCCGGGGACGTCGACTTGAAGAGTGCTCGGCTGGCCTGATTAGCATGGCGGGGAGTGTGTGTGTTTGTGTGTGTTTTAAAGCTCATTTCAGTTTGCTCATTTGCCCATTGTGCATCTCAAAAATAACATCCACATGAAATAGTTTCTGAATGCTCGCAGCAAACAGTTGAGTTTGATGAGTCTGTTTCACAAAGTATATGAACAGCTGCAGTGGATTTAAATGTTCCTTTTTAGAAATTCTCATTCGCAACAGTAACACTTCACTTGATACAAGCAATATATCCAAAAATAGACATTTCTGAAACTAAAAAGGATCCTTTCTATGGCATCTTATCATGACCCAAGGACATTAGCTGGATTGTTTGGATTATTTGGATTTTTTGAAGTGAGGATGTATGACGTGCTTATCCATATCAGTGCATTACCTACAGTAGATGGAGGTCAGCAGACCCTCAGCTTATACAAGCAAAAATACCAGTTACCTTTAGATCGCTCTCTTCAAAGCCAGCAGACCTTTGACAAAAACAGCTGTTTAACCTCAAAGAACTTGGCAGCAATAGTACAGCAAATCTCATGATCTGCGAGGTAAAATTGCACCTACACATTCTCACTCACAACCTGTCCCTTCCTGACGCTTGGCCATGGCATCAAGCAATCATTTTGACGGGGTAGATGGGGACAACGCAATGGTTACAGCGTGGTTAGGTTTAGGCTTAAAAACAACTTGGTTAGAAAAAGGGTTGGGTTTAGGGTTAGTAAAAATTGTCTGGGGGGAATCGCTAAAATAAGATAGACACAGAGAGAAAATGTAAACAGCGTGAAATGAGACACAAACCCTGGTCTCCTCTGAGTGAGTCCACAAACTATGATGTTTCACCATGTTCACCTCCTACTAAGGTTTTTGCAACTTAACAAAGTCACATGGACCAAGTTGTCAATTTCCAGCACATAATGACTTCTACCTGGAACCCTGTGTGTCATATTTGGCGTTGAAAACGGACGCCTTGGGCTCACGACCAAGCAGCAGAATGTGAAGATTTGGGAGTCAGAAGGGCTCTTTTCTCATGTGTCAACGTTTGACTGAGTTATGAGTTAGTGCCAATTTTTCATGTAAATGATGCCACTCAGTTTGATGTAAACTGGTGCCAATTGAGCTCACTTAAAAGCAAAGTCAAAATACATCTTCTCACTTGTCCCTACATTCACATTTAGATCTACAGGAACCACAGGTTGCATATATTGATTACATGCAACACGTTTTCTTTTTTTTCTTAATGTATGGATGCATATCTTATTTTCTTTTTACTTTGAGGGAGCTGAGGACAAAGCACGTGTGACTAAAACATGACTGTGTAATTCCTACACCTTTGTGCTGTGAGCCCTATTTACTGATGATTGTATTCATCAAGTTATTTTAAAAGGCGTTAATGGTCGCGGTGGGGCAGTGACGGGGAGGAAACCTGTCTGTCTGTCCATAAGTTTCCTTTCATGTGCTTCTTAACTGTGGTGTAATCAGTCCTCATCTGCTGCTCAGTCGATGAGGAGACTGCAGACTTGGATCGATACGGCCCTCCTGCATTTACACACCGTTCGCCGCCTCCACACTTGCTCTTTACTACTCTGTTCTCCATCCTTCCTCTCATCTCGCCCCCCTCCCTTTTCTCCTTTTTCTATTCGCCTCGTAAACATGTACAAACACACTGCATGATGGATCGATAAAACCCATCCCAGGGTTTCACTCTGACTTCCTGCAGCCAAAATATGATGCCTTTTTCTCTGAAATTATTTCATCAGTATTTTTTCAAAATGTGACCTTCAGTCATAATCTCCCCTCCTTTCACTGTGACCCCCCCCCCTTTTCATCCCTCTCTTTCCTGTTCTTTGTCACTATCCTTCCACTCCTCTCATCTTTACTTTTATCCTTCCTTTCCTTTTTTTTCCTTCCGGGCTGGAAAAACACATAGACGTAATACATAGATTTCGCATGGAAGGTGTTCTACCGTTTACATTCATTCCAATTATTGTGGCTACTGTTCCTCGGCATATACCGAAAATAAGACTTTATCCCACAAACCCCAGACCTGGTCATCAAAAGTGTAGGAATTTTTTAAACAAGGAGCTATGAAATGAAACTGCACGCTTTGTAACACTGAAATATCCTACCGCAAGAATCCGACGCTAGCGGCTAGTATGACAACGCCACCTTCCAGCACATTTGCAAGTTGTAAACGGTTTGTTTGTTGACCTAGAAAACAAAACAACATAGCTTTCCATTAACATTATGCTGTAAGTCAGGGTAAGCAGCCTTTTGTAGATAAATAATAAGTGTGTTAAATACCTGGTGGCAGTGGAGGAGGTCCCCTGTAACTGCTCCAGTCTTACACAGATTGAATGCAAGCAAAAAGGGTAAAAGTCCCTATGAAATCAAACTTGATGTGTAAGTGTTTCTATATATCCTTTGTGCTAAACCTCATCTAGCTATATATATGTATATGTATGTATATATATATATATATATATATATGACCCAGCTGTGGAAAAAAGTAATTTTTAGGTAATTTTATATTATATTATTTTGTTTGCCATTTCCTGGAAAACAGTAAAAACGACTCATCCTGCACTCCGGGGTGTATACTAATTTTGCATCCAATGAAAAACTTTGCTGAATTTTTATGTCCCCTCCAGGGTACTTCTGAGCTAGCTAGCAGTCATAAGCTAAGCTATAAGCTATCATATAATATATACGTATAAAGATAACTGGGTTGGGTGCCACCAATTACCTACTGCAGCAAAAAGAATATACTCCAGCGGCTCAAAAAGCATTTTTCCCATTGACCACAATGATAAAACATTATGACAGGACACCTACAATTGCAGAAAATGTCAGAAATTACTGTGTTTATTACCAGTTTTTTCATCAAAATGCTAGTCTGCATGTGCAGAGACACGTAATGCAGAAATAACACTGAAGCCAGAAACTTTTTTTGCTTATGTGTCAATGAGCAACTTGTAGTTGAAAACATCGGGCGCCATTTTGAGGTCCATAGATTTATTATTGCAATGTGCAATAATACATCCATAGTTGTTACAGGCCATTTTTCCACAGGTGGAGTTCAATCGGCACAGACTGGGTTTCCTAGTCTCCTGTTTTTTTTAAACACAACTGTCATGAATGTTATACAAATTTCTGGAACTTTATTTTATTATGTTGGAATTTCTGTTTTTGTTTTTACGAGAAAATGCTAAAGTAAAAGGTTGCAAGAGAAATTGTGGTTTTATTTATTGTGTATCTCTTTTCACACCTTGATCTTTTTCATTCCATTTCATTCTGCTCCTTTTCTGCTCTCATTTCCTTTTTTCCATTTAGTCTTCTGCTCCTTCCTTCCGCTTCTTTCAAATTTTGTTCCCCTCCCTTGTCTTTACTCCCCAGATTCCTCACCTCATTTCCATTTGCTTACTTTGTCACATCCCTCCCTCTGTTTTCATCGTCATCTGCAGCTCAGATCAATGACGAACATGTGAAGCATGCAGAGGGACAGATCAGCAGTGTTCTGATGCCTAATGAAGATTCACTCAGTGGTATCTTATCACAGCGTATGGATGGTACTAATGGAGAAAAATTGAGTTTTAGGAGGAAAACAGAAGAAGAAGTAAGGAGGCAAGGAAAACGGATGATAAAGACAATCGCCCGCAGTGAGGAGAGTAAATAAAACAAAGCAAAACTGGTAAAGAAAGATTAACCACCTTTATAAACCCTATGCGATAACATTCACACTTGAATTTCAAGCCATCTGCCATTGAGTTATTATTTTGTTTATCCAGGCCAGAGCCATCGGAGGCAAGGAATTATGGGTATTACTGAGAAAATAGGGTATTATTAAGACTTGCAGAGATATTAAAGAGCTGGGGGGGAAACCACAGTGCTGCAGAAAACAAACCTTTCCTGGTGCTTACTGAAAGAGCATGAATGCCCAGTAAGCTTCTGCCAAGGTGAACCACCACAGTGATGTCCTGATACTGATTGAAATACTGCTGCACACATTAAACTGCAGCAATTTATGCCTGCTCTCGTGAAGTCTCGGGGTAAAGTTCATAAAAAGCCTTTGAAAAAAAAGACAATAATGGCTTTCAGGTGATTGATGTAATGATCCCATGTAACAGATTCACCCACAGGCCACTGCTGATAATTTATGGATGTCTGTGAAAAATGAGAATGAAAAGCAGAGTCATTTCAGAAGAAAACGCAGCCTGAAGCAGGAGAAGATCCACGTCAGATTGGCACCACATAAATAAACATATGCCAAGTGCATGATGTGCATAAGAAGGAAATGTTACAAAAACTATTCACTGTGGCAAAGTTGTGACTAAATACTGAATTAATACGAATAATTTGATCTGGAAGCTTTTGTGTGTGTATTTACCTCTGTAATGTAAAGCCAGATTCATTTTCTGCCTGTTAAAATTATAAATTTGTCAGGTTAGGTGATTTTAGATTAAAAAATAACAGTTTTGATGTGATGCCAAAGATATCAACGCATTGTATCACTGAGATATGTAAAGCAGTAAGAGACACTGATCTAAGATTCACATTACAAGATAACTTTGTTTATTTTTGTCTATTTTGTTGCTGATTTTGTTGATTCAGTATAATGGCTTTCATAACATCAAACCAAAATAAAGGTTCAAAGGTTAAAATGAAGTTTGACATGAAGTTCAAGCTTAGTGAACTTTCTTATTCTTCTTATTTTTGCACAATATGAAAACACATACATTACATAAACGTACATAAACTTGTAACGTGTTAACTTGTGTGGTGCTGTGGTTAGCACAGTCGCCTCACAGCAAGAAGGTCCTGGGCTCGAACCCAGCGCCTTTCTATGTGGAGTTTGCATGTTCTCCCCGTGTTTGCGAGGGTTCTCTCTGGTTTCCTCCCACAGTCTAAAAACATGCACCTTAATAGGTTAGGAATTAGTCTCTCTCAATTGCCCATATGTGTGAATGTGAGAGTGAATGGTTGTTTGTCTCTATATGTCAGCCCTGCGATGAACTGGCGACATGTCCAGGATGTACCCTGCCTCTGCCTGACGTGAGCCGGGATGGGCTCCAGAACCCCCTACAACCCTACAGTGGACTAAGCTGCTACGGGAAGTGAATGAGTGATTGATTGAATGAATGAATGAATGAGGAAATACCAAGCTGTGTGAAGTAGATCTGAGGAGACAAACTGTTCTTGTGTTTTTGAATAATATTAGTATAATAATACAATATTAGTTAGAAAGACATTATATTTAAATGTAAGTCTTCGTCTCAGCGTTGGTAACATGTCCCACTGTGTCTGACATTGGTTCTGACTCATTAGGTCAAATATGAGTATACTTTAATCCAGAGAATACTGAATGTATGACAGTTTTAAGTGAAGTCTGTCTAAGTTGCTGGAAGATAAAACAGCTCAAACTGACATTTCAGTCTGGCACTAGGCTTAAGCCTTGTCTATCAAACTGGCCCAGTAAATTCTTGCTTTGTCGTGGCCGAGAGATAAGGCAGACACACACAAAACACATTTATCCCTGAACTGTCTTTCATTGACTGTTACCAAGTTCTAACTTAGCCTGGGTTTCTCTAGTGTTAAAGAAAGTGAAAAACAATCCTAGTCTACTTTTTATGGATCAATATGTATGGGCTTCGTTCTTGGCCCATGCCCCATGAAAACCAGTGCAGTAGATTTACTGTAACCCTGCTGACAGACAGACAAATGGGAGTGATCACAAAACCACCTTGCCAGTATTAGCGAATTACAAACCTCCTAGCTCTACTCCGTACTAAGGACAGAGTGTATTCGGAGAGTGCGAGTTTCTCTGTCCACACTGACAGACAGGTGATGTGAGCTGGAGGAGGTGACTTCAGTTTAAACCTCTGCGGAGGCTCTGATATATTTCTCTATTAGGTCTATAACCCAACCAACCATCTGTTCCAAAAACTTTCCTCTGGGAGGCCGTACCGGGCCATTAAGACCACAACTTCCCACCACTTTAAAAGCTTCTTCACAGGAGCTGTCAACCACTCGACCCAGCTCACACACCAACTCACAGCATATATTTGACCAGAGGCAGACTGTGCAAACTCTCCAGACTCTCTCTCACCACCGGAGTGTGATCGTGCTACTGTTACTATAAATCCCACTACAGCACAAACTCTGGAGCCACAAGTGATATTATGTTTGTACTGGATGTCAGATTATACAGATTTTACAAGGCAAAATGGATTTTGCTTTGAAAAACTACTATCTACTCAACTAAAAACAATGCTTCCTAAGCTATATATCATAGTGCTGTCAGGCATATTTACTTTGGATGATACTCATTGATCTAGGGATCATTTTCATAGTTTATACTGAACCATTATTCAGAAAGTAACATCTTGTTGTATTTATAGTTTCACACAATGACAACAGCTGACACATTCACTTGCCAAGTCTCTGATTAAGTTCTGGTGTCTCCTAGTTTTTATAATTATGGAGATATGCTATTGTCAGTAGGTACATGACTTGTTTTATGTGATGCATATAAGCGTCCATCCGTCACATTCCGCAGCCTGCCATCAACGTTAAAGTCTGAGGACAAGCCAAATGAAATGCAGCATCTCAAGATGGATTTCCTGCTAATTAACATGTCATGCTCGTAGCACAATGAACAAGAGGACACATGTACTCCAACAATTATCTCTTGAAGGAAGAAATAATACAAAATATACCCGTTTTGTTAAGATTTAGGAATCAGAATATATGATGTATAAATCTAGAGTCATGCAGGACTTCTTCTTCAGCAGTTTCTTGACAGAGTGGTAGTTTGCCTCCAGGAACCAGATGTCTAAATGTGCCCTTGCTCTGAGCTCTGAAACTTTGAGTTTCTGAACAACAGTTCAGATGACGCGCCGACCATTTCAGGTTACATTTATGAATGGGTTCATAATGAAACAATCAGCTGGCTTAATGGTCACTTTTAATCATTAACGTGTGTTTGTATTTGGGCTCCAGGCTGCTAGCATACGTATCACACCTGGGTCAACGACAGCTAAGCATCAAACTGTGCATTTCTCCGCCTCTACTTTATGGACTTCTGCTAGGTGTGGTCAGATATGAAGTTGGTGAGAAGAATTTGCAAGACAACTTTTATGTAGCAGTAATAAATAGGAATTCTATTTTCAGAATTTCTCCAGTACCGTTACCGTACTGTACAAATAACGCTGGAGCTTATCAATACTCCGGTCTTTAATAATTTAGCCCCGGGGCCCATTTAACACTGGGTTCTGGCCCCCATCCGTACTCCTGACTTTGAACTTCCATAAGTTACTTACAGTAGCATCATGGACAACTGTAAGTCATTTTCTTCTTATAAATGTTTTTTTTGTTTTTTTCCACTTTGGGTTGCAGTTGGAAAAGGGGAGTCATTTTATTTCAGCTACCCACTTACCTGTGAAACACTTCTGTCTCCATTGTTTGTAGCCTTCATTAAATCCAATGACTGCTATTAGCTGTGAACCACATTAAAGTGTAAAATGTCACCTTGTCATCGGCAATAAGAAACCTCCTGCAAGCTGCTGCTGAAAACTCTCCAGGTGGCCCAGTGCTGGGAAATTGGTACCGTCCGTCTGCCTGCGGTGCACGCATTTACAAACACAATTACATAAACTTGTATCAGAGGAGGCCACAAGAGCTGCCGTGAGTAGAGTCAAGTCTCACTCTCTTTGTTCAGTTACTCCTTCCTTCTTCTAGACTTTCATTTTATCGTTACGTCTTCAACTCTTCTTTTCTCCTGTTGCAACTCCACTTCCATCAAGCTGTCTCTGTAACTGCATCATTTGTAAATAACTGCTATGATTCTAGTAGTTATTTACAAATGCTGTTTATGTTAAATTAAGTATACATTTATAAATTTAAGCTTATAAAGATGCCACTAAAATTAGTTAATGAAGTAATTCAAACATTAACTAACTCTTAATTACACAATAATAAGCACTCAATAACAGTTAACACGTGTCTGGTTAACATTTATTAAGGTTTACATGTTAATTAAGACATTAACTATTATTATTACATAGTAATTGACACATATGCCATAAAGTTCAGAGTTAAGCCCTTTTATTAAGGGGAAATTATTTTAATAAATGTTTATTTCAGGTTAATTATTGTCCACTTCTTTTTCCATTCTGCAACAATCAAAATGTTTGATCACAAGTTAAGGTTTAGATATTACTTCATTAATTAATGCTAATGAATATAAGTTAAACATAAGTTAATACCTTAGTTAAGATGAACACTGTTAGTCAATGCTTATTATTGCATTAACTGATGTTAATTAATGTTCCCTTATTGTAAACCTTTTATTTTTGCTGATTCCACCTCCCTCTTTCCATCTGTTCTCATCCCACTCTTCTCCACTTAGTCTCATTTCATCTCATTATCTTAAATGCATTGACGAGTGGGAGTAGGATGAAGGTGAATCTTGGACTTGATGCACAGCTGATGAGGGACGGGGGACGGGGGGAGGTTTTAGTCTCACAACAGGACAGTACGATTGCACATTATCATGTAATATATTTAGCCGTCCTCCATCTCATTATAGCAGGTCAAATAGAGCTGGAGGAGAACTGCACAGACACATTTAACAAGAAGGGAGACGCAGAGCCCGCAGCGCTAACACACAATTAAAATCCCTCCTTCACAAATGAAAAGAAATCAACCAAAGGAACTGAACAGACTCTGAAATGAGGAGGAATGTGCACTTTTGAAAATGCGTTTTAGCTGTAATAAGTCAAATATATGGAGTACGATGTAGACTGTAGCACCAAATTACCCTTTTATATTATAACACATACATTGCATTAAGTATTTTATGTATTGAAATATACGGTCCAGCCCCAAACTATTCATACCCATTATTTAAACCAATAGTTTTCTTCTGGTTGGAAGTAATAAAAGACATTACAGATATATTGTGCTAGATATATAAATCAAGTACCATTAGCTATTTCTATTTTGCAACAGTTTTCAGGGGTATGAATACCCCTTATATTGAAAATGAACAATTGTTCAAATGTATCACTTATAGAGTGATAAACAATGTACAATGTCACAATGTCATTGTCTTTTATCACTTGTTTGTGTCAATTCATCTGAGCTGAAATACCTCATTACTGTGAATGTCTTAAGGTAAAAGGTCTAAAATCAAGGCAAAAGTGGATGTAACTCTGCTGAGAGAGGAGAGAGCCACAGAATGATGAGAAGCTGTGTAAGACAGTGTGTGGGTGTGTGAGTGTATGTTACAATATGTGATATGATCATTGGCAACTACCAGACCATTTATCACTGCAGCTGCAGGATCTGGGTCTGTAAAGCTGAGATCAAACCAAAGGAGGAGTGTGTGTTAGTCGGAGACATTACAGAAGCGTTATACACACTGACTGTACAATTTTTTTGGCTTTGAATTTATAGGAAAAGAGCAGGAGACTTGGGATTACACCATGTGTCCAGTTTCTGTTTCTGTTAACCAGTAATTACCAATTTTTGCTTGACAAAATGTATTAATAATAATAAAAAAACAATAAATTAAAGCACAAAGAATTGCACAACGAAAAAAACAAAACGACCTGGTAAACTATAGGCTACATGTGAGGCCATGTAAGTTAAGCCTTTTTCTTAAACATTCTACAAATGTTACATTGGGGAACATAATCAAATAAGAATTTTCATATCAGTCGATATCGACAGTTATCGTGATACCTGCTAAATCATTATTTCTCTCAGATTTTTGGTCCTTACTGAAAGTTGAAAAAGAAGAAGGATATTTGTGGTTTAAAACATTTCTTTATGGCCAGAACATGATGGACACTAATTAACTATTATAATTTCAACATGAGAATATGTAAAATTAGAATTAGATAAAAGTTAATGACACCATGTCACACGATGGACCAATTCCATCCTAAACCCTCCTCTGCCAAAGTTTCATTTTTTTTAACTTTCTATTGTTTCTCCAGGAATTAATTGACGACAAATAAACAACTTAAACCCATGTTTTCACAAACTTGGCTTGTATCCAGTCTCAATTTCAGTTATTTTATTTATGGTAAAATCCTGACTGTGTCTCCCTCTCATTCATTTAGTGCCTGTTACGATGATAATGAGAAAGCCATATGGCAGACACAAACGCAAATGAGGGCAACGTTCGGGCAAACGACAAGCAGTCGAGTATTTACACAACACACACACACACACACACACAAATCCACCCTGACAATTAGAGCGTGATGTGTAGAATAGTTTGTTGTGTGTGTGTTTGCTTTCTGTGTGTGCATTAATCAGCATCTCTGCAGCTGTGGAACAAGTGGAGGTGATAAGGCGACATGTTTTCACTTGTACTCACTTGACACACGGACGGGGGTCAGAGAAGATGAGACTCTTTCATGACTGATATTATTTTAGAGATGTTTTCTTCCACCTGTTGCACATACAAAAAGAGCCAGAAAGAGTGGAGAGCCCAGAAACGTGAAGAAACTCCTAAAGTTACATTTTATTTTGCAGAATGTTTGCATTTTAAATCCTACGTTGCTTTTAATTACAGAAGGATTGTGGCAAGATTCTGGCGATGCAATACATGATACAGGGCTAACATTCAAATATGTAATATGAAGAACACATGACTATATGCAAACACATTTTTCCCCTTTATATCGCACAAAGGAAGAAAACACATTCATGACCATTTTTAGAAATAGAAAGTATTACAAAACTGTAACTTTTTCTCTTCTTTTCCATGGCAAGCACTTACATTTAATAAACATAATGAAGTTATGCTTAAGGGTAGGACTGGGTGATATGGCCAAAATACACATGGATACACATTGGACTATAGACAATTCACAATTTTAATCGATTGTTTTTGTGTCTACATGAACTCAAGACAAAACATGATTCAGGAATAGTTTGCTTTAGTGAAACTATATCTATATTATAACTATACTATATGTATATTTGCAATATATGTATAATCAACTACAAGGAAGCAGCACATGTGAGGGTGTCAGTGTGAATTTGTTAAAAAATTAATTATTTTGAATCAAATAAAGCACCACCGATGGGCACTGACTTGAGAAACATACTCACAATTGATATATTATGATTCATACATTTTTCACAATTTTTAGAAGAAAAAAAAACGCATATTTTATTCAAACAATTACTTAGTCACTGTAAATATAAACTGTTTTTCACATTGTCTTCACATTGAAGAAAAACAGTTTAAACACAGGAATGAAAGCTGCACTTTAGGACATTTTTTTCACATTGTTGAAAAACATTACATCTGATTATAGTTTGTTAAATGATCCAATTTCTTATACTAAACTGAGGAGAAACCATGATGTTTTTCTCCAGACATACTGTGGTTAGAATTTCTGACACAAAAATCTGTTCAAAAACATAAAATACTATTTTGTACATAGTGTACTTTCAGATATAAGTCAATTATTTTCTAGTTTTTGGGAGTATGACCCTAAAATCTTCACCATCTTAGCTTAAGGTTGTCTTCATGGGGATCACTCATATACATAAAATGTGTTTTACTTTGTCGTGCGATCAAAACAGTGGGATCTGCATTTGCACTTATCACAGTCCCTCTAAAATCCAACATCATCAAAGTTTTTGTGCAACCTGAGCCTGTATCTGTACAAAATTAAAAAAAAGCGCTTGCAGGTTCCTTTAGGTAAAGAAGTCAAGCAGCTACATGAGAAAAGACCTAAACAAATGATTCATCAGCTGAAGGATAGTTTTGTCCACTTTTAGGGTTTTGCTTTAACATGTCACGTGCCTGTAAAAGGCAACAACAACATAACCCCAACACCTGAACCAGCAAAAAGACAAATTGCAACCTCAAAACCTTTAAAAGTGTTGACTCTACAAGAATCTCCTCATAATGCTTCCCATCATTGTTCTCCTCCTCTTCCTCTTGAGCACATGAACAGATTAGACAACTGTGAAAGTCACCTTCGAATAAATTCAGCCATCAGTGATGAAAGAACGACATCATGGCTGTCGGTTATGGTTCCATGCTAGATGTTATGACGGCATTAGCACTAACTGCACTCGCCTTCTCTCACACACAGATGGCCCATTACGTGTTGGGGGGATAAAGACAGAAAACACATTACACTCCTCTACTGCCTATAGGATGCTCACTGACTGTCACTGACATATAACTGCCTTTGGAAAACAAACAATGCCAGCCGTGAGCTCTGCAATCCGCTTTGCCAGGGTTCTCGAACGCGCCTCGTTTGTCAGGGACAGTGCCAGCTGCCGGCGCCCGCGGCACAGGCGAGGAGAGAGCACCTTCCCTCCGCCACGCTTACAATCTAATCTGGCTTCATGACCGCTGGCGAGCGGATTTATGTCAGCCATGAAACGAGGCTGCGGGAGACGTCCTCGAACCCTGCAGCCAGCCAGGTGTGAGGGACGTAAACACACATTCACAGTCTCCGCAAACTCCACCCTTGAAGCGAACTCAACTAAAAACACTGCAACACATCATGAAGGACAGCGGTTCTCCAAAAGGACAAAAACAGCCAAACAGACCAAGAAACCAACAGGAGCCATGGACTTCGAGCATCCTTTAATATTGCCACTTAGCATTTGAACTTCATTGTATATGATCATTTTTGCAAATCATGTTCCAGTTAGGTAGCCTGTAGTCAACAGCTAATACTTCATTACCCATGAGCCTCAGCTACACTTGCCTTGAAGGAGAAGGCAGTCAAATGTTTCAAACAGAGTAATAACTGTTGGCTTTAAAATGAGTCACTTAAATCATCTGAAACTGACCCTGTTGGTAAAAAAAAAACTACCGAATACTTTATTCAGGCTCCTCACAGCTGAGGTTTAAGCTTTGTGGTTAAAATGTTTCTTACTGAAATAGTCCTTGGGAGTTGTAGTTTACCTGACACCAGATGTCAGTTGCTTGCACTGCACTGATGATTGAAGCAGGGCGTTTACCATCCTTACAACCTTCGAGGCTGAATTTCTCTTTTGCATTAGCAAGATAAATGTTGGAAATTTTGAGCAGAAATGAAAAAAACATCCCTATAATGGAGTGTCAGTGCAGATATTGAGTAGCCTCAAGGCTTACAGTACAGAAAAAAACATTTTCCTTGACTGCAGTAAATATCTGATTTCAGCCCCTGTCTGTCTGTTTATTTGTGATGTATTTTCTCAAAATACACCAAGAAAGCATATATGCACATAACATAAAATATCATCTACCAAAAAAAACAACCAAAATTGATACCAACATGAGGTGCATTCCATCTTCCATCCAGCTGTTTTTCTTCACATTTTATTTTGCACATAAAAAAGCCCACGTGGAAAATCCAAACATTCAAAAAAAACTTGAAATATTGTCAAAACGTTTCTACACTTGGGAGAGGTAGGAAAGTTGGTAAAAGGTAAATGTGAATGAATGCAATAGAAACAGATTTATGTGCGTGTTCATGCATGGACCCGTGAGGAGACTGTACAAACATAAATGGCATATTAGATGGAAACTGCAATGACTCCAACAGAGCTGCAGAAACAAATATTAGATAAAGGCTTTGACAAACTGTGGAAGAGTGTGGAACAAAGTAATATGGTCCAGACCAGAGGTTCAGTTTGGGTTGTAAAAGTTAAAACCAGCTTCAGGTTTGTGGTAAAATACCCCCGAGGTTTATCAGCTCCTCAGTCAACAGCTGACGTATGTTATTATATGAAACACTATCTAACTGGCCAAGTTTTAAACCATAATGATGATGGTGATGATAATGGTGAAGAACCAACTCCCAATATTCACACTAGTGGATGGAAAAGTGCATACATTTGCACATTTTTTTGCAGATAGAAAAGGAGTGGAAAAAATCAAATCGCTGGAAAAAACATAAAAAATATTTTTTTTTTCTTAGTCTGAGACTAGATGTGGTCAATTACAAGATGAGAGAGCTAATGAGGATAGTGAGCTCTCGTTCCCAATGGATGACGGAAGAGACCACTCCCATCAGGCTATAATTTCATTTGTCATGTGACCCAACTGCAGACACATATAAACGATTTCCTGTTTATTTCAAAGGTGAAGTAATTTCTTTCGCGGAAGCCTATTCAGCCATATCCACCAAAAGATAGCGCAGGTTGCTGTGTGTGCGCAGTCTCGAGGGTTTAACAGCTTCTTCATCATCTCCTTAACGTGGTCAGCTGACAGGAATCCAATGGCCACTCTCGCACCAGCACATTTCCCACTCGCACCAGATAAAACTGAAATGTGGGCTGCTTCTGTCTCATATTAAATAAATTCCACGCCGTGACGCACCCGTTGCAGTAACTCTGTGGTGTCTTTTATGGTCTTATTACGGCTTAACAGTGTCCACTCTGAGGGAGGGAGCGCTGGAAATAAAAGTCTGTCAGCTTGGATATATGACTGAGGCCTGGAGAGCTTGATGGGACATAAAGATGAAGATCAAGGAGGTAGTTTCATGAAAAGATAGACATTTACTCAAGAGCTGAGCTGATAGTCCAAGTTTATAGCACAGCAATATGTTCAATTTCATGTTTTGCACAAAAGAAACCCTGTCACTGCACAGTCCTAACTTTTTATTTGGATGGTATTGTTAGTTTGCAATAGAAGCAGCAGACCAATATAAAAGTGTCAACACTGCTCCTGTCAATTAGTAGCACTATTAACTTTGTACAATGAATCATAAACATTTTCGATAGTGCAGCTTAAAACTTCAGTCACTGAAGTTTAAACTTGCAGCCACATCGCGATTATGGATCCCAAAGTCATGAAAACATTTGCTGGCATTAAGAATCAAATTTTAGAGAGATGTTTTATGGTACGTCCTGGAGCCGTTAGCTTTTCTTTAACAGCTCACAGCCAATAAGCAAGGAAATCACAACTCCAACTTATTTTTAAAGATATATCGATCTGTCTGGCTTTCTTTTCTATCGGAGTGACGCTAATAGAACCAGAAGTTTGATTATAGTGTAATTGTTATTGTAGCAAGTAATACAAAAGGAAAAAAAAACAAAAACATTTTCCCTAATTTTAGACATAAAAAAATGGATGGGTTCAGAGAGACATCATGGTTGGGCTTAAAATAAGTACTTTATTTATGTTAGAAGACCTTCATCATCTTGGGTCCAATAATACAGACGAGGTACTAAATACATTAATCTGATAAGATGTGTTTACATGATCCAAAAGCATTTAATCAGAACTCTTTCACAAGCACAAAGTGGTTCTGCCTGCTGTGAAGCATCTAATCTCCTGGTTTTTACTTTTTAGCTTTGTAATAGGCAGCTTTTTTTTTGTTTTTGATTTGGTCAGTAGTTCCAGCTTCATTCATCTTTTGAACAACTCGTTGTTTGAAGCCCTTCGACACATCAACAATCCTTAAATCTTTTAAAGTTCTATCAGCAACAGAGCAGTTGTGTTTTTCTACCACCATGTTTGTGTCCCTCCTGGAAACTCATCACATCACATGTGGAGCAAACATGCACAGAAAGAATAAAGTAGCCAATTAGAGAGAAAGGATCAGATTAAGTGTTTACATGGTTGCTGGGTGCTAATATTTTGCTATGGAATTGATAATCAAAGGTTTACACCACCCCTCTCAACTCGACTGATAATTCTTCTGTCCTTCTGACTGATGTGGTTATGGCATTTTTATAGCTGTCAGTCCTATTACCAGTGGATTATTAGAGTCCATGGTGCTGCAAGACAACAAACAACTTTCTGTCACCTTGTTGTCCAGGAGTCATTTTTGAGAAAATATGCACAAAACCTCTCAGCATGTCAGCGTTAATTTGCTGTTTACATGACTTTGAAGCTTATTAGAGCCACAGTTTGTTGTGATAAGAGACTTTAACTGTTAATTAATGACGTGATTGTCAACAGATCCTTCTTTCTGTGTTAATGACTAATCACATTTGAACTCTGGTTAGCAGGATTTGTGTGTTTTTCCATCTCAGACACATGATATGAAGGAAATTCCTTCCAATCCTGTCAGTTTCTTCTGATCGAGGTGGTTACATAAGGCTTCACTGGACTATTATTTCTATTATTGGTGGAATTGTAGGGTCCATGGAAACAGAGCTACACCTATTTCTTACTTTTTATTTTACAGGTGCTAGGGATAGTCCTTGTTCCAGCATAGACCTTACTTTATACCAAGAAAAGTATCATATCAGCACTGGCACTGAAAACTAGCCCATCATACAAGATTGGATAAGTGCTCCTGGGAAGCATAATTCAGGACAAAGAGGCCCTTCTCACAGTGGGCTAAAATGACTTGATTTGACTTCCTGGGTTCAAAAATATCAAAAATGGTCCTGCAATGTTTATAGCATTTTATCAGCATGCTATCCCTTCCACTTTCTGTCCCATCTTCTTGAAAAAGTACCAAAAGAGGAAAGAAACTGCATTAGAAGTCCTCCCCAGCAGCTTCAAGAAAAGACTCCACCGAGGGCAAATATTTCAACAGAGGCTTCATAACATCCGAGTCGACCCTGGAGCCAAAAGGCTGATGCAAGGTTAGCTTCAGGCAACTGAGGGTCCACAGGGCGAAGACAAACACAGAATAATACCAGCCTCTTCTGAGTGGCTGCAAGGGAAAATATCAAAACACAAACAGACTCCCCTCATTATGAAACAGCCAAGGCAGAGCAGGTCAGACCTCCCAGAGCGAGTGTGCAGAGGGCGGCTGATCCACGAGCCCTTTGCGGTCGTGACCCTGTGATCGAGAGTCTGGTCGAAGCCGAGGAGGAGCTCGGCCTATGGCGGCTGAAGGTCGGAGCTGTTTCCGTAATGACAGAGAATAAATCAGAGCCGCGAGGAAAGAAAGCTGAGGTCAGAGGTGGTGATAAAGAAATCCCACAGCTCTACTGTAGAGAAACAGAGCGAGACAGAGTTTTGTTTGTTTGGTGAGGTCTTTAAAAACTTTCCCATTAATTTACTCCCATAAAAGCAGACAAGTTTTGTTCAATTCAGCATCGGCAGGTCATAACCCCAATGATTGCCCAAATACAGGTTCTGGTCTGTGTCGATTATGTTCACGGATGGTGTACATTAATGGGGTTAGCGCCGAATGATAATGACCCGAGAGTTGATTAATTTCCTTGGTTTAAAACCAGACTTTAGATGACTGAATGTACAAGGTGAGACAGGGTGAACGCTGCTTTTCTTTCCCCGTTTTATTGTTTATAGTGGGAAAAATATGGGCAGAACATTCACACTACATAGTCAATGAAACACCTGGATGAAGTTTTAGATTTTTACCAATTCTGAGCTTTTGCTTTAAGTCAGTATCAAGGAAGTATGTGCGTATGGGAGCATATGTATGAATTTGTATATGTAAGTACAATGGTGTGCAATGGGTTGATGAGTATTGTATGTACTATAAAAATGTGTGTGCATGCATTTTGCTCATGTAATAAAAATGCATATTTTGTAGTGGGGAAACCCCTCTTTTTTATCTAATTGTATTTTTGTCTCTTTTCTGTTTGTTTTCGTTTCTTCCTTTCTCTCCTCGTTCTGTTATCCTGCTTCCTCACATTTATTTATCCCTTTGACTCAAATCAGCTATTCAGGTATTCATGCAGTGGCTAGACATCTGACTTCCAATTTCATTTTTTTAAATTACAAAGTGGTGAAAAATAAGTTGTGTGAGGACTGATGAAAACTACTGACTTCTTCCACAAGCTGAGCTTTCGTTTGAACAGCAAGCAGAGCGTCCTGTCAATCACCCTCTCTTTGTTAGGATGGGTGGGCCATATTCAGCCCAACATCCGTTTCCACTTGCAGTGTCAAGGCTTTGCTACTCTGATGTGGAGGTAATTGCTACACAAGACGGTGAAACTGAACTACATGCATAATGAAGCATAAAACAAAGTAACACGGCAAAATGTGCATAACATTTCAGTAAACATCCATAACTTACTGGAGCAGCAGGGGCTTCTTCAACACTAGCTAATACTGTATTAACTTCTCTCAAATGTGCAGCAGCAGCCAGGACAGAGAATAGACAAATAGGGAGGAGGGAGGGGGGCACTAACATCTGACTCTCAGTGAAAACATCTCAGCAAAGTCGGACAAACTTGCTTTAGACATTTAAGACATTTGGGGACGAAAAATGTAGATATTTCATATATATTCCATCACCATGCACTTTGCCATGTTTTATTTCTTGGTAAACCCCTGCTTTGCTATCATCCTAAATGAATTTAACATGACTGCATGGACCGTGAATTGGTCCAGATTGTCATAAAGAAACCATTCAAGTTTCGCCGAAAGCGGAGAATCTCACAGTTCAGACACAATTTAGTTAATCTCTGTCACACACTAATGTTCCTCTAGACCCCTAATTTTGGGGGGATCCACTTTTTAAAAAGTTCAAACCATCACCACCAGGCCTTATCTATAAATTGTGTGAGTGAATTTGTGTAGAAATAAAGACACATACATTTGATAAGTCAGAATTCTGTTGTATGCATGTGTTGGTGAAAACTTATACATGTTAGACATTTTATGAGACCAATTACATGCATTTAAATGGGGGGGGGGCAGGCTATTTTATTTTTTCCTCCCTCTCAACCCACCTTTGGGAATCAATGCTCTAGTTAACAGGTTGAAACAATATCTCTATATCTCCATGTTCTGTGAAAAGTTAAGGGGAGCAAGAGGCCTCTACATTACATGTGCGCTATATTATCATCCTCCTCTCCCTCTTTAAGATTGAATGTTTTACTCTCCTGTTCAGTTTGGAGTGGTACATTATATGAGCCTGGCTTCGTCTCATCCATCTGTCATCCGAAACACTTACTGTGTTTCCAATTTTGCCAGATCATGTTCTGGCTGGTCTCTGAAGGACCACAGTGGGAGAAGCAGATGTTGCCTCGGTCCCACACTTTACTACGTCAGCTGAACTGCTGCTCGGATCTGACATCGTGTCCTCAATTTCATTCTGGTTTAATTCACAGCTGTGGCTACGGAGGAAGAGCGACGAGGTTGGCAGTTTGATTGGATCGCCGAGGCCCCCCGGTTAATAAAGTGTCCTTGGGCAAGACACCGAACCCCAAGTTGCTCCCACATACACGAATGAGGGAAAAAGGACATGTGTGTTTTATTTACATATTCCAATGTTCTGTGTGTTAATAAATGGCTCTTCTTTAGCATCAGGTGTATGCATATTACTAAACTATTTGGCTTATTCTCTAATAATGGAATAAAATAAACTGAAAAAGGCAATTAAATTGTTAATCACAATCTAAGTATAAAGCTTTGATCACATGATTTGGGGACAAGATGGTTGTATATACCTCGCTCCATACAGTTGACCCACCCTTCCACCCTGACCTCCTGACCTCCTGAACTACGCAACTTTAGATCTTTTAATTTAGATAGACTTTTTTCACCAAGAGGTTGAGGCTTTAATGTTTGCTCTATGTAACATAATGTTCGAAATTATTTTCCTGCGAATTATTGTGATCTCTACATGTGTAAAATCCTCCAGAAATGTGCACTTTGAGGTTGTTATTGTGGCCAAAAACATCTCTCATTGATTATAGATTTGCCTCTGATCTCCAGAGAGGAATCAGACTCCTCAGCAAAAAGCTTCAAAAAGACCAAAATGAAAATGATTCTCGCACATTGTAATCTCTCTGATCATAAAGCCTCTGCAGAATAAGAAAGATTACCATAATGTGGACAGGTAATTACTTGAGTGAGTGCATCAAAGCAGTTGGTGGATGATAACATGCATCGTATGGAAGAAGAAGAAATTATCACTTTCTTCCCAAGAGTTTTTTCTGCTCAGTTCTCCCCCCTACAGTCTACTACTATCATCAGTCAAATTCTTTCTGAATGGGATATAATTGTGGAGAATGAAAGAAGTTTAATTATAATTGCAACTAAAAAAAAGGGAAAAAACCATCAGCGGCAGATAATGTCATTATTGTGAATCCTTGGTAACTGTGGATCATTTCTGAAAACACGAGTCCTCTTTATGATAGTGGGAATTGGATGTTGTTTGTTGTGTTTTCAGCAAGATGAAAATCATAAAATGAAATGAATGCAGATAAAAAACACTCACGATGAAGAAAAGTTAAGTTTAAAAGCTGCTCCTGTAATCCTATAGGATTACGAGAGCTAATTTCGATTGCAGAGAGGCTTCAAGGCTGTGCTTTTAAAGGGTGAAATGTTTACCTTCAACTCTGACAACCCTGCTCCAATTCCCAACTCTGTCAATTAGTGTCTTACCTAAAGTTCATAATAAAACTGACTGTTTCAGCAACCCAAGCAAATTCCCCATCAGGCTAAATCAACTCTGTCTCTTAATTACATTAACTCATTTACTTTCGTTAATACGATTTGGACGGAGGGTCATGTTCGTAGTAAATGTTTCTGCAAAATATTTACTTCCAACAAATGCAAATGAACTTCTTGCAGGTAGATAAATAGATTCCTTTTGGTCAATTTAAGCTTTTCACAGGTGAAGGATAAAAAGACTAAATAAAATCAAATGTTATTGGTGACAAAAACCTAGTCTGAGTTGAAAGTTCAAAACTACACAAAGGCAGAATACTGTAAGGCTTCTAACTAAGTAAGAAAAAACATAGTACGGTATTTTTAAGGGACAGGACTGAGTAAGATGGACAGGAGCAATGAAGTACAGGTTTGTTCCGATAAGAGGAGTCACACAGGCTACAGATGAGGTTCCAGGTGATGTTGGACGCTGGACGGTCAGATAATATCTTGTCCAGCTCCTCAAAAAATGGCCAACTTATTCTCGACCACCTGCTTTTCTTATCATCTTTGGCTTCATGATAAGCTGCCTTCAGATGTTTTACTTTCTGTTGGCATTGCAGCCAGGTCCCCTGACAACCTGTTCAAGCGTTTGTTTTGAAATGTCTCTGTAAACACATGTATTTCTGTCGGAACTGTCCAGTTAGCCCTTAATCCTATTTCTGTCATGAATATATTCGCAACTGTCGCAAATTTGCATGGCTGCGAGTATTGAATAGTTTTGAGGCGAAATATTCGTGAGTAAGTATTTGGCACTTTTGTGTCGTCTATTTGTCATGCCCCGGTGTGTGAAGGTAAAATCAAGTCTTATGAAGACATCGTATTGTATGATTAATTTGTTATATTTTCTTAATCGACAGACTATCATGTATGTCATTTCTGGGACAGAGAGTTGTTTTGCAGAGATTTAAATAAGCTTTGGATCTGCAACCATCCCTGTTATTGGATTGAAATGAACGTCGCTGTATGTGTCCAGTGTTTTTATAAATGAACACCTGTCCGCCTCCTGCTGCTGCTTCTCTCCAGAGCGGAGATGTTAACATGGCTCTGATACTGAGCACCAAGGTGACTCCTGCATTTCTCCCTGTGGGCTCTCTGCCTGTATAAGTTTAAATACCTCTTGCCTTGTCCACTCTTGGCTAAGCTGTATACTGTATTTATCAGTACAGTCCGCTGCTCTGCACTTTTCCTCCAGGGCTCTGAGAGCAAAACAGCATGAACACATCGCATGAGTGAGCAGTGCTTATTTTGGAGCTGAAGTTTGATTTGAGGCTGGTTCGAGCGTGTGCAGTGCACAGGAAAATGTGTTGAGGAACTATCAGCTGACCCAGTGACTTACAAACCTCTGCTACAGTAGCCGCTGCTGCCCTTCAGCTTTTTATTTAACTCACATCACCTGGACTCAGCAGGGCGGTACAGTTCAGTTCTCACCTAAGCCTCAACATGTGAAGACAATTAGTGTTTAAAAAAGACATTCATCAGTATTTTTTTTGTGTGTCAATTAAAGATGGTTTCCATTATCTGTAAGCTTTAGCTTTTACCATCCTGTACCAACTGCAACTTCAAACTGAACTAAGTCAAACACAAATCTTAATAAATATGTTCTCAAACTAATGCTCACTCCATTCTTGTCATCGGAATTTGAAAATAAGGGAAATTTACGGTGCCACCTCCCTTACCACTGTCTGCATACCCCTTACATTTAGACCATGTACACACAGTAAATCTAAAAATCACCACTAGGCTTTAAAATATCACTTCAACAAGGTTTTGGTTCAACTACTACACACAGGTGGTCAGAATCTGATGCTGAGTTGAAAGAGTAATGCTAAGAAAATCCCTTCCTTATATAAATGAAAACACAAAAGGACGTATAAACTCAGCACTTAAAAGTTTATTCATGAATTAATTGAATGAGGTTCTATTTTACACATCACTTACACCTTATGCTTCAGTTCTGATTTTCAGAGTCGTAACTGGTTAGTTTGCTGATATTTGCATTTTAACTAATAGCATTTCTGTGCTTATCACAATCAAATTCTTAGAGACCTTGCTGCAGTCTGTGGTACTTAAAATGACTCAATCGACTTTGTTTTAATGTGACGTTTCTTTGACACGTAATCCTAGGGCATGACTTTGTGTTGAAAAGCGATGTAAAGGCTTGTAACAATTTCTTCAACATGTGCAATTTTGGGCAATATAATTAGGAGGAGAGTAGATGAATATGATGGGGAAAAAAGCCACCAATGTTAAAAAATTCAGTAGAAGGTACAACTGGCACAACTTCACCTACTTCTAAGGTGCATGGAGAAGGATCACAGGCCCGATGAAGGCCACGAGCCAAAACACTTTGGTCTAGCTTTAATAAAGTTGTTCTGTTCTACAAATGCTCCTGGAGTTCTTGACCTGCTACAATATGACCATAAAACACACAACAGCAACGGCACAAGTACGATTCATCACATCCACGGCCGCAACACCAAGTCAGTGGAACAATGGCAGTATCGCATCTACTGTGAAAAGCACCAGTGGATGTCATTCAGCCCAGACATAACGTCCTACATCACTGCCCTTAATGTGACAAAACAGAAACAACTGAAGGACAAATGTCAGCTATTAATCATTCTCATTTGTTAGCTAATATTTCTTAGTGCAAGCTCAATTCTACCAATAAATACATTTATACAACATGAGCTGTATTTAAGGAATTTGAAATGTTCCACACACAGGCGGAAAAAGCAGACTAAATTGAAAGTGACAGTTGTGTAATTATTTGTTGCTTGTCCCACATGACTGAACCGACCCATCTGCTGCCAAAGTGAGCTGAAACAAACCATAACAGGTATTTTTACTCTGATTTGACCCAGCCTATTATCATACTCCCCCTGTTTGTGTTCTCATTTACGGTCTGTCTGCAGCGAGACCGTCAGCATGTCTGCCTGGACTGTAAATAGCTGTAGGAGCCGTAATGAAGCCAATAATGGCAGTATCATGGATTTTCAGTGACCTCGGTTGGACCAATTAAAGTTATATGCAGGGTTTAATTATAAATTTTATTGGATGAGAAGGAAGGATGGGCTTGGTAATGACATGTGGCAGCTTTATAAGCCTCTTCAATGCTTTCATACGTCAGAGGGACGGCAGAGCAGACAGCAGCAGGTCCTTGGGTCAGATCTCGACAGCTGCAGTTTGACCGACAGACAAACATACACAAATAAATGCATATGCAAATCCTCACTCAGAACCTGCTTTTATCACTCATTCTTATGGCTTTTTGTTAAGCGACATCTAGTGGTCTGTTATATTTAAGTGAGCAATTCTAAAGTGA